>JAXRJS010000076.1:37500-520000 GCA_037127375.1 Dione juno
ATAGAACAAATTAATAATATATAATAATATTATATACATGTTTTAAAAACACATTGCTCTTAATACAGGTGACTGCCGGCCAGTCCTGCAAGAAATCCTACACTCCAATGGACATTGGTCGCGCCACCGTCACTGCTCTACTCAGAACCGTACCCGCTGCTGTTCCTGGTAATTATATGATTTTTATCTTTTTACTTAGATAATGTGATATTGTAAATGTTAAAGGCTTTTCCAAATTCTAAGCTAATTGTCACCTGAAGCACGCTTTTTTAAATGTAACTGATTATTAATTTATTATTACAAAAATAAAGTATGTATGTATAGAGTACTTGTATATGTTTAATATGACTATATTACCTAAGCAATTAGCTAAGAACTTTTATGAAAAATATTTTGAAATATAAAAATACCAAAAACAAGTTTGTAACATGTGTATAAAAAATTGTACGTAGCTCTATATTAACATATGACCTAAATGGCGCAGAGGGCAATTTATTATAACAAATAAATCAAATTCCAGGAGTAACTTTCCTATCTGGTGGTCAATCTGAGGAGGAGGCGTCAGTGAACCTGAACGCCATTAACACTGTGGATCTGAAGAGGCCGTGGGCCCTCACGTTCAGTTACGGGCGCGCCCTCCAGGCCTCCGTCCTCCGCGCTTGGCAAGGCAAGAACGAGAATGTTCTAGCTGGACAACAGGAACTCTTGAAGCGTGCTAAGGTAATATCCTATGTAGTTATACTGCCCTGGTACTTTAGGTTTCAAGCAGGATGATGATTTGAGATACTCGTGGCCTTTCGCGTACGTAAGTCGTCTTCGGAAAATGCATGCCAGCACATAAAGGTAATTTAAAACAATTGAAGAGAACAACTTTAATGGTCAAGATGGCATTGGATCTATGGCAAAGCTTAGCAAACTTCGAAAAGTTCAAAAAGTAAGTAATAGTAAAAAAAATCACTAAGTGGCTTATGCCTCGGCACTTAATTTGTAAGCAATATGAATGCTAGAACGACTCCTCGTGCTCTCTGGTAGAGCATGAAAGATGAACGTGATATATCCAGGTAAGTGTAAGACATTGCCTTCTACATCTCCCTCGTTTAAAAAATATTATAAAATCATTTACCTTAAGTGGAAATTTTAAAATATCAATGAGGAAAATTAAATTAAGGAAAAGATACTAAAACTATAGATAATATTTTATCTTTTTGCTATTTGTGATATTTCAAAGAGCTTGTAGTACATTATCTGTAATACAATTGGTAGGGATTATTATTATAGCATTTGAGGGATAATGCCTTACATAAATAAAATGCTCAATGCTGACGTCTGACCGTAACGGTCGTAGGTTCGATACCCACACCGGGAATGCAATATTTTTACTTTCCTGCTGTGACAAGAAGCGGTGTTGAGTTCTCTCACTCAATATAATTTATTATTATAGTTTAGTTATTAATTTATTTATATAGTCTCGAATTTAGAAGGAAAGCTGAGAACGGAATGGCTTGACAGTACATTCTCTGCAATATCGCCAAAGCGTGAAGCTAAAAAAAATATTTTATTTTATTTTTTTTATCTATTATCAAGATAATTTGTAAGGTAAGCATTTAGTTTATTTTTATGTATATGACAAATGACAAACGAAGACATAAGAGCTCCGATATGATGAAGGTAAGTGTGTGTTGTTAGCTAATATATTTTTAACATTGTTGTTTTTGTCATGCTTGCTTGTTGTGTTACTGTATTACTTATTAGTTTTATGGCTATAATTATTATATTTAAAAGTAGTTTTTTTTAAGCAAGCAATTTTTTTTATTTTATTTTTGATCTATGTCTTTAGTAACAAGTAAATGTAATATTGTAATATGATTTTTTTAAGTAATTTTAGCCAATCAGTTTGTCCGCTTCATATATAGTATAATGTGACTAATAATGTATTTTTTCTTATTTATTTTACGCACACCTTGCACCGTCATCGACGCACAACGCTATGACAACGCTCAACTATTAAATCATCACTTATATTAAAAATCATGATAAAATACCTTCACTATTTTATAATAATTATATATATTTGTTGCCATAATAAAAAAATAGGCGAACGGTCTCGCATGTACAGGAAAGTATGTAGCGGGTTCGATTCCGTCTTTGGCGGCACAAAAATCTAACTTTGTCAAAGCGCATGCTTACTAAAAAGTAATATGATATAAACTTAAAAAGACTTGATATTTAAGATGAAATGAAATTTTATTATTTTATATGAATAACATTATTATGGCAACTAATAATGTTAAAAATCATGTTTATTTTTATTATTCATAAAAAAATATTAAATAGCTTCATATAAATTTCTAGAGAATTATTTCACAACATCAGAGACAGTTAATGTTGTTTTTTACTTATTTTGGATATTTTAATAAATATTATGTGCTTTTATTTCTGGTGCTATTATTTTATTAGTATGGACTGTCTTTGTTGCTAGATTAGTTTAGATCTATCAATTTGTATGTCACAATTTTTTTTGCATATTATGCATATTCAAGCATATACTTGTTTAGTTTTTGTTTGTATCATAAATTCTATGACCATTAAAGTGCATTTTGTGTTTGTGGTATAATTTATAATCATTTATATGCATTTAATTTGTGTTTGTAGCCGCTTTCTGTGTTTAACTGTATTTGTATTGCACTAATATTTGTTTTTTGTTAATAAAGCATATAGTACTTGTGATATCGTGTTTTTTACCCTGTATCTAAATGGAAAATCTTCAGTTTTGAGGTAAGTTCGTATATTATAATTTAGTATCAATTTAGCTTTCTCTGCCTGTAAAAAAAGTATTAATTTATTTTCTGTTTTATAATTTATAAATATTTTTTTGCTATTTTGTGTCCAGTTCAACCATCCATAATATTTGGGGTAGTGCTTTATAAATTTGCCCTATTGTCAAAATAGTAAAAAAAACATAATTTTTTATAAGCAAACTAACAATATAAAAATCTTTATTCCTTATTAAAGGAATAAAGTAAGCGTGAGACTAAAATAAGCCTTAATGGATTAAACCACAATAGTGAGATGTGTTTATGCATTCTGACTATAAACTAGACTATATATTTGATTCTATTTTAATATTATGACAATATTAACAGCAAAAATTAATTATTTACGTTGTTTATGATCATTTAAGTATAGCCAAATTGGCGACTTAAAGAATTAACTCTTTCAAAGAATGTATAAGAACTATGACAATAATAATTTAAACATATTATCACCGTAAATATTTAGGCTTAATGTTTTACATGAACCCGTTATAGCACCTTCTTTCTAGCTCTAATACTGAGATTTACCGTCGAAAGGAGGTATATCTTGCCTATCTATAATCTTTTTTTTTATTACGAATAAAATTATATCTAAGTTTAACTTCGTTTATATAAGTATGCCACTACAAATTAAGTCGTTAAACTTTGTATAATTTGTCTTAACTTTAAAAGGAAGCTTTAATATCAGATCATCGATTAACAATAACTTGTAAAAGAAATCCGTTTCACTCCACCCAAATAGCTATGTTATATAGGGTTTGATTTAAGTACTAATGGTTAAAGGAATTGAAATAAATGTATTCGGACTAAGTGTCTGAAAAAAAAAAACTACATGTAAAACACAAAATTCAAAGAAAACTGCGATCTAATGTAGGTACGTACGCAAAATACTTGCAAATGCTGATACGTAAACAGTTTTAAACAGAATTTAGTTACTAAAATGATTTCTTAGCGTTATTTTTGTGTTTTATTGTACATTTACTTATACATAAATTTCTTTTATTATTTCAGGCCAACGGTCAAGCTTCTCAAGGCAAATACGTCGCCGGATCCGTAACAGGTGTGGGCGCTGGGGCCGGTCTTTTTGTTGCTAACCACGCATATTAAACTGTTAAATGCTACATACATTACATACAAAAACACGAAACCCAGCGACAATATCTCAATTATGCCTCTAAGCACAATATCTTTTACGAAGCGTGAAATCATAACAGTATAGTATAAAACAGCTTAAATACCCAAATGTCACAAAAAAATGCTTAAAATAGCGCGCCATTTCAAAGCAGATCTATGGCCATTTTGTTGAAAAATTAAATGCGCCATATTGATGATATATGCATCATTCGAACGGACAATTGCTACACTATAATAAATATTTAATCGTCTTTTTGTCGTAGTTTGTTGAAATTTTAAAGTTTCATAATAGATGTAATTGATATGTTGTTATTATTGATGTAGTGGTATTGTCATGTAGTATTGAGATTAGACATCACTAGATGCACTATTTCGTGACATTTAAGAAAATCATAGATAATATTTGATAAATAATATATACACTGTAATTTATTTAATATCTATCATATATGAAAGTGGCAGTTCACACTTGGCTATTTTTATGAATATTATTTAATGTTTTTAATTTAGGTTTTAAATGTATTTTGATATTTTAAGAGTAAATATATTATAGTTCATGATTATTGTAGTTTTATTTTTAGTATTACTACTACTTTTATATAGTTATCTATTTAATAATTAAGTAAAAATATAAATCTAGTATAATTAAATCTAGTCGTATGAAATAGTTATATAGTACAAGTAATTAAATATTTGTATTGTCTTACATATACGTAAATATATTGAATTTATTTAGTGTACTATTTGTGTAAATAAAAAAAAGATATGTAAGATATCTCATATATGATATATAACAGTATATAATGAATTTTTACAAGTTCAGTTTAGACCTTCCTCGACAAACACGTTGTTATTTATCCAGATTTTTTTCGCCATGCTACTACTACCTCTGTATCGTTAAATAACTACCTGCGTATCTTAAAATAACGTGCTTTGCCAAACTGTAATACAGTAACTTCATCTTATGACAAATAAATTTACTTTATAAGATTCGGACTCTATGTTTTTTACCGATTAATCGGGGACAAGTTCTCTTCATTTTTATTTTCAATGTATTCATTAAGTATTCATACAATTTGGTGGCAAGGCTTCATGCAATATTTCACATTAAAATTAAAATTGTATACTTTTTTATGCGTTTGTATTGCTATTATAAATATATGTGAATTTTTACAGCCTTATAAATATAATGATCTGCCTCAATTTGAATTGGCAATGAGCAATATTGGAAATCACTAATGAATGGTCAATTAGCTATGTCGTTTGGACATTTTCCAAGACGCGCTAGTTCTAACCTTTTTTACGTTTCAATTTTTATATGAAATGTTAGCATTATTAGTTAAAACATTATTTACTAATCCATATAGATATATTTTTATTTGCTAACTCAAATTAAATATTTTTCTAAATTGTTCTTTGTGATATTTAATGAACTTATAACGAAACAAACAGCTCAGATCAGAAACGTTTAATTGGTCCTCCCTATTTTTTTTACTAGAATGTTCTTTTTGTTAGATGTTTGACTCTTGTCGATTATTTACCCATAAATAGGGTTTTTTTTGTTTGATTTTATATTCTATTCGTTTATTCTAAGTCTTTATTAAAAAAAAAACGTTAGCAAAAAAAAAATGGCAGCAAGCGTCGGGCTCTCCCCCTAGCGATCCGACATTGGCCGCCGTGCCCCAAGGGTAGGACTCAGATTTATATCGTGGCAACCCAAGCCATCCTCCTTGTGTCGTGGTGACGATGTTAGGTCACATAGCTGATGCGTAATAATCGCGTCCAGATCCTACGACAGAGTTCCAGCCAGCACGCACGTGTAACAGGGTGGGGAACCTCATGTTAAGACACCCCGTTCCCCACTTCTGTCCAATTTTCGAAACACTGCGGAACTCAATGCCGCGCTTTGTCTTGTTACTAGTCTTATACTAATATTATTAGATTATATCTAATAGTAATTGGTACTAGTCAAATAAAATCAACTATAACTGAATATTCCCATTGTGCCTAAAGAAATATTCCTCTCGTTTATTCGTAATAGCTATAGCGGTACAAGCTTCGAAATTTGTGAATGGCAAAATTTTTATTAGCGGAGTTCTTTTACCTTCGAACCTTTAATGACATTTGACGTTTTACTCGATCAGTTATGCTATGACTTGCTAATGTCAGACTATGCAAATGCAACATCGCCCGTGCCTGATGAACCGATATAATCCAATTTCACTACATTAACTATTCATTAAAATCAAAACAAAGTTATTCACATTATAATGATAGGGCGTGATTATTAAATTTCTCTTATAATTCTATGTTAGAGTAGTTTTCACCCACAAGACATATTGCATGCTGAGTGATTATGAAATATTGTCCTTCAACATGGTTAATTTTATTAAATTAGAGGACCCGTCGGCGCGTAAAATACGCGTTACCATGGCAACGTGTATGTCATTTTATACAAAAGTTATATTGTTAAACATATAGTAGTGTGTGTAATGTTTTATTTATTGATTTAACATACCTTATAAGCATAAAAATATTAGCATTCTGCACTTAAACTATGAGTGTGCCACATTTCATACTCCTCTGTCCGCGCAATTTTCTTAAAAAGGGGTCCAAAGGTTTTGCTTCACGTATTAATATATAGATATGTAAATCCGAATTTATTTATATTTACCTACTGTTGTCTTTTAACGAATTAAATCAATTTATTTTTGAGCACTAAATACTTAGTTTTTGATAGAACTGATTAGGTGTATTTCAAAAACTTCACCCAATTACTATATTAGTATTGAAAATTCAGAGCTTTTCTTTTTGAAAGCATGTGTCGTAATAATATTTGTGTTATACATAGGTAATTCCAGAATCAAAATATATAAAAAAAAACGTTTTGGCTTTATCTAATATATATACTTCGTAATAGATATATTTAATTTATATACTGCTTTAGAAACTATCATTGGTTGTATTGTATAAGTAATATATTCTTTACTCGATAAACAAACTAAAATGAGAGATTTTTTACCTGTCACTTATCTTTAATTACTATGGAGGTGAAATATGCATAATGAATCGAAATCTTTATATATCTCTTTCATAATTGACACTTAGATAGAGAACTATATATGAGGGGTATAAAAGCAAAGGCGCTTCAGTCATAAAATACCTAGAAAGAGTAAATTGCATATTTCTACTGTGTTTCTATCAAACTGTTATTTCCCTTCCATTCAAAATCGGCTTTTAAATGACAAATTAATACAATTATATATATTTTGGTATGTTAGTTAAAGATATTTTTGGGCTCAAGCGTCTGCTTTTATACCTCTCATATATAGTTTTACTTAATGTTCTCTTTATTATCATTGAAATTTGGTAATAAGAGGCCGTCGTGGCGAAGCGGCAAGCCTGACTGTAAACACGTTGGTTATGGGTTCGATTAACACTCAATAACAATAAATAATAATATTCAAATATTTGTTATTTGACCTCTCTGGTAGACAAATCACGACGTTGGGCTCCGCTATGATACAATAGAGGAAAGTTAGACTAGTAGCCATACTATGACATTATACTATGACATTATACTATTACTACTATGACATACTATGACTATATATATATATATATATATATATATATATATATATATATATATATATATATATATATATATATATATATATATATATATATATATATATATATATATATATATATATATATATATATATATATATATATATATATATATATATATATATATATATATATATATATATATATATATATATATATATATATATATATATATGTAGGTACATACAAATATTTGCAAAGGTTGTTTGTGTGATAAAGTTTCCGTTTAATTCCTTTCACCTCTTCATTTTGTCTCTGAGATATACGTATTTCTCTATTCATTTGCGTCGTGTAATTGATACAGAGGTTAAAAACCTCGCCCGTCTTCAATAGTCTCAACTTGAAATGGTAGCTTTAATTAAAATTAAGAACGAATTTCCTTCCAAATTGATAGTTATATGAGACAGTTCTACACCCTTGTATGGTGAATATTAAATTTATATTTTTAATAATATAGTAAATACATATTTCGGATATATTCAGTTTTTCTTTTGCCTACAAAAACGAAAATTATTATACCATTAATATTATTAGGAATTTAAACAAGACTTGATATTTGGCATTCATCTTCATGGCGCAATTTCCGGTTAAAATCTCACTCGAAGAAATTATTTAGTTTTATTTACGTCGACATCCGCAACTCAGCTCGTCTCGAATTCTGGCGGCAAATGGCGGCTGAGTAAGAACAATATTTGTAGATTGATAGAAACATTTTATTTTCTTGATAGCATTGTCATCGTTGACTTTTTTTTTAAATATACTTAGGTAAACTATAATTTATTTTTTATCTTGCTTTGACACATCCCTAGCATATTGTTAATTATAGGTAAGGAAATAATAGGTATGTCAGCTCCGGCCACCTAATGCTTTTACAAAATAACGTAAGTATATAAAATAAATATGTATATTTCAACTTTTTAAAAATAAATTATTTTTTTAATATGTTCTCTATTAAAAAGTTAATAGAGTGCTAAAAAATTTTCCCGATAAGTTACTCCAACCAAGAGGGCAAAGACTTGTCGTTGACAGTAGATGTTGGAGTAATAAAGATGGCAAATTACACCGTTAAAAAACTCGAAAGAAGTCGTACCTATATTGCGTGTCAGTTGATCTTAGTTCTAGACTTCTTAATTGCCTACCTACGCTTAGAATAGTATCTTTAATTTAGTACTTGTAATTTATAAAACTAGTAGCCTCCTCTGGTATTGCTCGAACGTTTATATTGTTTTTAAACACACTTCATGACACGTACTGAAGCTCGTATACGTAGTTTCTTCCCTAAGCTCCATGCTTTGTCCCGTAAAGAAATCGTGCCAAAGGAGACGATCGAACCTGTATTCGAGACAGTGGGTGTTAAGTGACGGATCTCAATGCCGCACTTTGAATTACCTGAAAAATTATAGTAATTAATTGCTCTTAGGGGTAATTAATAAGACGCTCGCTGTACCTCTGCGCCACGATGGCCTTGTAAATAGTTTATATTTCATGTAAAATATAATTTTATTTTTATAAGTTGTTTTATCGAGCAAGTTTATTTTATTTATTCCCAAATGGTCAGCCAAAGTTTGTTAAATCAATTAAAATTATTTCGTTAAATAAGTTGTTGACTTTTTAAAACTTTTCACTTATAAAAAATAACTAGGTAGGTGGCGGCAAGCTGGCTGTTTTGCTCTAGAATATGGAAGCTTGCTTAGCCATTGAAATAAGAGACCAGATTTCTATATGTACGACATATCAAAATCGTTATACAGAAATCGTGTTAGTTTCTAAAAACAAAAAAAACTGCAAATTTGCCGTCAACTCAGCCTACTGGTAGTCACTGGATGAACTTTATTGTGTATAGGACCTGCTACGTTGTTGGTGTTGATACCATTTCTACTTAAAAAATGTTGCTCTCATAACAATATTCTACGTATTCCAACGTAATTAATTCGGTCATTTTGCAGAATGTCAATATACATATCCTATTTCGTGAATATGGACGTGCTTTTGCATTACTTAGTGAATCCATTTAGTTAGTGTAGATTGAAATATCACTATAGTGTTTCTTTAGTAAGTAACAGATACTTATTTTTTTTTCGATTTAATAACCTTTCAAATTTGTTGGTGCTTAATTCACCATTACACTTTTTCCCGACGAGTGAGTTCTGTACTTCAATTCAATTCAATTTAATATATTCGTTAATAAAATAGATGCTCTTTTAAATATAAATATTACAATTTTTAATATTAAAATATTCAAAAACAATGATATCATCAATTCAACATATTTTTATAATTTAAATATTTCTGAACAGTGGCTTTGCTCGCGAGCACTGTTTTAACATTCTCCTTAAGTTTCGGAAGTGGCAAATTTAGAGTAAATTATGGAATTTTATTATAGACGCGTATACTCAAAGCCATAAATGATTTATTAACTTTTTCCAGGCGACAACTAGGCGTTACAAGTTTATCTTATTTCTTTTTACTATCTTTATTGTTACTGTTTTTATTGCAACATTGGATATGTTGTCTGACAAACAAAATATTATAATATACGAGTACATATTGCGAAGCAACTGTTAGAATACCTGTTTGTTTTAAAACATCTCGCAGAGAATCTCACTCTTAAATTAAAAATCCATCTTACGGCTCGTTTTTGGAGAATAAATATAGAATTAATTTCTGCTGTACAACCCCATAATAGCATTCCACAAGACATAGACTATGGAGTGTTTCGAGTTTATCTGCAAATGTTTCTAGGTGTACATTCCACTGGAGTTGAGAATCTATAGTCATACCTAAGAACACTGTTTCACTGTTAAGAGAGAGATTAAAGTTTTGTTTCTTGTCGTGAGGTAAACCAAATTTACCTCATGACAAGTACCTCTATACTTTTACCTCCTCACCTCTATACATTTAGTGTATTTTTTTAGCATTAAACTTTGGATGAACTTTGCTTTTAGCACGAATTTAAGACATTGAGGAACAAGTTGCAGCTTTGAGTGCCGGAACTCAACTACGTGTCTTGTTTTCTCAGAGTGGGGAAATGACATATTAAGTGTCTTGTTTGTTATTTCAAAATAAGTGCGTTTTTCAAGTGGATATAGTTATATACTTCACGTTAATAAAACATTTATTTTTTTTAATTTTTTGTCTGTCTATCTATCTTTGTCCGGGCTTAACAGGCTTTCACTAGAAGAAAGAAAAAGTTATTCAGCTAAATATAGGAACAAAAAGAACGGCGCGCCCACATAAAAGAAGCCATGTTAATTCGCGTAAACAGCCGTAAATACGGATATTTTTAGATATTTTTAATTTTAAAAAAACATTGGCAACGGGCTTAATGTTTTATAGGCCAACCTGCTTTTTTATATGGTAATTCATACCCACTATTCAAAAAAAAGAGTTATTTAAGTACCTAATCACATATATACAAAACAACAAACATATAAAAAAAACTCCTTTTTGAAGAAATCGGTTAAAAAAGACATATGTACATTTCGTAAGTGTGTGTGTGTAAATGCTTATTGTATAAAAAAACTTGTAGCTCTTAACCCACATTTATCAGGAACTATCAAGATACGTCATGCTGAAATCCCTTCCTTATACGTATTTACCGTACATGATTTACTTATTTGTAAATCCGTGTGCACACTACCCTATGTAAATTTTGTGAGTTCCAATTTCTTTCATATACAGGCTAATTGAAATATCGTATTTTATCTTCTAGAGCAAACGCTCAAAAGGCCATTAGTAGTTATCATGAAAGCTTCTAAGAACGGATCCATTTCCTCGTTTTGGTTAAAATTCTTTTACGAGCTGCTGATAAAGTACTATTTTGGTATATTTAGGGTTGATGTACGCATCTTATATACATATGTACATGCACTAAATAAATCTTAAACATCAATTTGCATCTTAGAAGTATTTATATATTTATTATTTACTGTACGCAATTAAATGAATATAATTATAACAGACGGACTTAATGCTAAAGAGCATTTTCACCCAGCCAACCCGGTTATGTGGGAAATAAATGGGTAGGTGTACAAAAAACAAAATAAATTATGATGATATATATATATATATATATATATATATATATATATATATATATATATATATATATATATATATATATATATATATATATATATATATATATATATATATATATATATATATATATATATATATATATATATATATATATATCCTTGCCACTCTTCTCTCTGTAAAATCTCTTCGCTTGTGGAATTCCCTACCCCTAAAAGTCAAACACGCTAAAGCTATACAAACTTCTTATTTGTCACTCTAAAACTCTTATTAAATGTTTCTTCATATTCTTCCTCCTGTTTCAAATATGTTAATTTATTTACAAATATCTGTCTTATATGTACATAATTATGTATGTATGTATGGGTTTATATTTACTTTAACAATAAGTTAATATGTATTAAGTTTTCATTTATTCTCTTCTTTACCAAAAAGTTGCCTGGAAAAGATCGCTCTTTTAGCGATAAGGCCGACTTTTTGTACTGTTCAAAATATTATAAATATGTATTAATGTTGTATCTTGATTTGGTGTACAATAAAGTGTACTTTCTTTTTTATTTACTTAATATATACTTAATTTGTAGTTGTTGTGTTTGTAGTGTTATATAGTGTTTTTGTACGTAATTTTGTTGGGTTGATTTTACCGAAATCTACGTACTTGTTTTAAAGTATCATATTTATTATTTTTTATTACTTATAAGGATAAGAAAATTTTCCTTACCTATTTAAATATTGTTATTTTTTTGCAAGACCGTAAGGGTTATATTGAAGTTACTATAATACAACTCGAAGCAGCCCTAGCGGTGTTCTGGAGATAAACAAATTCGTTTCAAACGATCCAGAAACCATTTTACAAAGTGACAGTTTAAGTGTTATTCAACTTAAGTGACCCCAAATTCAACACCTCCAAGTTACGAAGTCAACGTCCTTTCTACATACTTCAAGCGTAGGAGTGAAATATTTTTGTGTAATTTCACATAGGATATAATAACTCATTTCACGGAACTTTCGTCGAATAAATTTATATTACACATTACATACACATGATACAAAACAATAATGTAAATCTATTAAGATGTTGCCATAGAAACGGAACGACAATAACTTGTCGGATTAGCTTTGTAAATACCACACATATCGCTAGGTTTTTTTTTCCAGCTTTTACCTTGTATACCCTGTTATATGAATAGGGTAGACGGAGAGAGCGTAGTGTCGAAATACTTCTTTTTTAATTTTTTTTTTCACTGCGTATTGAGTGGCGGATTTCAACGCTGTATTTTGTCTTAGTAAAATAGGGAAATAAAAATATTTCACTCTGACTGCTTTACGAGCCCTCAATGGCTTTTGGTTATAAATGTAAATTTATTATAATTTTTTAATTTTTACTGTTCGCATTCCCACAGGTTATAATTAGCTGACCAGACAGGATGCTCTTTACTTAATATTTTGAAATTAACTTGATAGCGAATGAATTGTTACAGTATATAGCTACATGTTGGACTAAATTACGTTTAAACTATTAAAAATTAATATTAAATATAATTTTCTTTCAGGTTAAAGTCCTTCTGGAAATTGGACTGGAGACAAATATTTTATACTTGGCTCTTATTTTAAGCATTTTATTGAGAACATCTGTCTGTTTTATTTTTTGTACTACAAACAATCGCTTTACACTATGTATATTTTTTATTCAAGTTTTATAATAAACTATAAGCTATGTATTCAAATATAAAAAATAAATACTCGACATTACTATTTTGTTTTAATAATGTAAAATAATAACATGTAATAAATCACAATTATAGTGGCATAATGAAACAACATCTGACTAGTAATATCGATAGTTGTTAGTTCGATTATTACTCGTGGCAATGACTCCGGGAAGACAAAGAGCAACGCAACGGAGAAAAAACTTTTAAACGTGTGCAGCATGTAATGTACGATCAGTAATGGGCAATCTAAATAATAGATATATTCATATATATATATATATATATATATATATATATATATATATATATATATATATATATATATATATATATATATATATATATATATATATATATATATATATATATATATATATATATATATATATATATATATATATATATATATATATATATCTTAGGTATATACACTGAATTACATTTTCAGTTTTATCATCTTTTACTTTACAGCTGTAAAATCTTGCCAAAACTAACATTTTTGCAGTATGCTCACTTTTTATTTCTGAATTTATAACACCATGGCAGGAAATGATCATACTTTTCTTGAATAAACACGTTCTAGCTACACATACCAATGCTGAATAAGCAATTTACAGAGAAATAACATTATTTTCTGTTATTAGAGGCAAATAAGATAAAATTCTTTTTACTTATTGTAATATCTCCTTAGAAATAATTTGCGTGACTGAAACCTATTAAGCTTTGTTCTCAAAGCAATGTCTATTATTTCATCTCATTTCTTAAAAGAAATGTACTAATTATAAGATATTATCTAAATTAACCTAAATTGATTAGAAATAATTGAAATATTCAGTCCATTTAGTAATTTCCATTGTTGTATTTTATTTGTATTATTATAATTTTTTGGTGTAAGTATTCCAACACCGTAATAGTTTTACAATGTAATAAATGTCATAAGTGTGTCAATCAACGCGAAATTGCTTTGGTTAAGCTATATTAAGCCACAAGAAGTGGTTAGAGTGACCATCTTAATTATTACTTTTATTGTAAAACTTCTATAAATTTTTACTTACATCATTTATTTCTATTGTGAATATGTTACAATAGTTTATTTACTTTATTTCACATTATATAATATATTTATGTATTTTTTTTAAAGTTAATTCATACTAAGGATAGAAAGATATTTAAAGAAATCAAAAAGTATTTAACTACTAAGAATAATTTATTTTTCATGTATATTATTACATTGAAAATGAGAACAAAACAAACACGTAAAAGTGTTATTATTACGTTATATACGTTATTTATTGATATGTAACAAAAGAATAGCAAAGTATCAGAAGAGATAATTTGAAAAAAAAAACAATACAAAATAAATTACACACACTATACAAATGTTATGTCAAATTTGAATCAAGTATTTTTTTTAATTTATTAGTTAAAATATGTTTTGTAAGCTCTGTTTTCGTGAGCTTTATTATTTTGTAATAATACCATTTGTAGTTAGCTTTGATTTATCTTGAATTTTCGCTATCATGTTCATGTCACTCAAGTTAACCGTCCAATATGAGTACCTTCTTGCAACATCTGAAACTTATATAAAATATAGTATTAAATCATGGTCACTTCACTCGAAAAATAGGAAGTGGGAAGGTCAACCGCACTCCATTACACAAATTAGTGCTGATCCCAGCTCGTTACACTGACCCGTATAGCGGTAATACATTTTCATTATAACGAACCTATTGCCTAGTTTCACGTGATTTACTATCTTATCTAGGTTTTAATTATGATTTCGTCTGAACTAAAGAAAACAAGATTAAGACATTATATATTGACTTTTTAATTAATAACACGCAGCTATAAATTTGTTAAAACATAGCTATGTTAAGCCTTTTCCCTACAAATTGTTGTATTATACTATGTCATGTAATAGTAATAAGTGTGTAGTCCATATTATTACTAAAACAAAATAAAAATGTAAAACGTAGCCTTGAGCACTTTAAGAAACGAAAGTAAAGTGGCTTGTCAATAATTTCGTAGGTTAATCCTTGCTTCATTCTCATGACAGACAGCATGAGATAAAATCTTTGAAATTTGTAAGCCTTACAGGAATTCAATTTATTTTATCGTAGAAGGCGAATATAACCAAGCACATAATATCTACGATATAGATTTAAATCTTCACGTTATATTCTGGATATAGCAAGATAGTTAATGGGAAGGTTCCCGCTGCCCAATCGATTTAAGACACTGCGTTCCTCACTTTCCGTCTAATTTTCGACTTTGCGTGTTGAATAGCGGAACTCAACGCCGCTCTTTGTTTTTCACCAGAAAGGAGTAAATAAAAATAATATTTTTTTCCAATTGGATATCGAACCAACAACCGTGGCGTGTATAGTCAGACGCTGTTCCACTGCGTCACGACGGCCTCTAAATAATTTGGGATATGGATTTATATATAAATATTTTTGTAATAATTGTAGACAGATTATCTTTATAATTAATTCGTGAAGCAAAAACGTTACGTAGAGGAGTTTGAAATTTGGCATACTTATAGTTTATGTGTATGAGAACGCTAATATGATTCAATAATATAATGCTTAAAAGGTATATTAAATCAATAAATAAAACATTACACACACTACTATATGTATAACAATATAACTTTTGTATAAAATGACAAACACGTTGCTATGGCAACACGTATGTCATATACATTTAAAAAATCAAACACTGTGTATTTCACCATTGCCTCAAATATTTTAGGTAGGTAGTTAATTTAATTAGAATTACGTATACATCATAAAAAATATTTTATATTTTTGAATAATTAGAAAAAGTTTAAATGATATAGTAAAAGTTACATGATAGGCGTAGAGTAAAGTGTAAAGACACTCCATTCTCCACTTTCCTTCCAATATTGAAATATTATATACTGTGTGGAGCTCAACGCCGCGGTTTGCGTGATGCCAAGCATCTGGAGTAAAACGATATAAAATATATTACAAACATACTTTGACGTTACACATTATTTCACATGAAATGAAGCATTCTAACACCTGTTGGAATGTGCACCTGCCGTCCCTGTCTTACAACCAGCTACATGAGTTCCAAAAGTTTGAGACCTTTACTCGGTTGGAATAAGAGCCATTATCGTAGATTCACTGTACGGTCTTCAAAGCATATATTGATAGATAGGCATGGGATATCGTTTATTGATCCGTTCGATAGAACTCCTCTAGGTGTATGAAAGCCTAGTACTTTCCGATACTTCTTCCATTATCGATGATTTCCGATAGCTTCACAATAAATAGGGTAGAATGGGGGTTGAATGCTTAGTTTGGTTTGCGGCTTTTAAAAGAATAACAAAGGTATGTATATAGACGATTACCAATGATTTAAAAAAATTAAATCTATTCATATGTATTGTAGCTTAATAGTATGTAATAGTTGCCGGGTCAAATTTGGCAAAATTTTACCTCTTACTCCAATTCTCTCAAATTTTAAAGTACGACGACGATTCAACGACGAAAACTACACAAAATCTATTAAAAGCTTAAAACACATACTACTATAAAAAAAAACTCAATCGAGAAAAAAACTCAATTTAAAATACTCAATCGAGGAATCAATTAGGATTTTAAATAAAAAAAAAAAAAATTATATATATATATATATATATATATATATATATATATATATATATATATATATATATATATATATATATATATATATATATATATATATATATATATATATATATAAATATTTATATATTAACGTGGTACCGATTAAAATACTTTTGAGTAGACATTGTTAATAGAATCGACACGAGAACGTTTTATATACATTTTTATTGAATCGAAACCGACCAAAGGTAATTTCAAAGAATCAAGTTCGGTAAGTATATGATGGCGTGAGAAACCTTTAAGACGTGGGAATGTGTACTCCACATAACTTATGAGCTCCTAGTACTATCGAAGAAGTTTCTTCCCGAATTTCTCACGGTCTTCCCTATTTTCTATAAAAATCAAGAAAATGCTGTATTCAAAAATATGTCTTATTTATAAATAATTAGAATTTCAATTTTATTAAACATATTATTCAATTAAGATCGTAAATATCAGCTGCTGCTTAAATCAGCTGTTCTCTAAAAAATGACGTCCGGTTGATTTTATTTATATCAATTTAAACTCTATAACTATGTATATACCGTCTACTTTCAAATGCATTTTCAAAGAGTAGGATAGATGCACTCATCCCGTTTCTATCTCTCTCAGGCCATTGACCTAGCATCCGCTAGGGGAGCGAGGCTTCGGAATGCAACCTGCTGTTCAGGTCTGCGAGCCTAGTATTTGTGGAGGCTTGATGCTGACGTAATCACATCGAGTTTGATTGCATACAAGTTCCCCATACCCGTAAAAAATATTTTAGTGAAGTAACAACAATCCTTTAAATCTCAATCAGGACGTATGTTTTTGTACCTAAACGGGAAAAAGAGAACTCTCTGACTCTCTGTAATCACTTCTGAGCATAAAAAAATTATACTTCATTAGCTAATTTTTCTGTAACAACCTAGAGGGTTGTTGAATATGTTATTAATTATTCACACAGAAAAATTTGTTTCTACACACGTGATCAGATAAACTTTGCTATTTTTTGCTTAAATTTTTTTAACTATAAAGAAACGATGAATAAACTCTATAAAATTAATACACGATAGTTATTTATACATAACTCGGGAAAATCTAAAACATTTTTTTACACCAATATCACATTTATATATTAATTACGTGAAGCAAAAACTTCGGACACCTTTTTATGAAAATTGCGCGGATGGAGAAGTTTTAAATTTGGCACACTTGTAGATTATGTGTAGGAGAAGTGCAGAACGCTAATATTTTTCAATAATAATGTTTATAAAGTACATTAAATCAATAACTTAGACATTAGGAAACACTACCATATGTTTTTAAATTACTTAATTACCATATGTTGTTAAATTATCATACACGTTGCTATGGCAACTCGTTTTTCGTGTGTCAACGGGTCGTGTGTCCAGTATCTATAATAATATAAAATAACTAGTAGTAAGAAACATCATTCAGTTACAATTTCTTTTCTATACTTCTTTGTTTCTATAATAATAATGATTTCTTTCTATACTAATATTATAAATCTGAAGAGTTTATTTGTTTTGATGTTTTGATATCTAAATAGTAAATCTCAGTACAGAATTATTTATGGAAAATGGAAAATCTTTGTTTCAGAGAGTCCACCCCTTCTGCGACGCTGAACATCTAGGAGACGAGCTTCGACAGGAGAAAAATGCCCTTCATTTGAACAAGCTGCAGGCTTGTTCGGTGTTGTGAGAGTTCCAGCGGTAGTCAGGACAGTCGCGCATAGTAGAGAGACAGCTAAAACTTCTAGCATATGTGGAAGGAGTTAACACCAGACGGCAAGACCTCAGTCTACTTGTGAATACGAACTACTGTAAAGATTTCGAAACGTCAAGCTGTCAGTAACGTACAATTTCCAAATATACATGACTACTCTGTCAAAAGAGTTTAATTTATAAATAAAATGAGTATATACATCAAGTTTAGAAGTTTAAGTGAGAAGTTATTATACATTTTCCTTTTATAAATTTCAAAAGAAATAAATTGTCAAGTCTATGAAAGGCTTCGGTGATGAAACAATTGTTTCAACATTGCTAACCTTTCTCTCTAAGTTTGAAAGTTCTCTAAATATATTCCTATTTTAATTTGAGCGATTTCAATCATTATGTAAAGATAGATCGTTCTTAAGCTTTATGAAATTTATATAAATATTTTTTTATTTTACTTGAATTCAGGTAAAAAATAAAAAAAAATAATTATAAAATTAAAAACATTTAAATTTTATGAGGAATTTACATATTTCACTTCTTTGTTTACTTATTTCTTACTTTTTTAAACCAGATATAAATAGGCCTTGAAAGAGTGCAGGTCCGCCAGCGTCTCACAACTTATTAATATATATATATATATATATATATATATATATATATATATATATATATATATATATATATATATATATATATATATATATATATATATATATATATATATATATATATATATATATATATATATAACATTTCGAAATCGTTTAGATATCAATTTGAGGAGTTTTAACAAAATAAATAAATCAATCAATGATGATTGATCCCCCATCAATCACCAACCGATAACGGCCGGATGATCGGAAAGTACTAGATCGACATGAACCAGGAAGAGCTTCTCCCAAATAAATCAATAATACTACGAATGAAACTGATGTCGAATTTCACACATCGCTATGTGGCGCATTCGTGAAAGTTTCATTCACGTAGACAGCTGAAATCGAAATTCGTGAACGGTTTGCATACAGCCGCCATTACCCGCTTGATTGATACGAACTATATAACTATATATTTTAAATGTAAAATATATAATATATATTATAATATATCCACAGATAGCATATAACCGTAGATAGCAGCCGGAAGATTTGACGGTATTAGGATAACATAAATTAAGAGGAATTCTTCTTTAATAACCCATAACGGTGGCGTTGACTTTTTTACATTGTTATAAAAAAAACGAATCTCGTAGTCAAGCAAAAATGAAAGTGATCGGGCAAAGCTTCACTAGCAACCATTGGTTACTTAGTATTCGCGATCGATTGATTATACTTTTAAAAGCGTTGATCAGATGATCGGAAAATACTAGGATGACATGAACCAGACAGAGCTTTCCTGAATCTATCAATAAACGATTTTGTGATATCGTTGTATTATTACATACATACATATATCATATAGTAAGTGACTATTACTGTAGTAAACGACACTATTAGACCTATTTGTATTAAATATATTGAACTACTTTATTTCAAGTAGAGATTTAAATATAAAGATATAAAATATATTATTACAGCCATATTAATTAACCAATATACTCGACTTATTTTCTCGTCTTTAAAAAGTCAGTCGGCTGGCATATTGCAGAAAAGTTCCGTAGCGCACACCCTCCACACACACACATCCACCATGTTGGCAATCACCGGTTCACGGGCTATTGGAAAATACTAAGATAGCATGGACTAGGGAGAGCTCTTTCGAACTGATCAATACATCGTCGTCGATGTCCGATATCTTGCTCTGCATTATATTTCTTACAGTCGCAAGTGAGAGCGGAATGCTACGTTACCTACTACATATTTCAGGGTGATGTTTTAATTCGTGTCTTGAAATTATTATTGTTTATATATATATATATATATATATATATATATATATATATATATATATATATATATATATATATATATATATATATATATATATATATATATATATATATATATATATATATATATATATATATATATATATATATATATATATGTATATCTTCTTCTTCCTGGCATTAGTCCCGGCTTTTTGCCAGGGTCTGCCTTCCGACTAAGACCAATCGGTCCATATGAGTGGCGAAGTGGTTTTTTTGTGGAGCGATTGCCATCTGACCTCCAAACCCATTACTGGGAGAAACCAGGAAAGGAAAGGGAATAAGAGGCAGAAAGACTTGGAATATAGGGGAGGGACACCACTTACATGGATTGGATCGGGTTATGAAAGTAGTGGCTCGAGGTCCCGGGGTCGCGTACCCGTATGCCGGAAACCAAATATCGGACAGATAATTGGCTAGACACCCTCTGAGATGCCAACGCCACGCGGTGTTCCCAGGCGGTCACCCATCCAAGTACTGAACGCGTCCGACGTTGCTTAACTTCGGTGATCGGACGAGAACCGGTGTGTTCAACGTGGCATGGACGTTGGCAATATATATATATATATGTATATATACAAAAATAATATTATTTTATTTAAATTATATACAAATGTTTATATAATTTCACTAGTGACAAAGTATATCATATTTTTTTATAGTAATTACAAAATTCCTCTTTAACCGCTTTCTTTTCGTATAAATAAATAGAAATCACAATTTCTAGTACTTACAAAGTAAATTCAGCTTTCATTTATTAAGTATTGTCAACATTTTTATCATTTTTAATAAATAATAATAAAAGTACTTCGAGACAATTTTTATTACCTCTTGAATATGAACTTGTTTGTAATAATTATGATACCTACCTACATTTTATTTTATTCATCATTATATGGAGAATGTAATGTTATTTTTTTTTATTTGATTATCGGTAATATTAACAACCCTATTCAACTAAATAACTGAAAATGAAAAAGCTATACGGAACGAAGTTAGTTCCAAAGCAATCCGCTACGCGCCGATATTGGTAAAGTATCGGTAACCGGCGATAATGGACCGCCGATCGGAAAGTACCAGGACGACATGAACCCGACAGAGCTTTACCGAACCGATCAATATCCGATACCCCGGACATCCCCACAGATTCAGGTGCACTCACACATAAACGTTATAAACGGATATCGTTGCCATAAATTCCCCAGAAGCGTCAGTGAAGCCAGCTTGGCTAGAAACGACAGGTTAATTAAATTTTATAATTGTATTTTTTTTCTTTATTTATTTCATGTGTGTTCGCTATATAATATACAAGCAAAAGTAATATCTATTATACTAAGATCTTGAATTTCAGCGATTTTAACATATTTTAAATGCAACAAAAATAATATGAATGCAAAAATACTATCCAAATCAATATAAGCGATTAATCCGTTCAAATTGTTTTCATTTAAAATATATATTATCTTGTGTTCTATTTATAGATTTCATGATATTCAACAGTAACGGTATTGTAATAACATTTACATGTTATCAGTTAAATGGTGCAATATTTGGTAAGCCGCAAAAATTTCATATTATCTAAAATTAGCTTACTTTACGACCACAAAGCTTATTCTGTAATAAAATTGCTATAAAACTGTCTATTGTTTTGTGAAACAATAGAATCTGCCATTTAACGTAGTCGTGTATCATAAATACTGTCTCTAGAAATTTAATCATAATACAAAAAAGAAATAAATGTCTTTTTATTTATATATATTTTTTATAAAGACACTACAAACTATTACCTATTTTCCTTGAAATACTATTTAAAACAAATTAATGTCGTCTAAATGGTTTTAGTGTTTTAAAATACTTTCCTAGTTTAGTTTTTCTTTGTGAAACATGGTCCCTCTGTTCTATTAGAATCCTTCAAAAAATATAATGTATCCTAAGAAGGCGGTTTTGACTAGATTTTGATCCACAAAAGATATTAAATAAAAAGAAAATAATAATATAAGATCAGAGTCAGGTCAGATAATAATATAAGATCAAGATAATATAATATAAGAAAAATCCTATTAACCAGTGCCGGTAATATAAAGGTTAGCTAGCAATACAACTCTACGCGTAATTAGTTAGGTGGAAAGCGGAGATCGGATTCTCCAGCTTCCACCTGAATTCGAGACATTTGTCTTAAATATAGGTCGTCTGCTTGTTGTAAGTTTCCATGACAACAGGCGGTTAATAACTAAGACGGTAGCGTGGCAAAGATCGGAAACAAGTATGGAAATAAATTTACAAATTTACCGCAAGTACGTAACACTGAAAAAATATTTTCGAAACTCAAGTGAAGTGAGAATCTTTGCTTTTGTTTTTATTATTTTCTTTTATTTTGTTGTCTCAAAAGGCAGAGAGCTGGGAACGGATTCTGCTATATGGAATATATTTATTTTTAGTCGTCTATGAGGGAAATGCCGTTAAGCCATTTTTTTGCCACAATGATATCACGGAAATAAATTGTAGCGAGAATTGAATTTCCATTGCATATTAGTGTTTATAAAATATATTCAGTACTTTCAGTCACTTTAAATGATATATTGAAAAACAACAGTATAATATTAACAGTAAAATATTTATTTTCTTAATTTTGTGTTCAAATAATCCTTTAGGGTTTAACCTATAGAATAGCAAAAATAAGCTTCTGGAAAATAACAGCTACATTATTAAAAAAATTAACTAACATCTACCTTTGGTACTGAATCCTTACGATAGAAGAAGATAAAAAATTATTATGCTTTATTTGCTCTTAAATAATTTTTTTCTCAATATATCACTCCTGTGAATTAGCTTAGAATTGCCTCTTATCTCATTCTTGACCTCTAATTTCGTAAGGTCAGTGAACGTGTAAATAACCACTTTAGTACAATGACTAACCTCTAAGGGCTCTCATAGTAATTGAAGCTATTAATTAATTGGTTTATGCAAACCAAAAGCCTAAACGCACGTGACATGAAGTAATCAATTTCTCTTTGATAAAGTAATCAATTTTAATTCTTTGCTTCGACTTTCTATTCTATAGGCACTAGAGATTGATTTGCACTTTCAAAATGTAAACGTAACTAATTAGAACAGTCTTATTTTATATTTCTGATGTGCGTATAGATATTTATGAAAATATCTATATATATCAAGTTAAACTAGTTGGGCTAAGGCCAAAGCTAAACCTAAAGGTGGAAACAAACGAATATTTAAAAGTATAATGGCGTCTGTAAAAAAAGAAACTGTAATAATTAATAATTTTTATTACCTATGAAATAATTTTAAGAGTATACAAAAGCTAGTATATATATATATATATATATATATATATATATATATATATATATATATATATATATATATATATATATATATATATATATATATATATATATATATATATATATATATATATATATATATATATATATATATATATATATATATATATATATATTATATTATGTTTTTATGTAAATGTTTTTTCATAATTTTTCATCATTTAGGGAATTATACAAAGCCTTAAAAGAATTATATCTTTTTTGTACACTTATTTTATATTATAACGCACTTGAGAAAAAAGTATTATTGATCATTCGATATAAATTCCTAAGTGTTTTTTTTTTATATAAAATAATAATAAAAAAGTAAAAAACTGTCAATTAAAACAGCACCACGCTGGGGGATCCCCCACTTTAAAGATAAAACAAAAAATTCAACCGTACTCTGAACGGAAAATTCACCCCGCAATACGACCTCTGTTACTAGGATAACATTAGTTCATAGGACAGTATATTTTGTAAAAGTGTTTTCACAACGACCGGTACTCTAAGGGATGATTGTACAAGTCATAAAGTACATAAATACTAGTTTTAAAATTGATTGGTAATAGTATATATATACTTATTTATTTATTTTTATTCGAATTTGATTAGTTATGTTATTTAGTTTAAATATTTCATTCTTGTAGTCTCGTTGAGGGACATCTATATACATATATATACATTTCAATATGTCACACTGCTTAAAAATACACTGAGGTGTCTAATAAAAGCATGAAATAAATTAAAATCAAATATCCAAAATTCCAATGAATATGACAATATCCTATGCATAGAGGCGTGGCTTCGTGAGGGTTGAATGGTCTAACTTGAACCACCCCCTGCGCGTTTTGTACTGCGCAGGGTGTAAGGAAATGGGAAAACTTGTTTCACTCTCCACAAGCTATGTTTTCCTGATACTCAATGTTTTCATTTTCAGACGAAAGTTTTCATGGCTGGGTTTTCCCTCCTAGCCGGGTTTTTCATTTGTCAATTGATTTTTTTCAATGAAACCAAACGTTAAGTAATGATTCAAATCCGTTTAATATTGATACTGGATGGATAGCTATATAGGTGATACAAAGCACATACAAATTATTATATATTCGAGTATGTTAGATATGTTTTTATATGCATTTTATAATCTTTTAAAGTTAACAATCAATTAAATCATCTCCTTTTTCCATAATCATGGATTTTTCTGCATTTGTATGCAGAAAAATTGTATGTAATGTATTGTGCGCAACTGTTACGCTTGAAACGCACTTACGAACAACAACCTTAAGAACAACAATCACAACAAATTTTCGTGCTATTGCATAAACATTGTTTGTAGTCTTCGTTATTCACATCATTTTTCTTCAGCTCCATGCTGCATTCTAGGCAGATAGAGCATAGTGCCTAGATTATTTTCTCTATGAAACATCGTTTTGATAAATGGTGTTGTGATTGTAAAAACTAAAACATATCCTTATTTCTATATTATTTATATTCATATTGGAAAATATGTAGATAAATAATTCTTACAAATCTTAGGAATATTTAGAAATGGTTGAATTTTAATAATTCTATGTAAAGGAAAAATTTTCCTTATTGCATCAACATGCTACAATCGTGTCATAATTTGTTTATTAACAATTAGCAATTGGTATTGAAGGTATAACGTTTGTAAAATTGAGCAATTGTTGTTGTACACTTTTAAGTGATATTAATCAATGTAAATGCAATGTTGTAAGGAAAATCTTCCGGTTAAGAAAAAAAATTATAGAAAACTCTGCCTATACCATACATACATTTTCCTTCGATCTATAATATCTAACGCCTTGGTCAAATTCCATAAATATAAACTACAATTATATATAAATATTAAATATAAATTATAATTATAAATGTTTATTATATACAAGTGGCAGTTCCAGAGAATATTCACACAATATTGATATAGTAAACACAGTGTTAACTTTTATTAACTTGTATTCTTCTTAAAATATTAATATTAAAATCTAATCTTAACTGTATGTAAAGAAAGAGAAGCACACAGAAGAACATTCCACGGCCATGAATTTTATACAAAAAGTTAAAAAGGTTCACCTTCAACGGGTTAAATTGAAAACATTCCTTACCAGGAAATAATAAGTTGGTGAGAGCTTAGCTTGAAAACGATGCCGACACACGTAAGGACGCAACATGCCAGCATTGACATTTTATTAAAACGTTTGTATTACTATAAATAAAAGAAGAAGGGTGAAAATATTTCTCAATCAAACTTAACGATCTATTTTTACTTTCTAATTACTACTATAACTTGCAGGATAATGGAATAGGACTCTAAGCTATGCGTCCAAACTATGCCACGGTAAGTTGATATTAACTCAATATATTTATTTATATAATAAATAATAATATAGATAGATATAAGATAATGTAATAATTTTGTGGACTAACCACTGAGGATGCTCAAGACCGTGCAAAGTGGAGTAGATTAAGTAGGAAAGCAGACCCTGGCAATAAATAGGCCGGGATAATGCTAAGAAGAAGATGATGATAGATAAGATAATGTAATATCAGAATCACAAATCTGCTATTCATATTATATGTAATGAAACAAAAAATACTTTAAACCTTCTACAATAATTATAACTTGCACCAAATTTTGTCTAATTTGCCTAAACTAGTAACTAATTAGGGATGTGGCACACCTGCCCGTTAAAATCACCGGTACACCTGTCATAACGAAAACAACCGGTACTAGGATATCATAAAGTATGCAGAGTTACGTTACGCTCACCCCACCCAGGTACGCGTACGTAAACACGCGTTACGAGGAAAATCCTCATGTTTAACTGAAATCTACATTGCGCTAGCCGTGCCGTACCATGTGGATATGGTTTACGCACGTGGGTATTTTATAAGGAAAATATGGGTAATAATAAGCAATAATAATTCCGTAGCCATTTATGACGTCCATTTTGGTCACATTATTAGATGTATGTATTGTAATTTTTAATTTACTTTTGTTATGTATAAAAATACATCGAAGTGGTTCGAAATTTGTAATGATGAGTATATAATATACTTAATATACTGCGATCAATGTCACTTCTAAGTAAATTATAAATCTGTGGAACGTTAAAATGGGAAAGACTATAAAGACAACTATCTGTCCCTTTCTGATGCACCTGTTAACGTCGCAATAACAGCGTTTCCAATTTCACCTGTATTTCCATTGCCAGTGAGAATTTTCCGAGCTTCGCACATCTTATGCTGGCCTAGTACGTATGTTTTGAGTTTGGGGGTGCTTTTATACGCTTGTTTAAATGTAGGTTTTATGTATATGAAGATAAAATTTACAATGACTGTTCTCATAGATCTTTTTGATCTTGTTATTTATTGTATGAGCGCCTGGTAAGATACGACTTTTATTTATGTGAAAAGTCCATTAAGTCACTTTTGTCAACTTATATTATTTTACTTTATAACCTAAATCTATCCTCATCTTTCTATGTTTTAACTTTTTATTAGAAATAAATATTGTTAAAATTCAAAAGCTAAATATTTTATCGTAATATAAATATATTTTAAATATAGCTTTTTAAATATATCAATCATAATTTTAAACATTTTCACGCCATTTTGTGTTGTGTCAGAAAATCCTAATGAAAATTCAAGAAGTTAATTTTTTGCAACTGCATAGTTGTTCTGTTCACATACCTATATAAATCACATTTCTGTTAATGACATCAACAAGTAGTTTCAAGAGTACGTCTGCAAAAGCAGATAGAGTAAGTGTAACAATATATTTATCCCTTTCTATTTACCAATGTTGTGTTTCATTTCTATATCAAGGATAACTTGTTGAATATATGTGTATCTCTTTCAGAGGGTTATAGCTTTGTAGTACCATCACTGTTGCTTAGCAACGTAGCAACATCTTGCCCAATGCTGCTCTCCTAGTGCGATGTTTTGAGTCAGTGGAAAACTGTTTGACAGACGAAGATTACGTCATACGTCTAATAGAATAAAATCATTTCTTTTTCTTTAACATTTTGTAGAGCAAAGTACGTAAATAGATTCTACTATAATTTTTTTTATTTTAGTAGTTTGCTACACGCGACTTTGTTCACCACAATTGAAACTTGTAACAGGTAAGGAGACAAGAGACTCATCGATATCAAGATTCTCCGTTCTCCATGCTAAATAACTTTTGCTAAGGCATTATTTATTATACTTTTATCCGGATTATTATGGTCTACTTGAGATAATCGAGTCTTTAATATCAATTATAGCCTATGTATGCCCTGCCCGGCTTAACAGCTGTACAGTAAAATCATATCAAAAAAATATCTAAGCTCCGAAGATGTACGTTAGAAATTAATTTTTTATAATATAAATATTAACTGTAATAAATAAAAAAATGTCCATTTTGATATTAATTTTAATTGATAACTTAGAGAGAGGCCAATTTAAAAGAAAACTTAAATTGAAAATTATAGAAGTACAGCAGGATCTGTGTAAACATGTGAACGCGGTACTGCTATGATTTTTTGGGCACGTGTCGCTTGTTATTTCTTCAAAAATATACAAACATGTTTACCATGAATAATAAAAAAAACACAGGACCCAATGATTTATCGAGATGATATTCGAAGAATATTCACTGTTTCATAATATACATATGTATTATATAGGTATATTCGACTTTGTTCAATTCATATATCTTTCAATTCTTCTTGATTGGCGTAAACAAGCTGAGTAGGCAATACGATTTCAAATTATGGAAATACTAAATTAGTATTAAACAAAACGAAATTTACTCGATATCGTTGCCATAGTGGCACAGTGGAGCTGTATCTGTCTGTACACGTAATGGTTTTGGGTTCGTTTGCCACTCAGGGGAATTAAAGATCCACCCTCTATTGGCAAGAAAAAGCGCAAAATTGATTTTTAAATTTGGGTATAAAGTTCCATATACATGTTTTTTTTTATTTAACCAGTTTGGATATTTTTATAAATGACTTTATTTATTTTTGTTCGGTATATTATTTAGACATACACGTACACATATACACGTACACATATCGTACACATACTCGTAGTATGTAAATATTAGTAAGTTCGTTTATGGTTTTATAATATTCTTAATTCTAAAGTAATTCAAATATTATTATCTTTTTTTACGAAGTTTGTACATAATATGGTATAATTTTGAAGTCTGTTTAATTTTTCCTTTATTAATAATCTTATTTTCTACTTTTTAGTTTTTGTTTAATTTTGTTCTTATCAACTCAGCTTACTTACTTGCTTAACCATTCCAAGTATTGTGAAGGTTATTACCTTAAAGTGGTATAGAGGTTCAAATGATTTAATAATAAAATTTATTGATGTTAGTTTTAACATCAATGGGTACCGTAAATAATGATTTTATAGATTTTTATTTAGTTTATTTATTAATCTTTCTCTTACAAGTTGACATAAGCAAGCAAGAATTTGAAGCTCAGGAATAGTACCATTTCTCATCACAGTATGTCAATAATCTAATTCAGCTCATTAATACCATTATAGATGATGACTACAAGAACAGACATGTTTTTTATAAGAAATTTTATAAAACACCCATAAAATCTAAAGATTTCCTTCAATTTTACTAGGATTCCATCATCAGATCATGACATGGCGACAATAGGATGACCTCGGAACTTCGCACTTATAAACAAAAAAAGAATTATTCAAATCGCTTCACAAATGACTGAGAAATCGAGGGACATACATAAAAAAAATCCATTTCAACAACAGAACACCTTTTGTTAGTCGAATAATAAAATATATAAATGGAATTAATTGTTATGAATGAATTTGGTCGGTTGATTCATGTTTTTTTTTAATAAAAACAATATTATACCAGGCGTACATGAGAAGCAAAGAGTTATTCTTCAAACACTCGCTCATAGTGTTATTATTATGAATATGCTTTTAAACAATCAAAGCGAGTCATTGGGAATTTCAATTATGTTGCAATAATTAGTCTCAAGTATGATTGATACTCGTGTTGCTAACATTTCATGTTTCATATATGTAGATTTTACATGTATTTCAACTTTTATATATATTTTTTTAATATACATTGGTTTCGGTATATACTTTGAGTTCCGTGTTTGTTCGTATTTTTTTGCCTTTTTTTGTTATATACATTTCTTTGAATATATATTAAATATACTCTTAATTTTTTTGTTATATAGATGAAAAATTAGAGAAATAAATATAAATACCTCCATAAACTTAATTAATTGAATAATAAAAAAAAAAACAAAAATAACAAAATTTAAAAATAGGAAAAAATCGATCGTAGTGGCGGCAAATTTGCAAAAAAATCAAATTTGGTATCGAAGTGTCGAGCCACGTGTCAAAACCATAACACTCGATACCAGGAGCTCATAAATATTAAAGAGTCATACGGCCTCTATAAAGGCGGTTTCAGTCAACAACACCTTTGTGTGCTGTGTGAATGAGTGAATGCGTGTGCATGTCCTAGTAGACGATGTTGTTTATATTAGGAGAACATAATGTGAACGAAGTTAACTATTTACATACTATGACGCTGAATAGAAGTCAAATTTTAGATCAGATTAAATCTAAATCTTAATGACTTAAATAGATTATTATGATTCAGTTAGTGTCAATAAATGATAGTAACAGTGACAACCATAGTGTAGAGTTGTGGGGAAGTTGACTGAGTGATAAATCACTAACTTACTTTTTTAATGTTGTATTTTTAATGCCTAAGTCATAGCTACAATTTGTATTTAAAGAATATTTCACGTTTAGTTAAGAGGTTTAATCACCGCGTAAAGTGACGTATACTATTATCGTTCTCGACTGCTTTAACTATTTAGCCTTTAATAAACTAAAATGTAGAAGGAGCATAATCCAAATACATGTATATATAAAACACAATCCATTTCAAATAAAATAGTAGTAAATTATACAAAAAGTATATGGATACTTTCACTTCCTTTCCTTTTCATTTTATTTATGGATAATATACGTCCTCAAATATATATGTTTGTAAGACATTAAATTAAAAAGTAAAAGCTTAAGATTACGTACTTATTTACTTACTTTATTGTAGGTGTTTATTTAATGAAACAGGCTCGCCTGACGTGGATGTATGCCATGCTTACCGGCCATTAATCTAGCCAACGCTTCGTAGAAATACTCAATAGTTGTATGTTGCCATGGGTCAAAAATATTAAAAAATCTATACTATAAAATTTTGTTTTATGTTAATTATAACACCAACGTAGCACATTTATTATTGACGGCGACGTATGGGAATTTGATTCCCATTTTATGCATATATTTTAAGTCTATTGAAGTTCGCTTGAAGATATGGTCAAAATGACCGACCTTTACTGGTTAATTTGGTTAATGAAGATATTTTTGTTGTATGGTATTTAATATTAACAAAAATCCACGTTACCTTAGCATACATTTAACCTAACAGTATCTCACTATATCTTAGATGCTTCTTTTTTCCAGCATCTCATCTTGCTAAAACTTTACGTTTTAGTCATGATTAATTTGAAGTGTTTTGAGTAAATTTTTAGTTTAAGCGATTAGTCATTAGATTAGAGAAAGAAGATTGTTTTTCAAATTAAATAATAAGTTGTTTGTGTTTATTGACAGTTCTTGTCTCATATCCAGAGAGCGCTGCTGCCCACTATCTCTCTCAAGTCCTTCAGTTGCCTCTTATGATACCCATAGGAAAATACAATTCTACTACCGACGGCACGACGGGGGCTATTATGATTGTAGGTTTGATGCTTTCTTTGAGGATCAATCAGGTTCATGACTAAATTAGAATTTTTTACCTATATGGCAAAGTAAAGCTCTATGTAGGCTCTTTTTAGATTTAGAATGTTTCAAAAACTTAAAAGTGTCTTTGTTCCATATTGTCTTTAACAAAAGGTTATCTATGTCTATGCCACTAATCTAAGGAAATGCGTAAATATATCGAAATATTTTCTTATATACAATGGAAACACGATCTTCACGGGTGTCAGACTGTCATTAGGTATGGACCGCACAATCGATAGCTAATTTTTCTAGAACCACTCACAACTGTCGCCAAGGTCGGGTTATATATTGTGTACATGAGTTAGATATTAAACAATAATCAGAAGTAATTTTATGAACTTAACGAGACATATTTAGTAACACCGAGGGTAAAGTGTCAAAATAAAATATAATAATGTCTAGATTAGTCCTACGTACAATATTTAGCTTACAAATGACTCTGAGATCATCGTGACGCAGTTGTACAGAGGCTGAAAGTGGCTGTCAACGTGACAAATAAGGACTTGGTACCAACCAGGGGATATAAATGATTTTATATTCTAAGTTTTTAAATTTTTCACTAAGTGTTAAGCGTTAGAAATACGTTACATACCAACCCCGTTACATACGGTATAAAGTTTTCATATATTTGTTACCGTTTTTACTTTGAAACACAATATTAACATGCTCAAGTAGTGTGGACCAATTGAGAGAATAACTGATGACAAAATGGTAAAAAGACATATGATAATGGTAAGAGAAGTAGGTGGAAGGTGGTTCAATTATAAAGAACGCAGCATCGATGGTGATGAAGATGATCACTTTAAAAGCGCGAGGACAGTCATATAGAGCTTGAAGAATAAAGCTGAAAAATGCCAAAAAATATAATATAATATGTTGAAATGGCTAACTCTCTAATGTAAAGTATTTATTTTAACTCAAAAGTTCCTAAATAAGTGAAAGCAGAGATACACATTAGAAAATATATGTACTTAAAATCTAAACTTTTCATATTTGTCTCATAAACTTATTGTTTCATATCCTTCGCCCCTTTACTATCCACGTTTTTATATTCTTACATTTTACAAGTGAATCGTAAACCAAATACGCTTCCACGTGGATTGGTATTTACAAAGCGCCATATTTCTGAAAAGAAAATTAGCAATATACAAATGGCCGTCTCAATTTGCTCAAGTTATTTAAATAATCAAACGAGCTACACGTGTATCTGAAGTTTATATTTAGACGCAAGATTATTGGTTAGATCACAATAAATTTTACGTTTACAATTAAATATTACGTTTACAATTAAATATTACGTTTACAATCTATGGGTCTAGTGATTAGCGATAATTGCTAAGCCGCTTGTTCTTGGTTTAATCCTTAATCAAGACATATATTTACTCCTTCATCTCTTTAGTTATATTGATAATAATGATGAAATTCGTGATTGGCACAAACGGGAATTTGAATAAAAACTTTTGAAGACGAAGCTTTTTTCGTTCGATATTTAACTTGTATCATTAAACTAATAATCGCCGGTAAAAAGTTACTGGGCGCTTTGAGTAATACAATGATTTCCAAATGAGAAGAAGAACGTAAGAGTCAAGCATTGTTAGATTCGTATGTGATGTTTATGATTGACTTACAGTTTTCGAAAGCTTATACTTGTTTCTATATCAGTAATAAACGTAATTTTTTTTATCTTAGCCACCCTTTAATGGTGGTTAAGAAGGGGTAAGGGTTAAGTAGGGATACTTAACCCGTTGGAATTACTCGATTAATAGTATATTTTATTTTCATTTTGGCAAAGTCTTGAATTACAGCGGAAAGTGCAAAACGAAATTACATTTTCGTGTACTATGAAGCTTATGTTGATAAAAAAATGTACTCAAGCAACTTATTAAATATTTATTTATTTTCATTTGTTATATGAAAATAAATAACATATTTTTTTAACCGGTAAGTGACCGTTTTACTTAGATTGAGCTTAAATTAATAAGAATAGTTCCCTCATGGATAATATATGTTCTATCTTTAACAAAGTATACCAGTCACTTACCTTGGTAGGTAAAAGGTATAGAACCTTTTACCTCCTACTCAGTAATTTTCTTATACCCTATAATAAATATAAGTTTACAATTACATAATTTCTAATATTAAAAAAAAACTGTTACTAGGAAAAGAAATTCAATTTAATTTTCCATGAATGCTTACTTTCAATTAATTAATCATAATCGTTCTATTGTCATTCGATAAAAATACTTATCTCACTAACACTGGTAACCACTATATTGTCATCAATTACTCATATCCAATGTTACTGGGTCATTAGGTCAAAATACATTCAAGAGTGCACTCGAATATAATGAATAATACAAAAGGTTCTGTAGACTCTTAAGTTTGAATTTTTATTATGTGAACTTTTTCATAAGTAGTTTTGAGAATATATTAATGGTTATTATCTATAAAATAATTGAAATTGATATAAAATACATATTTGTTTTTATGTTATCTGTATCACTTACGCAATTCTCCAAATTATAATTATATATTATCAAATAAAATAATCTGGTTTTGTTATATCACCATTAGTTATAATTTGATAATTATTATTTTATTATAGTATATTTTATTATTTTATTGTAATATATTTTTTGATTAGTATTATAGAAACTAAAAAAAAATAAAGTTCTTCAAAAACTATAATCGCAAAAAAAACGATTGTTCTTTGAAATTAATACCATCATTCGTCATACTCTATTGATGTCATTTTACCAATCCTTTGTCACATTTTTTGTTATTTCTAAACCTCTTGATCACTTGCCAATGAGAAGCTGCGAGAGAGCGGTATTCGTTATTTCCATTCCCAAAATGTGTTATCCCTCACCACCTACAATGGATTTCAACCTGGACATAAAAGTACTACCGCTTTGATTATTTTTGTTGCTAAGCTATTGATCGAATTAACATTTACTAGAGGACCCGTTGACGCGTGACATACGCGTTGCCATAGCAACGTGTATGTCACTTTATACAAAAGTTATATGTGTTGTTAATACTTTTACTACTACTATGATACTTTATAAGCAATAGAAAAATATTAGCGTTCTGCACATAAGCTATAAGTGTGTGTAATTTTATGCTCCTGCGTCCGCGCAATTTTCGTAAAAAGGGGTCCATAATTTTGGCATCACGTATTAATATATAGATAATGTATAATAAGCAAGACTTCGACATATTTACCAAAACAGCTACTAAACCCATGAAATGGCGAATAAATAAAGATTTTTTTACATATACCATTAGTACGTTTAACGATACTTCTATATGACACAGTAAATACGTACAAAACTTAGATAACACTTTACACTGGGCATATATATTTTAAATATTATTATCTTTAACAATACCGGTATTGTTATGATATCAGTAATACTATTATTTAAAAAAAAAACATCTGTGTATATTTACAATAAAACATGAACCTACTTATTTCAATTGAATTTAAGGATATATTATATTTTATATTTCATATTTTAATTTTTCAATAATAATCAAAGTAATCTAATAAAAACCACAACATTATTTTCACTTGACTATAATTTTACAAATTAATATATTACTTATATAACAGTATTCTATGCCCAATGTCGGTATCCACTATGAATACTTAAATCGAGTAAGTTTATTTATTTCAGTTCGCGCTATCAATATGCAAAATACCTGTAAAATATATTTAAATACCTAACCGGCTTAGTACCTCTTTGTTTTTCTTTGTAGAATGGAATTTGTTTTTTTTTTTTGTTTGTAAATTTATTTAGCTTATGTAATAAAGAATTATCTGATAATTAATCTGATGTTATTTTTATATATGGCAACGGCAGTAATATTTAAGTATTTTTTTAAGAATTTTCCCAAGTTACAGTTTATGTTCAATGACCTGATGATAGTGTAGATATAAAATGAAAAACGCTACAGTTTTCAAAATATCACTACGGAATTCTAAATACAGTACCGCGTGGGATTATCATTTGAATTATAATATTATTGCTACACCACAGACAAAAGTGACACTGTATAAAATTATTCACGGAATATTCGAACTTTTTAATATACAAATAAAGATGAAAATGTCTCATATTTTTCGAAATGCTGTTGATACTGTAACTACTGTTTTAATACAAATCATTTATTTTCGCAGAAGCTAACAACACGTGAAAATTCTAAGTAAAATTTAGAAAGTATAGTAGGCACATATTGTCTAATTTCCTTTGTAAAAATCTATTCCGTCTTCTACCCACATAGCATACCTAAAATGGACAAAATAATATGAATCCATCATAAATAATGGTTATAATAGCCATATTATGGTGTTTAAGATGTCTAAATAAGGAAAGGATGTCCTCCGTCTAAAGATATCATTTTATTTTACACTTTCTGTATTTTTTATTCAGAAAGAATGTCTGTATCTTGAGTAATTAAATTGATAAAGTATCTCCAATGTAAATAGAAAAGCTACCTAACATTCCATGTATTCATCAGAAATGCCGAGTTTATTGAGTTGTAGAGTGAGAAGCTCAAAACAATGCATCGGACTTGCGACGCGAAAGTGAAGTTTAAGGGACCCTTTTGAAATGCGCTCACCTCCCCTCTCCCAGCCCTCGTGTCCAGTATGTGTATAAGTTGAACGTATAACTATCGTGTCTAATTAGACTTATCAGCACTTCGATAGTATGTGTAGGTGGCGGTTTTATATAAAAAAAAGTAAGCCTTCACGGGATGCCTGGCAGAAGGTTTTTTTTTGTTGTGAAGTTAATGCTTTTAGCCCTATTGGCCTTGAAAGCGACAACGGTTGAGGAGGGAAGAGGGTACTCTATCCCTGAGATGTAGCAGGCACTATGGTGTCTGCATGGGAGGAAACGTCGGCGGCATGGCCGTCCCCTGCGGGGCTCGACGAGCGGGCTGGCAGATGTGAAACATCGTATTCGTACAAATAATATGCATAAAGGACAAGATTATTACAGGAACAAAATTTATTTACATTTTCATCTTTCATCAAAAACGATATTAATTTCAAGGTATATCCTAGTATATCATCCTAGTCACCACGGCAAGCGCCGCCTATAGATGTTTTACATTAAAAAAAAACTAAATTAACTAAATTTAATTTTCATCTATTTTTAAACTAAATTTAGTAAATTTACAACAGATAAAACTTTAACATTTATCCTTCTATTTTTCCTTAACCGATAGGGTAATAACCGGTGTTTTAACATTACTTTAAATACACAGTATTACATCATATACCTAGTGTGAAGTACCTACTCTCATACCTAGTACTTCGATAATAAGTGATTGTTTATTTCGATCTATTGTTATTTTAGTCGTGTAAACAGCACGCTTTATGCATTTCAATACAATTTGAAATTTAATTCTGGCATTGTTTTAAACAGGATTTTCCCTAAGTATCTTTATGCTATTAATATAACATCAACATAAATATTGTAACGTTTTTGTTGTCAATGCTTATATTATAAAACTCAGAAAAAACATACATACATCAATCGTCATTAATAGTTTGAATGTAGACCCACTGCACTTACTCACAACTACCAGGTACCAGTGTCATGTATGACTTTTACGCTGCAAGCTGCAGGTAAAAGCTAGTGGTGAATCTTCTTCTTTGTGTGCCTCTTCATTTCTGAAGGTCAGCCGCTAGCTTCCTTAGCTTTTCTCTGTCCAATGCTAGGCGAAATAGTTGTTCCACGGAATTGATACCGGTCCATTCCCTGATGTTACTCAACCAAGGATTTTTTTTCTTCGTCCAACGCGCCTTTTGCCGTCCACTTGTATGAATGTAAGTGGTGAATAAGAGTAAATAATTATAGAGTGATTTTGAACCATATAACAAACAAAAATAAAAAAAAAATCAATACAAATTCAATTTTGGGTATTGTATGCTAATAATCAGAAAGGTGACAAGAGAGACAATATACAATCAAATATAATACAAAAATTATGTATTATAAAAGATGTGAAGCTAAATATGTAAATATTAATATTTGCTGCCATTTATATACACAAATAATTTAAATTAATATAATATGTTACTAACTATAGTTGTACATATATTGTAAAATTACTTTAAAAAGAGCGACTGTTGAGGTTCTCGCCAGCTCTTCTCAGCAAAACTGTATACTGACACTTATGTTAATTGACGATTCAAAACTGCTTGTATAAAGAATATTTTTATAATAGCCTATTTGAATAAAGAATATTTTTATTTTGATTTTTATATTGTAAATGTTTAAGTACGATACTCGTATATATAACAGTTTTCATGTATATCTATATTGTTCAACTCTAAATTGAATAAGTTGCATTTATATTTTATATTTATTTTCGTTTAAACTGCTATTCTACATATATATTTCGTAAGCTGTTGCAATAGGCAAAACTAAAACAAAATTGATGAAATCCCCATGTGTGCGTTTAACTTCCCAAGTTTTATAGCCTTAAACTTCTAACATATAGGTATATGTATTATCCAGAACTGTGTAAAAAAAATTATATTTAAGTTGTTTAAATGGAAATCGAATAAGCCATTACAATATACACACTCATCTATTGCTCCAATAAAAAAGTGCTTGCTTACTTACTTACTTACTTTTATTCAGGAACTATAACAAAAAAAAACAACTAATGATTTTTCTATCACTTCCTTAAGTTGGTTCGTCGACTGGAATGCATGACAGTATTCATAGTTATTGTTCTCCATTGTATGTAATTTGTTCACGTTCCTATAAGGTTATACCGTACAATATGATGAATGTTTATTTATATTAATAAGCAAAAGCTATTACTGGACGAGGACGGCATTGAATTTGAAGCCCCTTCGTTTAACTTTAACTTTACCGTTCACATAACTTAGCAGTCTAATTTGAACTTTGGCAGAATGATCTACTTAAGTAAAAATTATAAATTTTAATATTTTTTTTTTATAACATTTATTGCAAAGAGCGATCTCTCTATCTTAGTTAGTTAATCATTTTTACTTTTACTTATATGTGTACACTACTAATATGTATGAGAATTCAACTAATAATTACATTATTGTAAATGTAAATATCTAATACAATGCCCAAATTTTGTTTAACTTTAATTTTCTGTCATTGCGTTAATTATTTATATACATGAATTTTTAACTTTAAATTTCATTTCACATACATGTATATTATATACATACATATAGAGCATATCACATAGATATAAACATGTACCTACTTTTTTTGTAGGATATGTACTATTAAGTAGGTGGTATATGTTTCATTAATATTAAGTTAACAAAAATAACTATCAACTTCTATTTTAGAAACATATTTATAAATGATAACAACTACTATTAATTATTATTATAAACTAAACTATTTCAAAATATTTGTAAGGACGCCATAAGGCGCGCTGACTTGTGTCAGACTTGTGTCAGTACATCCAAATGTCTTGTTCACGTCACCTATATCGCATATTTTGATACAAGAGAACATTGAAAAAACTATTAAATTCCTGGTGGTTAATGACTTGTAACGTAAGGTATAAAAAATATACATATCCATCATAGCGCAATGGGACAGCGCCTGAGTATAAACTCCATTGTGGGTTCAAGCCCCACTCGGGGAAGTAAATTATTTTTATTTCACCGCTCTGACAAACGAATGCGCGGCGTTGATGAGCTCTACCACAATGTCTGGAATTCAATACTTGCCTCTAATATTTTGTCTCATGATTTTATGTTTTAAGTTCCAAATAGAAATCATATCAGTTCCTTTCTCCTTATATATAAAGTTTACATTATTTTTGTTGCCGAAGCCATTTTACTGATTTCGATAACTGTGATGCCATCGTGGTGCGGTTGCTTCGATTGCATGGTCTTGACTCTACATATAGTGTGGCGTAAGACAATTTCAAGTCAACCACAAAAAGTATTGGTCAAGTGCAAGTAAGCGTAAGTGCAAGTAAACGGTAAGCGCATCGAGGTTTCCGTACCAATTTCATAATTGTTGGTTAACGGAAAGTACAACTTTTTAAAAAATTAACAAATATCAATCGCCCGTATGAAACTTCATACCCGAAAATGATCCGATAGCGACAAAAACTACTGAGGCGGCAGAGGTGTCAAAGTTCGTACGATCGCCTCAATTTAGGTAAATGGTATCGCAGAAACGCCCATAAGGCTTACCGTGGACAAAGCCTTAATTAAGCATTTTGGGGCGATCGTTATGATGGCAATACTATCAAAGGCACACTACTAAAAAAACACTCATCAGTGATATCAATCAACTGCCCTCCTTCGACGGGTTAAAGTTATTCAAAATGGACTATATTAGTCCATGCCTCGAGACAATCACCAGTCAAGAGCTAGCTAGAATCTACTCAGCCCAAATGACGATTTGCTACATGAGATGGTCACGATACACAGGTAATTTCGTCCCAACACTATTTATTTGGCCCATACACATGCAGAGAAAGCGGACCTTATCAGCAGAGAATATAGAAAAGGGGAAAACCCACGCATTTTAATAATCAACGAATCAGAGTGATTAGCATACGATTTGGTAGTGATCTTTCATACTAAGACCGTCATAACCGTTTCAGCTGAAATTTGTATGAAATGAACAGATAGAAACTTGTAACGTGTTTTTCATGTGATATACGTAAAATTAGAAAATCGTAGTTTGTTCTTTATTTGTACTGTAAGTTCACACTTCTTACCAATTTTCATAATATAAAGGTATATATTTTTTAAAAAATTAAATTTTATTTTTGTAATACTGTAGATCTCCATATTTCTTGTAAATTTCTCTTCGGTACCACTACGCATTCTTAAGAAAAATGGTCTTGACATACGTACAGACAGTCATGGATCCTATAAATGGTCCATTTTTTCCTTTTGAGGTACGGAACCCTAAACTGTAGAAAAACGCAAATTGGTCACATTTAGGTATACATTACTTCGTGTTAATCTAAAACCATTTAATGTATTATATATACAAGTAACTTAGCGTACAAAAATCACTTTGGTCACTGACACCTTTTAATTGATGTATATTGATCTTAATTTGATATCGAGTAATTTATAAATAAATAAGTCAAAAGTTAGTAAAATCATTAACTACTTCGCACAATTTATATTTTCATTTCATTCATATTTTTTTACAATTCGTAGAAATAGATAATATACAAAAAATATTGTTACTACATAATATATGTTATAAAACAATTCAATACAAAACATATAATAGAAAAACAATATTAAAAAAAACAAAAAAATCATTCGACCGTGACAGGACTCGAACCTGCAATCTTCGGATCCGAAGTCCGACGCCTTATCCATTAGGCCACACGGTCTGTGTAGTATTTTGCAAAATAGACTATCTCATACTGCGCAGGCTCTATACGTAATAAAGGACGTACGGGGTCATTTACTTTTTTATTTGAACTTAGATATTAAAGAAATTTGTGAATTAAATCATTTAATTTTAAATATTTTAATATAAAGCTTAGAAGCTAGATAATACATATATATAATTATGATTTATAATAACGTAAAATTAAAATAGTAAAATTTAAAGAATTAATCTTAAGTTGACGATATATCATAATCTAAAGCCAATACATACATACACATAAAAGTTAATTTTTAACAAATCAAATATATATATATATATATATATATATATATATATATATATATATATATATATATATATATATATATATATATATATATATATATATATATATATATATATGAATTCAAAGATCTATACCAAATATCCTGTTATAAAACAGGATAATTGGTATAGATTTTATATAAATAAAGCCTACTATCAAAAGATGAGATATAAATGTTTATTGTTTATAACAAAAAAGTATGGTAGATGTAAAATTATATCATATTTAAACGTGATAAGCTCGCTACTATCATACCTGTGTTACATTCAAAATATAATGTGTTAATTTAATAATAAAATAGATTAGAAAATTTCATCATTTTTCCTTTAATTACGTTATTCATCTCACCTAAAAATATGCTTAATATAAAAGCAAACGTAGCATTTAAAGTATACAACACGTTTTACAAGTTTATCTACACATTTTATAATTATCGTCCAAAATAACGGTTAATTTGTATATTAGGAAAAACCTTTTTTTTTTAATTAACCTACAAAGACGGGACATGTTGAGTAATGTCCACTCAACATGTCCCGTCTTTGCTTTAAGTGTTCGACCATTTTGAGAAAAACGCAGTACCATTTTATATACATACTGTATAATTTCGATTGAATGTTACATAATATGTTAGTTAAATATCTTAATAAAATTAAGAATTAATGGAATAATAATATAATAAGTTAATAGGATCTCTAGAATTTATTAACCTGAAGATATTACTGCCGGCATCGTCATCACTTTAATCGACACCAGTCAATGGATTACTTCACATTAAGTGTACGTAATTATTATGTAATTGTTGTCAGTGCTATGTATTATTACGATATATTATTATAAAGGTCATAAATCATAATAAATGTAATTTTTATTTTAACTTCGACAACAACAACGTTGAGTTCCGTCACTTAACTCACAATGTATTCGGGCGGAGAGTATAGAACGGAATGACTTGACAATAAGCTCCCTGTGCCTAACCGTGAAGCTAATTATAGTCTTATAACTTAAATAGCTTTTTATATTTGGTTAATTTAACACGTAAAGTCTGAATAATTCAAATCATATATACTCTCATGACGTCGTGACGCAAGACATGACAGCCAATAGATTGTCCACTGAGGATGTTAAAGACCGTGCAAAGTGGAGTAGGCTTAGTCGGAAGGCAGACCCTGGCAAAACCGGGACTAATGCCAAGAAGAAGAAGAAGAGATACTCTTAGGTATACCTACTACATATGGAGAAAGTAAAATTTATTAGATCTTGCTACTGTTTAATATTATAATAATATTATCTTTTATATTTATATTGCTTCTTAAATAGCAAGCAGATGGAATAAAAAGACATTTTTATTATTTATAATATATTAATTACAAATGTGTGTAAGAAAAGAAACAAACTGGATGAACTAATTATAAAAAAATATTTTAACAACATTAAAAAGAGGCAGCTTCACACCTACAAATCAGGGTAGGCAGAGTGGGTAGGTAGGTGAAGTGGTAAGAACTCCATTCCCCACTTTCCGCTCAACTTCAAGTCATTGTGCGTTGAGAGCCGGAAATAAAAATAATATTAATATATTCATTCCCCGGGATCAAACCCACATCTACTGCGTCACTACGACCTCTATAACCATATAGCATATACTATGTAGACAGATAAGATACATATATAGAATAATGAACTTTTGAAAAGAAACACAGTACCTATATATTAAATCGGTAAGCATAATGTTTGATTTTGGACGGACAATAAAAATGCAAATAAATGATAATTATTTTTATAGTTCATTCTTCAATGAGTTTTTTTTTAATTAGTCGATGGTACACACATATTCTCATATTAGCTAGTTAATTTTGGTTCTACATAATGTGTTCCAGTTAATAAAATCAATTATAATAATTGAAAATTGTATACTACAAATAAAACAAAAGACCTGCTGAGTTTTTTGCGCCAGTTCTTCTCAGGTCTGAGGCATTGATTTTAGTTAACCGGTGGTAAATTATATGACTTTCCAAAAATGAAGCATATATCTTATTTTAAATAAAATTGTTTGACTTTGACTTTGACATTTATACCCTATGTTGGGACATCCAGGATCCAGGCCTAACGGCGTTACGATTTTTTTTATATATATAAATCCGTCAAGTGGATTGAAGATGTTCGTGTACAAACACTCAGTTTTTACTATTTCTAAATATATATAATAGATAAAATTTAAAAGATATTTAAAATTACAAGCACACTGACATCTTTATATTAATATAGTATTTTAATAGCTCTCAACTAAACTGTAATACTACTGTAATGGTCGTTAATATGTCATCATCCACGTGGTTTGAAACACAAAAGTCAAAACAAATAACTGTCTTCAAATACTATAATATTATGAGATAGAGACGAGTTGTATTACAACGTTTTTTTATCTCTTTTCAACGGCTATAATTAGAATGAGTGAGATATAATCAATGAAGCGAACAAGGACCTATGATAACCCCGAGGTTTCCCGGCCAAAGGAATGTTACCAATGTAATTATTTATATTTTACTTATAATTGCAATTGTTGATTTGTTACTTTCATTTAATTAAACGAATAATAAACGCATTATATTTTTTTTTTACTTTATATCAAGGTAGACAGACGAAATCTATTGTATACAGCACTTATACATATACATATATATACTTATAAAGACGCTGTTGACATTTTTTTTTAATTAAAAAGAAATAATACTTTTATTTGTTAATAAAAATAATTCTTTCTGTCAAACCCACTACTATTGCGTTTATAGTCAGACGTTATCCAACTGCGCAACAACGGTGTCAAATATTAAAATGAATTGCTGCGATAAAATTGACTTACACAAGCTTAATTAAGATGCTCCTTGTTGATATCCTGTTTAAAAATCAATGTCAAATTAAAATTCATAGCAAACATGGCTTAGTAACCGCGAAATGGTCGCTATGCGTTATCTAAGAAAAAGGCATTAAGATTATTTTAGTACACGGTTTTCATAATGTTGAAAGCCATCGTAGCGCAGTGGGGCAGCGTCTGACTGTAAACATGATGATTGTTGGTTTGATTTCCATATAATTTGATAAACTATTTTAAGTACACCGCTCTGGAAAGATAAAGCGCAGCGTTGAGTTCCGTGGTGTTTAATGACAACGGTAGTTTCTCTCTACCTTCCCAGAATAAATCGTGAAGCAAAGAACTTGTACATAATGCTAATTTTCTTATAGTAAAAACATATTAAAAACATACAAAAAGAAAAATGAAAAAAAATATATAAAAATCGAGACCGTTAAAAAAATGAACGGGTGTACTGTTCACTGCGCAGGTCAAATACGAATAACGCATTTCTACATAACTGTAGGAATAGGGTTCAAAGTGCTACCAACTTCAGACTAATAGTACTATTGGAAAAACAATTTTATCATAACCACATAAAGTTGTTTTTTCAATATAATATCTTTACATACAATTGTTCTAGGATACGGGAGTCTCCTCATGCATTCTGTTTTCCTGGTACATTGTTATGTCATTTCATTCCGCAGTCGTCACGGTAACGTACGGTATGTATGCGTCACAGAATGTTTGCTTACTTTGGGAATTTGTTTAGAGATATATAGATGTATTCGAATTCCAATTTGGAAAACATTTATAGTTAGTTAATAATCGTTTTATGGTATGGAAAAATAATAGAATAATATATTTAATAGAAGTTTCTAGTTTAAATTATTATAAAGCAGTTTTCTTTCACAGTTGGCACACATAATAATAAAATTCATCAGAATGATAAGGTTTTCGATCGTTTCCTTCCCCAAACACATCAAAGTCCTTACAGAAAAAGATGGAAAGAAGTTTGTGCTTTCACCAACTGTATTTCATAAATAATTTGTTTGTATAATAGTAATAACTTAAGACTATTTTAGCTTGAGGCAATTACGATGAACGCACCGGTGGTTAATTCCACTGCGAAGAATACCTACAAATTACTATATAAAATATTTTTTTGTGATTGTCCCGTCGTGTGACAATGTCAAGCCAAAATAGGTAAAATAAATTATTTTAATTAAATATAATCAATGTTAACAATACACTTTAAAACAAGCAGAGAGTACTCTTGAAAAACAATAAACTAGATATAAAAATACATTTCGTACGCTTGAAGTATAATGTCAGCGAAATTTACTTTAAAGTTAAATATGTACTTATGAGCATATTATTTAACGTTTTGTTCATATTTAATATACAAATATTTAAAGAGCCTGGTTTCAAAAAATATATATTTATTTACATTAGTTGTTGTCTGTGATGATTTATTTGAAAGGATGCTTTAGAAAACTGTCATTTTACATTTGATTTAATTTCTTAATATTTTAAAGTGGGTGGTACAATTTATTAAAAATATGTAAAAACGTAAAATTTGTTTTATATATATTTCATTATTATAATCATTGTTTAGAATAAATTATGAGTATAATACTGAGGTACTAAGTTCTTGACCCTTGGAGTGCAAAACAAAGGCGGAAGTTTATGGGTCGACGCTCGTTCTGTTTAACGACTTAATCGCCTCCATCTAGGTCATGTAGAATTAAAAGCAAGCCAATATTAGCTCAGCGTTGCAAATGTCCCTTTGGCGAATATTAAGTTAAAAGTGAATTAGAATATTCAAACTTGTATATTACCTGGATTTGTATGTTTTAAACTTATTTGTTGTTAGAGTTCCGTACCTCACAAGGATAAAAATTACCGAATAAAAATTCTCTTATAGGATAATTTTGTTGTCCGTCTGTCAAGATCATTTTCTCAAGGCCGCATGGAGGCTGAAATAAATATCAAATATTCAATTCTATTGTTCCTTAGCCCTCAAAAGATACAAACGCTTTTGTGGCCTTTTATATGAAATTTTCTGTATAATCAAAACCTATAGTAGCCACTATAGTAGAAAGTATCCGTTGACCTAGTATTATGAAAATTATGAATTATTAAAATTAAAATATAAATTATAATTAAACGAGGAAAAAATATTGAAAATTGGAAATCGACCATAAAAAAGATTCATTACATTATATCTGTGTTTATATTTTTATACAAATTATTAGTTTTATCGCTAAATTCCTTTTGCTCGCCTGATGAAGTTGAGAATACTGGCGCATACGCCGCTTGCGAGAATATTCATGTTATCCCCAGCTTGAAACGAACCCAAAGCAGCCTCGGGTTGATCCCTGCGCTAACCAATCGAGAGGACAATAACACAGCTACACCCTGACTCCCTCGTTCCTCCTTCCCTCTGGTCGCGAAGCGACGCGGAAACTTTGCGAAAGGGCAATAACACGACTAACTTGTGTGTCATTGCCCTTTCCCTTAGTCTTCTACGTAGCTATTTTTACCACTTTCATGGTCCTTAAAGCCGCACTAGTCGATATTTCTCACACCAGCGGAGGTGCACTGATGCAGTTGGGTCGAGGGGACGTCCTAGCATTGCATCCGAGAATTAATGTTTGTGGACAGGCTGCCGGATATAGCTGCCGGTGACAGAATTAACGGTGTCATAGATGCATTGATAAGACGGCACAATGCAGTGTGAATTCTGACGCTTTTATTCGGCTGCAAAACGTGGTTATTACAGAAGAAGAATTAAAGAAAAATCAATGCTGTGGATATGTGATCTTTTCGAAAGATATGTAGAGCTAGTTTTAGTGGCTGAATCCACAACGTAGATACACAGAATGGGAGGTACTAGTGAAGATATCCTAGTCAGTATGACGAAGGAACGTGCTCAGGTGGTTTTGTTGAGAGAATGAGTGATGAAATAATGGTAAAAAATAAATATGAAGCAAGAATCAGTGGTAAAAGAGCTAGTTTAGATTTTGGTTGACTTTCGAGAATATAGTGTCGAAGATCATGTAGAAAGCGTGAGAACCCGCGGAAGGCGGCATTTAACAAAGAGGTTAATCACAGTGGACGAGGTAAAAGAGATATGTAGGGACCGTACCGTTTGGCGCTGCGTTATCTCTGGCTACCCCGCCTGGGGGATAAACCGTAAAGTTAAATCTGTATGTATGTAGTGCATACAAAATTTAAAAAATCATAAATTGTACTTACCGTTGACCTTATGAAATTGGTATACAAAATAACAAAAATAAATGATTTTATCTGAATATATACACAAAATAATGTCCTGTATTAATAGAGTAAACAGTAGGTATCTCTACATAGTTTGCAAAAACTTTTAGGCTATGATATAGTTAAAACAAATAAATGAAAAGTTAATTTACGGAATTTGTCGTTTTATTGAACAATTAAAATGTATTATACTTCCCATATAAGACCTTTCTGCTATAGACTATAGATAGAGATCTGTTTCCACAATATTTCTTTACTAAATAATACTTTAATTTGAAATTTAATTTTATTTAAAAATATAAGTAGTATTGTAGGTATTGTATGACAATAATAATGTGTCTATATTATATAATAATAAAAAATAAGCATATTTAAATTCATACGTAAAAATTGCTCAAAACCATAGAGCAACGGGGGATTTCAGTCCATTTTAATTAAAACGCAAGATCTCCAACAAGAAAGTATTAATGGCGTAACGAATATTTGCACTCGGCATTCGCACTCGCATTCGCGAATCCTAACATATTAGCTCCGGATACAGCTTATATTTTAATTTTCATTAATTAATTTGACCAAGCTAAATTAATCGCAAGTTTTGTTTCGATGAGACGCCCAAATATTTCCGCTACTATAATTCTGGTTTGTTGTAGCTAACTTTATTATATAAAAATATTACGGACAGTTTAGTTAACAACAGTGGACTTATTTTTAGAGATCTCTTCCAGCCTATCTGTGGTGGTGGATGAGTTACTAGCAGCGGGTAAAAAGAGTGCAATTCTACTGTACAAAAGAAATGTAATTATCGATTGATATATAATTATAAGATGAACATGCAGTCATTTAATGAAGAATTAAAGTTAATCTTACGTAATTATATAAATTTTCAAGTAGATATTTTTTTAGATTTAAATCCTTAAATGTATTTAACTTTGATAGCAGATATTTCCCAAAAAAATGTTACTAGTTGTTTTTATTTGGATAAATAATAAAATGATTTCCTATCGTTTTATTAAAGGAAATCATATCATGATATTTATTCTATAAGTATACGAAGATTCAACATTCCAGTAATTATTTTTATTAAGTTTACCTTTAAAATCTGTGGTAGCGTACTCTCGGATAGTGTAAAATATTAACTATTAACTATGCATTAGAAAATAATATTGATCAAGTGCGAGGAGACTTGTGCACCATGGGGTACGTACCATGGCTATAAACCAGTGGAAAGTACGACTTATAAAAATTAACAAAATTAAATAATATGTAACGGACAGACAGATAGACGAACTACAATGTGATCCTATAATAATATAACTGAATATATAGCATTCACTAATTGTTTCTTGTATTATGTACAACGATACAATGTGTATGTAAATTTTTGACATATGCTCATAGTTATATGTTAAATAACATACAATTTGTATCATAATAAAAAAAAACACGTTCTGCAACTAAAATATGACTTTCAATCTTTAATCAGTAAAGATGCAGGTCAATGATTCAGGCGCCGGGCTCCTGATTCGGTTTATTTACGTTGATTTTAATGGTTAATAAGGTCAAGTGCACACTTGAGGACATCGTATGCTACACGTGAGGCACACAGGTCTTCTGTTTTGCCTCGTGGCTATTTCTATGAATTTCAGTAATTTATCTTTAATCACTATATTATAAGTTTAGTTCATATATTTGTGTTAATAATTGTCACTTCTTATTTCAAAGTAGATAAAAAACTGTATTAAACACATTCGTTTTCACATGAAGCTAATGTTATCTGCGTTATAGTGTATTTATTGCCCATTTGTTTTAATTAAACACAAATAGGACGATTATTAATATAATAAGTAAAATATAATTTGATAATATATATAAGTTAATAGGATAGTTTAAGGGTAAATACTAATAGAATCGCTGTATTCATCGAAAATAATTAATCTATAGAAAAAAATCCCTTAAAAAGGATTAGCCCCTGCATTACTTTACTTCTGCATAGATTTAACTTTTTTTTAATAGTAAAAATAAGTTCTTAGATAACATAAATTCCAAGCGCCATGTCATGTAATAATTACTTGGTTAGTGTTCTAGACAAAAGTAACAGATGAGTACAATCTAAGCTGACAGATACACCTAACACCACCCACTTGAAGCAAAGAAGTCATAGTCACTTATAAATAAAAAAATCAATGTTAAATGAAGTATGTAATACAAAATATATTATATCCATGAGGCCACTGTGACGTAGTGGGACATCGTCTAATGATGATTATGGTTCGAATCCAATGAGGGGATTGAATTGTTTTCGCTTCCCCACTCTGGCAAGGATACAGCACTGCGTTGAGTTACGCCACTGAACTCTCAATATGCCAAATTGACGTTAGATCCTAGAGGCATGTACCCTTATGTATGTAAAAATAATAAGCTCCTCACCCCAAGGTCCACATACATTCTCTAAGAACTACATGCTAAAAAGTTTTTAATGTGCACAGCTGTTTAAATGATTCAGCTAATAACGTAATTCTACAATACACGTACCTACCTACAAATGATTAACTATTACACTAAAAAACCCAATTATTTATTTATAAAGAAAATACAAACAAACGAATAATTACAGATTTTTGTTATATTACTGTAGTAGCTCTATTTACTTCCGCAACTTCCGGAACCTTAGCAGTATTTGTATTATTTCCTTACTTTAAATCACGTTCAATGCGTTCGTTGTTATTATAGCGCGGATTTATTAGAATATTTTTTTATCGATTCTGCATTAAATCAGTTTAATAGACGTTATAATTGAAATATCTTATCGTTTTAGAAATTATAATGAAATTTAATTATTATTGTTTAGAGGTTTCCTTGACCACTAGTAACTTTCAGATTAAATTATTCAAATCTACTCTTATGCCTTTCTTTAAAAATGAAATGAGAAACGCTTAAAATATACGTCATTAAGAGAGTAAAACATTTGTTAATAAATAAAGTATAATTAGATTTTTCGTAAGTATAGATAACAACAAATTAAATTACATACCAAAGATCCATCCGTACGCGTCATATACTTCTATGATTTGTGAAAGTAAATGTCGTTTGTTTTATAAAAAAATAAATAACTCTATGCCTAAGTGGGACTGAATGGAGGCCACGTGTGAGGATGTATTATCGAAGTTGACATCACATTCTATACCATGATAAAACAGTAAAAAAAATTGTTTTGAAACATTGAAATATTGTTACAAAAAGTCATGCAGGGCAATAAATTCAAACTAAAAGAACTAGAAGACACTAAAAGGATAGCATTCTGTAGGGTGGCAAGGCTCATAAAGTCCACCCCACCGAAGTCTACTAGTCTAGTTTATTATAGTCTAGTTTATTATATAGAGAATTGCTAGAGCCAGACAAAGATTAATAAAATCATAAATATCATCAATTACAATTAATATTGTTGCGAGGCTTTATAATAAAATTTAAGTTTCATTTGACATTTGTTGTTCTGAAATAAAAAAAAAATTATTGTCTAAATAGACATGATATAATTTATGATGCAACACTTGCTTAATATTAAACGTAGCAAGCAAGCTATCAATGACAACGCTTTTATCAACAAATAAAAAAAAACCATTAAAAAGATATAATTCGTTTTAAATTCTAGCGCATATCATGCAAAGTAATTGAATATCTCAAACAACATCTAAACATTATTAATTTTATCTAAGTTTAGCCATCGGTTTACATTTCGTGGAATTGTAATTTAAACGTTGAGGATAAAAACATTAGATAAATCATTTAACATTTAATTAATGAATAAGCAAAAGAATAACATTGAATTTTTTATTAATTTTAAATTAGGAAGATATGCTGGAGTGATCTAGTGTCAAAACACTTTGTTCTCCGTTTTTCACCTGAGTTTTACACAAATATCGCATCTCACAGCTCCGACGGTTTCCAATATTGAGTGTTCCAAGAGTCCAGAGTTCCATTCCAATAGTGAGACAGTAAAAATAATGCATGTGTGTAATGATAAGCTTATATATTTGTTAGTTTTGATATTTTAAAATATGCTTCATAATAAACTGAACAGTATATATTGCATTGTTGAGGACGACCTCAATAATGCAACATATCGTAGAAATATAGTCTGAAGGTAAACACGATGATTATGGGTTCTATTCCCACTCGGGGTAATGTTTGATTATATTGTAATTATATTATATAATAGTATAGTATATATCATTGGCTTTGGTTGGCACTTAACATGCACAGTTTCTTATCACTAGGCCTATTCCTCGGGGAAAAAGCGTGTAGGTGTTTTTTTTAAATATATGTTATCTTCACCAGTAATAACTAAATCATTATTTTATAATTAGTGCCGATTATTGTAATTATCCTTTAATATATGTATGGATAGCAAAAGTGATTCATCCCAGTATGACTATACCATGTATTTACTATAAAGCTATGAATACGTAACGCCATAATATTTATAAAGCAAAATTAACCAGAAATTAAAAGAGTTTTTTTGGAATGCAAACATTTCTGTTTTATATCCTACAGTCAATCAGTACATCGTTAGTTTTGTTACCATTTACATCATCGAATCATCTTTATGTACATTACATTACTCATTTTGTAAGGAATGTGGAATATCAGCATTAATTGCATTTTTTTAAGTAAATAAACTTAGCTTAGATATTTTCACGCTTCAGACTGTATCCAGCATATAGTAAAAAAGGCAGTAAGCAGTTATTTTTAAAGTAGTTATTTTAGGTATCATTGTTAGAATTCTACGGATGTGTATCCGCAGTAGTTACAACATTGGTATTACACGTGGTTTCAAATATTCATAGCAAAGTCTGAAAATATCTACGAAGTATTTCATTCATATCCCTCCCTGTATGTTAACTGCTTTATTTATTAATATTTTGGATGAGTAATAATATTTATAAATACAGATGCTTCATTATATTACAGAAGGCCAGTGGTTGCCAAATTTTAATTTTAAAACAAAGTCACTAGTCACTATTATACCTTTAGGTCAGTCACATATACACTATTGTGTCCAATGTATGGGTATGTAGGTACATATATGTCGAAAAATCTTGAGACTTGATATGTATACTGACATTTGTTATATGTTATTGACTGTCTGCATTGGTAAATATATTGTTTGCCTCAATTCGTCTTGACGTAGAATTGTTGACAATTTTCTTATTTATCAACTGCAACGGCAGCTGAAGGTGTTATTTACTGTGAAAGAAATATTAACATGTAAATTATAAAGAAAAAAATCTACTTATACTATTATATACATATATATATATATATATATATATATATATATATATATATATATATATATATATATATATATATATATTGAACAAAGCAATCAATGTATTCAAGAAAAAAATTAGATTTTTAAGCTTACGTTAGATTGTAAAATTGGACGATTACTCCACTGAAACAATTTCATCCAGCGTGTGTTAACATCGTTGATATTGCAAAAAGTAATAAAACCACGCGTATTACTGATAAGAATTCCCATTTGAGTTGCTGTATGTTTACACTACTGTCCTTAATAAATATATTATTAAATAATAGTGTTATCTTATTTTAATTTATACGAGAGCTTAGATTAGAGCTTAGAGCTTAGATAATATTTGAGATAAATTTATTTGCAGGTATTTATTTACAAATGTTATAATGATTATAGATCTATTTTATTTTTTCATATAATTATTAATACATATATACATATTTATGCAAATATACTGGGAGTGTTAAGCGTCCATATAGTTCTGGAAAAGAAAGCGTTCTTCGAGGCATAAGCGAAATATGTTAGCAATATTTTTTTATGAACCAAACGTATTAAAAAAGGGAAGATATAAAAAAAACTTTAATCTTACCAATATTGAATATTTTAAACGAATCTTAGCTTCGCGTTGTATTTCACATTAAGCAGGTTACGCGGAGCAAAACTAGTGTAAAGACACTATTCCGCTCTCCGCATAATTTTCAAGATATTGTGTAAGTCGAGTAGCGGAACTCATCGCCGCACTCCTACTTTGCTATTGAGTGGGAATCGAACTCATAATCGTCGCGTTAACTGTCAGCCACTGTGCCGCTGCGTCCTCACTAATATTAAGTAAAAAATTTGTAAATTTTCGTAAATCTAGTATCCAATATATTGTCATCAATTCAAATGACAAGGCCGTTTGTACTGTGATCGTACAACGATCTTTGACCTTAGAACCCATGCACTCTTATAATATAATCTCATTTACAAAACATTGCTATTTCTCACTTAGCGATGATTAATTAAACACGTGTACTCCATTGAAAGAGCTTTAAAACATCTCACAGACCGGAAATGTCTTTTGTATTATAAGTACATAATGTATTTTTTTAAATCAATAACATTTTAACATATTGTATGGTAAAAAGAAAAAAGGTTTTTAAATTGAATGTAAATTTTAATCTTATGGCTTCAGTTTGAGCGCAAAAGCTATATACAAATATACTCTTCGTCCTAGTTGCGACTTTGCAGGGCTACACATCCCAGTATCACAGCGACCATTGCTTATTTATTGTGATCTTCCAATACACACACAGTATACAGGAGTACTTTGATTTCTTTTGTCAATAAGAAAACTCGATTGATAAATATAAACAGAATATATCTAATAAACGTATATAACGTTGTAATAATAGTATTAATTTAACAATTAAATAAATATAGCTAATATTGACGTATTTATTATCTGTACGCCGCAATAGTCGTATTTGATTTATTTTTACATAAATAACTAACTAACTCTAATACATACTTTTTTCTAACGATTTTAGAATAGAAAATGTGCAAATCACGATTTGCCAAATTTTCTATAGAAAAGAAAAGCGTTTCATCCCGTATTTATGGCAGCGCAGAAAATCTGTGAATTAAAGACAAATCGTGTGCCGTGACTTATCAGAGCGACGATATACTCGTACAATTAATTTAAATATTACCAATGAACCTCGAATTGGTATCAAACCTGTAACCGTTTACGGATTCAATCCCTGTCTCATTGCGCCACATCGGGTTCATAAAATATATTGATGCTTAAAAATATGATCTAGGAATCAAATCTCGGAATTTTCTACAAAAATCACTAGAGTAAACAAGTACACGGACGCAAGTGTGTTGTACTGATATGGATAACCTATATGTGTGTACTAAAAGTGCCACAGTTGGTCACCTAAATCACTCGATGAAGTAAATAGGTCGCGACCTCGTTACTATTGTGTACTAACTTATTACTATGTGTATTAGCGTCAGTGCAGAGGACTTATTCCATCTTATTGGTTTTGTAATAAAGACATGTGTGGCAACGGCTCGTTATTTCTATTTCAATACATAGTGGTGTAGGATTTTTTTCATTCAAGCCTATTTCTCACATCTTATAGCCCATTTATGAAAAGCCTAACAAAACATGATATCTAGGCTTAATTTCTACACGTAACAATATTTTTATTATTAATATTAAAAAACAACAGCTTTGCTTATAGCTTATAGAGCAGAGAGTGAATCTAATATTAAGAAATTCCGTTCCCAATGTCCGTCCAACTTGGGTAGGTCTTGAGTGGCGGAATTCAACAACTCAACGCCGCATTTCTCTTTTTACCAGAGCGACGAAGGAAATAATTCATTTCCCCGATTGGGAGTTGAACCCACAATCGTCACGTTTACAGTCAAGCGCTACGTCGCTGCGCCACGACGCCCTCTATTTTACAATTGAAAAGGTTTATCAGAATAAACTAAGCGGTATAGGAATAATTATAAAGCATATCAAAATAAATTTAGCAGATATCACTTTCGCCCCTCTGGGGGAAGGTTCCAGTGTTCTATCCAAATCAGATTCGATCTTGCCTGCCATAAAGAATATACACATATACACATATTCATTAATTTGAAAAATATATATTATATATAATAAAATGTAACACATGTTACAGTTATTTCTTTATAGACAAGAATAATTCAATGACAATAAAATTAATTATATAATTTTAATCAATTGATTAATTGACGAAATTTTAAACGACTTGGCGCCACACTGCTGACCGTGCGTCTTTTTTGCAGGTGTTCAGCACCTTTCTTGTCTAATGAATCGATAACGACCCGAATAATAATTACAAACTATGTTACACGCGTGTTTATATCGATTTGTCGGCAATAATCGAGACAAAGCCAGTTGCTTACTGATCTACTTCTATGTGTCAGGGACACTGTTCCACAAATAGTTGTTCTATTATAAGAAGTGGTAATATATATTTTTAATTATATTTTCATATATTCATATTTTATATAGACGAAAACATATATTCTTATTTTATTTAGAAAGATGCGACGGAACGATGTGTCCATTATGCTGATGGGGGAAACAAAAATATCTTATACTATACAACATTTATGGAAATATTTCAATCATCATACTCAACAAATATACCCCTTATGTGTTCGGTACTAGAGACTTTAGAGAAAACCAAAAAAAAAATGTGTAATGCATACAAATACCTCAACCCAGCATCACATGCTCACTACTCTGTTGAAGTTACCTCTAGCATCCTTTATCCACCCAAAGTCCTTCTGTCTTCTTGCTCGTTTTTTTCAATTTAACAATAGCCTTCATCATCGTTCAGCAGTAATTTAAGTAATCTCATTTTAAAATTATATTTTATAAACTATTATGTAAGTTAATTTGCTTCATAAAATGACTAAGTGACTTTATATTGCTGACTAGCAACTGAAATGAATTTGTTATTTGACATGATTGCACTGACGTAGAATTTCTATTTTAAGATTTTTTTTTTGATCACGTGTTAAAATAAATTGTCACGGGTATGGCAATACCAATGAGAAGGCTTACGAGTATAATGCAAACAATATTTTTTCATCTTTTAATAGATTTTAAAAACATCGCCATCAATTTTATAATACAAAAATTGATTATTAATTTAATTATAATATATTTAGTGATACATATAATAAGTGCTAAAATAACATTTTGTTTATTGAATGAGATCAAAATTTGTTACAATTTGTGTATTGTCCAATAAACTAGGAAGAGAAGAGCTATACACATTATACTGTCAACCGAAGAGTACCATATAAATGAATAGTAGACTTCTTAGACCTTCATCTAGTTATTGGCGTTCAAATCCTGTTAAAAATCCTAACTTTTTAAAATAAATGTAAAATTTCTTTTTACGAATACAATCGTGTGTTATTAGCTGAGAACCTTGTTATGTTTACAGCCACATAATAATAAAAGATACGTGAATTTTCTATGTATAAAATTTTGGGCAGTTAAATTTTGTAAAAAATATTCCTACGAAACGTGTTAAAAGAACAATTTATTAAAAAAAGCTTTATAAGTTGAAAAGCTCGAGCGATCGAACGTGCTTTCGGTCTTACTACTATTGAAATTTTATACGAAATAGTTATAATTGTTAAAAATATCTTTGGTACAATATTATAATCTAAAGGTCCCTAATTAAATAGTTAACTTAGTTAAACCAGGAGCACTTTTAGCTTTTTTGTGTTTTGTACACTATTACTCTGCGTAAGTATGGATTTTGATGTTTTTTGTGCTGGTAAGGTAGGCCAAATCATGTTTGAGAATATACTTATGGCAATAATTTCCCTGTTTTTGAAAATATGAAAAAAAATGGTTATATATTGGTTTGTTCAAGTTATAATATATTTTTGCGTATGTGTTTACATTTAGTAATACTTTGAAGTCACTTTTTCGTTTCTTTTGCAATAAATGTAGTTTTAATATAACGATAAAATTATAAATTTCAACCAAACTAGGCTAGAATACAGATGAATGACGATCTGCAGGGATTGACGTTGGGATAGTATACCATATACCGCCAAAACGAAGTCGCCATTATGGCGTATTCAACGCCAGTGAAGCGCGGGCGTATAATTAGTAATTTTATAAATCCAAATGTTAGTAATATATTTCTTGCGACAGACAGACATGATCTATAGATCATGACAGAATCTTTAACAATCAATCAGGTACTCTATGATATATATTCTGTATTCTGTTTTGATATGAACAAGTTCAACGCAAACATACGTGGTAAACATTGCCTCGTGCGAAGACATATATTATGTAAATATACTTGAAATTTCAACTTATGACCAAATTTAATTTGATGCGTGGTACGCCTCGTGAGGCGCTCGTGGGGTAGCATGTGCTAGTACCAGTAAAACTACAATCGTGTCGAATATCATAGCATTGCATTGTAGTCATTTACAATACAGAATATAATTTTTATTTAATTGTAATATGAACTGCTATATATATATATATATATATATATATATATATATATATATATATATATATATATATATATATATATATATATATATATATATATATATATATATATATATATATAAATAATTTAAATATTAACTAAAAAAATAATAACAACTTCACTAAAACATAGTTTTTACTTATAAAATTACAATTCGCATACTTTACACTAAAATCACTTAATTACAATTTTAACGATATTACTTTAAATCGACATAACTAAATTCTTAAATTCTTATAGGCAATTTCTAAAATTACGTATTGACTAAAACCGTCCGTCTATCCCTGGCCCCAGCAAGCGAGTGAGCTCTGGCTTCCGCTCCGGTCGATCACCAAGCTTCCGATATCGCCTGATCGTGACGTCACGTGGCGTGATCGGTAAACCACGCCCCTTTTCATCAATTTTATTCTAAATCGGCCTCTCCTGACGACGGCCCTCGCCCGTGATTGTAGAGGCTTCTGCATCCGGTGACTCTTCAGTATTCTCAGCTGCGTGTACTTCCACTTCCACAACCACAACCTGGCTTTGGTTGCCAGAAAGGTTTCTCTGGAGACAGTTTACTATCGTCCTCATTATCATCGTCTGAAAGTTATATTAATCATATTAGCTAAACATTCACAAGCGTTGAACAAAGCCGTCAATAAGAGTGATAACTCCATTACATTCAGCAAAGTTCAACAGTATAAAAAAATAACGAGCAGTGACCACAGTATGGTCAATCGAGCAGTGACCATAGTATGCTCAACGTGCAGTGACCGCAGTGTGCACAATGGACAGTGACACGCAGTATGTCCTTCGAAGATTATCGCAGTGACCGCAGTATGCGACAACAGTGAGCAGTGACCGCAGTATGCTCAACGTGCAGTGACCGCAGTATGCACAATGGACAGTGACACGCAGTATGTCCAACCAACCAACCAACCAACTTTACATTTTGTACCAATAAGATAAAGCATACCCATCTCTTTAAGAGTGGTAACGTAACTCTGCTCCCTGCATCATTTCACTGGAATAAGAAACAAGTCGCTTGTGGCCATATTCAACAATTTAGAATAACACGGCACCGTAACCAACTGATGATGCATCTGTGTGGAGATCATTAGAGCTTAAGGGGTTCAAAGTAACTAGAACAGATGGTTGGGTGGTTAATAATTCTCTTACGCATATTTTCTTACTACTCGCCCGAGGTAAACCCGCCATCTTTGCGAAATAATCCAGTTATGCACAAAATTTTCAGGGAGTACAATGGAATGCACCTCCTGAAGTAAGACTCAGGAACTGCTTTACTTCTTTGACATTACCTTCACGTTAAATAGAACTTCCACTTTATGAGCGCTCGGTCTTACCTGACCTTTACTTATCGTCTAGGTACTAGATCTCTGTAACAAGACATAAAATCAAAGTGTCCAACACCTCTCGTAAGATCTAGATACACTCGTTAACCGACTATTCAGACTATTCAGTAAGACGTCGTCGATATAAACGCGTACCTTAACATTATCGATGAACGTACGCAACGTATTAGAAATGATTACTTGGTACACAATGCGTGCATTTGCTAGACCACATGGCATTTTGATATATTCGTAATGCCTTCGCTAATTACAATCCTGTGCGATGAATAGAATCCTCATCAAGGCGAATTTGGTGGAACCCAGTTGCCATATCTAAGCTACTTAAATATTTAGCTTTGCCTAATAAGTCTATGTGGTCGTCAATCAACGGTAAATGGTAGTGGTCTTTAACGGTATTAGCATTCAGAGCTCTGAAGTCAACGCATAGCCTATCAGCGCCATCTTTATTTTTAACCAATAAGATTGGAATTGAGAACTCAGACTCAGACTCGCGAATAATATAATACTCGCGAATATTCTTTTCAAGCAAGTCTTTAATGAACGGTCTAAGACGTAATTTTTCGTCATGCGACATTTTATACGGTCTATAAACTACAGGCGTTTCGTTATGCAATTTGATGTGCATAGAACCTGTGGTGACTGTAGTACAAGCCGTACCTACCACGAGATAGTCTGCAAACTCATCAATGATACTCATTAGACGCCTGTCTGGTCCTAACTAATGGAGAATCAATTGTTATAACCGTATCGAGCATAATATGCACGACGTCCTCGTCCACATGCGTTAGTCGTTATCGACCTCGCATACGCGTATAAGTTGCACCATCTCGATCTAAGAGGTCGATGGTACCGATAATAATTGGTGTGCTCAAAAATTAATCACACGCCATGAAAATCAATCTCAAGAGATATCTCAGGAAATTCGACGGTTTACATAGTATGGAAAGTAGAACGTACTTCTTCGTTACTGATACCGCGTAAAGTTTTATATATATGAGGGTATCCGAGTACATTGTAATAATTTGCAACCGACTCAGATATCAAAAATTGTAGAACCGCTATCTACAAGCACGTCAACGGGTACACCCTGTATAACGGCCGTCGTGATATCATCCTTCCCTTCTATCCAACCTTTTTACAAAACGAGCAAGGTTCTGGTCTAGATGTTTGTCTATGAGTTCCAGGGACACTCGCAGTCGATGTACTCGGCATATTACCATCAAGGATCGACTCAGGTTTAAAACGCTTAAGACAGACTTATGACCTAAGTTGCCGCATTTAAAACACACCGAACACGCCGAAATACCGTACCCGAGCTTATGTTAATTTAATTGTGAACTAATTTTACTATAACCGGGTCGCATATAGTTCACCTTAACAGTTGGTTTTACATAAGTTGACAGAAAATTAACTAAATTTTCAGGGGGTAACTTCGCGTTTGTAGCAGCCACACAGATTTGAGGATCTGTGATGCATCGTACAATAATAGCCATAATTAAATCGTCACTTGATCCGCGAACGATACGCAATCGTAGCAAAGACCGCCTAGCATATTCCGCATACGTAGGGTATTTGTCGGAATCGGTCTTCATTACATCGGAACAAAATATCAGCGAAATCTACGCGAACAATGATTTGAAACTCAACGAACAACTGTCATTACTGAACCACTCGATAAGCCAAAACTTCGCGTCGCTTCGTCGCTTCTCGTCCCGACGATTTAAATTACGCACATGATCGACTTCTTGACACCACACAATAAAATTATACTAAGAGGTATCAAAATTTGAAACAAAACATTTGATCTTACCGGTACAGCGCCGATTGCGTTTATGAGTTTTTCTGTTACCTCAGTAAATACCGTATCTGCATTTGCTTGAATGTCGGTTGTTCCACCACACGATGGTACAGTCGGAGAGAGCGGCGCCGGCATGGCAACTGCACTAGACAGCGGCTGTATTGTCTCACTTGGCTGTGGCTACAACGTATCACCCGAACTACCCTCGAATGGATTTCGTAACCTGGAACTACCGTCTAAAACGTTTAAACGATTCGAAATCGCTTTTAGCGTTTGATCTAAACCAGGAATAGGCGTTCGATCTCTTCTACGACTTTTACGTTTATTATGTTCAAACATTTTTACAAGAAATTAAGTTTATATACAACCAAAACTTAATAAAGAAAGCCTACGATTCAGGGCGTTGGCACTATCCCACTTCTGAATTTATAAATAATTTAAATATTAACTAAAAAAATAATAACAACTTCACTAAAACATAGTTTTTACTTATACAATTACAATTCGCATACTTTACACTAAAATCACTTAATTACAATTTTAACGATATTACTTTAAATCGACATAACTAAATTCTTAAATTCTTATAGGCAATTTCTAAAATTACGTATTGACTAAAACCGTCCGTCTATCCCTGGCCCCAGCAAGCGAGTGAGCTCTGGCTTCCGCTCCGGTCGATCACCAAGCTTCGGATATCGCCTAATCGTGACGTCACGTGGCGTGATCGGTAAACCACGCCCCTTTTCATCAATTTTATTCTAACTATATACATATATATATATATATATATATATATATATATATATATATATATATATATATATATATATATATATATATATATATATATATATATATATATATATATATATATATATATATATATATATATATATATATTGTTATTTGAACATCCACAAAGTCAATTAAATATATGACAATCCAACGAAATACAGATTACACAAATTTTCTGTTTGTCAAATATTCCCATAAAGGATAAATGGAAAAGTTGTAGATAAAATGGACGAAAAAGAAAAAAAAAACCTATAAGAAGAATAAATAAACTTAAAACGATGGACTTCTTTTTTATTACATTAATTTTCTTTCTTGATTACATTAATCAAAATTAAAAAAAAGCTATTTAAATTTTAAGTCAAATCAAGCAAGGAGACAAGTCTGAATTAATATGAAATAAATTAACCATACTGTACAGTATATAATCCTCTATTTATATAGACTTTAAATTCTCAGGTAGTTTACATAACGTATTATACGTGTTTGTTGTCCACTGTAAATATATTATATTGTAAGAGTACACGTTTCCTTCATTTTAGTTTACGAATACGAAATATGAGTTAACGATACATGTCATATTATTTATATTAGAGCATAAAGCTATACCTATTATGTATGAGACCTTCGTGGTTCAGTGGTATAACGTCTGTCTGTGTAATATTTAAAATTTATCCTGGCGGTAATATAGCTCCGTCTAGCATCAATACTTCATTGCTATGTGAAATAACAGGTAAGTATATATATATATATATATATATATATATATATATATATATATATATATATATATATATATATATATATATATATATATATAAAATTGGATCATGTCAGAAATCACATACAAGGTACTACGTTATTAGTATTGCTTCAACACGATACAAAAAATGTCGTGACCGTAATATTCTTAACATTTATTACCCAAAGCAACATAAACGTACAATTTTTATGTCCTAAATTTAAACTGTATTTTCAATTATCAATGTAAAGATACTGCTTCAGCACGTGTAAGTAGATAGGAAATCCACTAACCATACATAGAACTTAATTAATGTCAAATATGATTGATTTATTTGGAAAAAAATATTTTTTTAGCATCACGCTGTACCCCGCGCATACAAGGGAAGGTAGAGGGAGCCTTTAGGAATTGATCAATAGAGAAATGTTTAGAACTGTGTGAGAAATTAAAAAAAAATATATATTTACTAATTTTTAAAAAAATGACTCATAACTCATCAATTTATTTCGAAGTGCAATAGGAAAAAGAAGATGCTGGCACCAAATCAAATAACGCTTAAAAGTGGATTGTTGATTGAGTAAATAGATTCTACATAAGACCTATTATTAGCTACACAAATTAAAAAGTTTCATTCAAATCCGTCCAGTGAATTCGAAGATGTGCCTGTTCAAATAGATAAACAGACAGACAAAAAATTAAGAAAACATTTTACATTTTTACTATTGTACTATAGTACAGATTATATAAGCCATCATTCGCCGTAACTATAAGGCGTGGGGTAATTTGATCTGCATTTTAGTACCGCAGGCCATTGCAGCCAACGACGAGCTTAAAGATTACTTTGTTTTTTATTCTGTTTTGTCAGTCTGTTCAAAGAAAAAAATTCAAAGGAATAGACTAAGTGTAAGGACAGGTCTATTTCTTTGATGTTTTAGGCCATCAAAAGTCATTTATTAGTGCGCACAATACCAATATTAGAATTTTAAAAAACATGACCAAAACAAATAGTGATGTATCTAAATAATATTATGTTATCAAGCTCTCAACATATATACAAACTTATAAATCAATTATTAGATGTAGATCTGTATGTTATAATAAAGTTTTATTTTTTAAATTGTTAAAAAAGTCAGTTTAAAACTATTTGTATAATAAGTAAACGAATGTTCAACAATTGTACAATAGTAACACAAGACAAGTCTATCCACAAAAGGAATCAGGAAGCGGTCAAGGAATTTCTATAGTCGTTTGAAAATATTACATTTGTGTTAGATAATACGTCGCCTCGCAATGTCGTTGCGATGTCATTTACATTGTATTATAAATGAAATTACGTCATTCATTTGGCTAATTATGATGTAAAAAATCTTATTCGTTTTATTTTTTACTAATTATTAATGATATTAATTATTATATGATATTAATATAATAATTATTATGTGATATTAATTAGTAATTTGATTTATTGATGTTATTTCAACTATCCGTTTGTATAGCTGCGGGTTTGATTACAAGTGAGTGAAATATTGACAAAGAAAAAACGAAGTAAAGCTATATATAATTTAATAATAGTAACTTACTCCTTTTGATTATTTAATATTAATATATACATGTTGTAAGTTATTAATTACGTCAAATGTGTATTAAATGATATATAGAATATATACGAGTACTTTGACAGTAAATACTCGTAGTATGTAAGTAAGAGATTTAAATTTAATAAATGTTTTTTAGATTGTCCATCTTAGGGGAAGTATCGTATAGGAAACAAAAGATCTGCTTATTATTGTTCACATAGTTCAAATATAAAATCGATTATATCCATCGATTTTGCCTAAAAAACATCTAAATATAATTTGAACTTTTTAATACATTTTTACTATATTAATAAAGAGACATCTCTTAGATAACTTTTATATAATATTGGAATCTAGATCATTGTTTTGGTTCCATTTATTAATAAAAATATCTATATATTTTATATATAGAATGAATAAAATAAACCGTTATATTTATTGGTAATACGACTTGAGAGAAAAGCAATATTTCAAAATTTTAGGACAAAGTTCAAAGTCCGAGAATCAGTTTAGGATGCTGAATTAAAATCGTTTCGTGTGAAGTATGAATAACACCTACACATACGTCTTATACTTATGTTGAAAATTTACTATACAGACACTCTTATAATAATATTTCTAGTGAAAATATACTTTGTACAAATTATATACTTAATATAATCTGTGTGTGTCTATATTACATTAATCGTGTGTCGGGTGGCGGAAATAAACGCCGAGCTTTGTGTTACCGGAGTAGGGAAACGAAGATTAATTAATCTGAGTGGGGCTGGCAACCCACAACCCTCGCCTTTACAATCATGATCCTCTCACAATGCGCTTGGCCTACCCTCTATAGATAAAAATATAGGTATATACGTATATATATATATATATATATATATATATATATATATATATATATATATATATATATATATATATATATATATATATATATATATATATATATATATATATATATATATATATATATATATATATTTATATATACTATAATGTGCTATAATAAATTTAAAATCAAAGTGCAAAGGTTTGTATTTAAGCAATTAAGCCGCCGTAATGTTTGAGCTTGCGTAACTTAATAATAAAAAAAACTATTCTGACGTCTAATCGCTGACACACGTCATTGTTGTTGTGTCGTATGTCGTTGTTAACATTTGACATTAGAGTTTTTAATGAATGGCGGTCAAAAAAAAACTTTATTTAAAATTATATTATATATAATCGGCGGCCGTTCTCCGCCGATTGTCTTAACGCTAGGTTCCTACGGTTCCTACAGTTTCCTCTCTCTACCCTGCTATATGCGGGATACAGCGTAAAGCTATTGTATTTATAAAATTAAATAGCTTTTTTATATGATGCAAAGATACTTAGTCTTTGAATTTAGTCTTACTTTTTTTAACAGGGTGGGTAGAGGCACCCTGTTAACACGAATGTCTTAACAGTTTCCCTCTGCCGTACTCTGCTTTAAATGGACAGCTGGGTTTTAGTGGGTAGCATGGCGTTTATTCATCGATTAGCCACAAGCCACAGGTGCCAGTTATCCGTACGGCACATTTGCTTTGTACAAGCGGTCTCCTTAATATGCATTTGCAACACCGCGCATCTACCTCGAGCCCAATCATAAACACAAAAGTACTGTTAAGTGCAACAGTTTTAGATTTTTTTCAGTTTGTTATTGACAATTAAGTACGCCGTTTAATCTGTATTTATATATCCTTTTGTTGTTGTTATATATATATATATATATATATATATATATATATATATATATATATATATATATATATATATATATATATATATATATATATATATATATATATATATATATATATATATATATATATATATATATATATATATCGAATATTTTAATTAGAATTGTGTCTGATTTATTATAAATAATTTGATTTCCTATGCTGCTTTGTATTATAACCTTATTAAATATTATTATAACTTTACTACTAAAATGTAAAGAAATATGACTTACTACGCATATTTATTATATGTGATGTCCGCAAATATACTTGACTCGTGCTTATTTTCATAGACATCATAATACGTTGCGCGGACAACACTATGTCATACGCGGTAATTACACATTATCCAAGTAATACCTATAGTTTCTATACCGAGCTGCTATTTCAATCGAGTCATACAAAAACGAAGGTTAATTTTATTAGGTCGCTCCAGTTCGGGACAGCAAATTATATATATATCAAGCTCATAAATTGTAATTTAAATTTATTAACATACACTACAATGACGTTGTTATCACATTATAAGAACGGTAATCTTCAATAAATTTTAACACTCTTAGAGATGTAATAATATTAAAATATATTGAGGAAAATCATTTTATCTATTTTAATCGTCTAGATCGACGGCGTCGTCGTCGTCTACCAACAGGCTCAGACTAGGACTAGCTAGGTAGCTAGATTTTTGAGTGGCAGATTTTAAGCTCATTTTTTTATTATCTCAAAGAATTTAAAATAAACAATTGCTTGAAATCTTACAGTTAAAAGTAATATAAGCTCACTGTGAAAACTTAGCAGCATATATCTTAAAATTGTATAAATCTGCCAGTAGTCTAGATATTTTGGCAAGTATGTAGGTACTTAAGTGTAAGATTATATAGCAGTGTATAATATATAAATTTTATTAAGTTGACGAAACTTCACAAAAATCATCTTACTACCGTAAAATACTGCGTTATCATCGAGTTTATTTAGAAAATTCAAGATTCAAATTCAATTAATTTAATTCAAAGTAAGAATACATGATTAATTTTTTTAATGTCAAAAACATTACCACCGGTTTACTAAAGTTAATGCCTCAGACCTGAGAAGAGTCGGTGCAAGGCTCTCAGCGAGAGTATAACACTTTAAATAATACTGAAACTTTTGAAAATTCTTTTTATTATAGAGTACAGAATCGGGTCTACTTATTTAAAATTAAAAAATTGTATAAAAAGGGCTATAAAATGTAATGTTTAACATAAACATAAACAAAAAATACACTTTATTGCACACCAAATTAAATGTGAAAAGAAAACATTTCAAACAGTTAGAAAATGTGAAAAGGCTAAGGTTAAGGTAAGTGATCTCTTCCAGGCAACTTAATTAAAAGGATCTTATGAGAAGAGCGGGCATGGTGCAAATATTTACAAATAATTATATATATGTTTATAAACCTATACAAAATGCTTAATTTTAATACTATGACTATAACTTGGTATAAATCCGAATAATTTAGTCTTCATGTACCTGGCAATATATATATATATATATATATATATATATATATATATATATATATATATATATATATATATATATATATATATATATATATATATATATATATATATATATATATATATATATCTATTCCCAAAGCTAAATATTATTCCCAATACAAGCTACTTATTTTATTGCAGTAGTCTATAAAGTACCATAAGGAAAGCTATAACTGAAAAAGAAATCATAGCTTCACGCTGTATCCCGTATAGTCGCCTTCAGCAGTAGAGGCTGAAAGAATGTAGTAGCAAGTGCCTCTGTTCTCCCCCGAATTTGAGACATTTCGTAGCTCAAATTTCTAAAGTTCGTTCACAGCGGGATTTGAACTAGCGTCTCTTCGGACATTGTGTTTGTTTACAACCGTCGTGTTTACAAGACGCCGCTATGACTACGTCACAATACTAGTAATATTATCTTAAAACTCTAGTAACATAGAATTTAATAAAAAATATATATGTCAGTGTGACGCATTCATGACATCAGCAAAAACAAGTTCGAGATGCATGATAAAAAAATGCGTACATATATGATTTGTTAAAAATAACATCAAATGCTACGCAACATTGAATTTAAATGGTCAATATTGTGATTTACTTTAATATATGTTTATTCTATACTTAACAAATATATATATATATATATATATATATATATATATATATATATATATATATATATATATATATATATATATATATATATATATATATATATATATATATATATTGCTTGTAGTATAATACGGTCATGTAAAAATCTTTCACGATACAGCTAATACTAATGCTATTGTGTAAATTTTAACAATTCATTTATCTATTAATATTTATGCTCTCCTATAATCATAACTTATTTATTTTCCCGTACCCCGTATATAGCAAGGTAGAGAGAGAGAGAGAAAAAGACAGCTAGAGAGAGAACTTAATGCGGAGACTCTCCGTTCCCGACTTTCCGCCCAATTTTGAGATATTGCGTGTTCAGAGATGAAGCTCAATGCCAATATTATATATGCTCAATGCTTTGTTTAATTACCAGAGCGAAGAACTAAAAATATCTTACTATGCCAAATGAGAATCGAACCCACAACAACCTCACTTACGATTAGATGCTATACAGCGACAATTAGCGACACGACGGCCCCATTGTAAATGAAATTAATTTACAATGTAAATTTCAAAGCAAATAATATATTATGTAATAATGGATTCAACGTACTTACATATATATACATATATGCAGAAAAGCATTGCATAAAAGATAAACATTACACATACAATATATGAGACACAGTGAATATATTTTGACGGTCACTGATAAGCGTGTATTGTATACATACATACATACATACATACATACATACATACATACATACATACATACATACATACAAACATACATATATGTGTTTCAAATACAAACATATTTAAAAAGATATAATTATTGAAGATACAGTAAAGTACTTTTTTCAAATAAATAGAAATCTATTCCATTATGAAGTCAATGAACTTTTACTTGAACAGCATTAATACGTAATATTACGATTACCACCAGGTAAGACTTTTATTTTACGCTTAGGTCTTCGGTTCGATTCATATTCGTGGATTTTTTTTTAATTTCCTACTCTAGCAAGACACAATGCACCGCCAAGTTAAGTTCCGCCACTCAACGTATAACATTTTGAATACAGGCTTGAAATAAAGAATAGAGTATATATACGGGATAAGATATATATATATATATATATATATATATATATATATATATATATATATATATATATATATATATATATATATATATATATATATATATATATATTATATATATATATATATATATATATATATATATATATATATATATATGTGAAATTTTTTTCGCCAAATCATCATTAAAAAGTGCAATGTGCAATTCATACAAGAAACAGTGAAGCGGCTGTCCGTTATTGAAACACTTGTCGTCTTCAAATTTCGGTGCACACGACATTTGCAGTAAGCAGGGTTCCAATTTCGTCGCCACCACACGATACATAAAAAGTCTTTATAAGACCTAATTGTTGTCACCATCGTTCAATATTAGGTCATAATGCTTTTTAATACGAGCTAAATTTGCTTATCTTTGGAATTAATCAAAGGTCCATCACATTTAGAAGGATTTTAGCATGCACTTGGCTTCAAGGTGACGTGCAGGTAGGCTCGCTTCGGTCGGGTAAATCATAATAATTACGTCAAAGAATATTTATTTTTTTCAATGTTATTTGTTTTCATTTAAAACGGAGTCGAGCCGTTGACCAAGAGTTTGCTTGTAGTAAGTAATTAGCCAATATACTATATTCAAGGAGAAAACAATTTTAGTTTTATCTGGATTAAAAATAAAAATTACTTCGACGTTATTTTGATAAAGGAACATCTGAAGTATGAAAAACAATATTTGATTAAAAAATTACATTGTGTTTTAATACATATTTATATATTAGACAAATAAAACAAGATTTACGTTTCAGTTATGCAAGTATAAGGTTGCATAATTTAATTATATTCTCACATAATTTGTAATAACTATTATCAAACAAATACAATTATAATAATATTTCTTATTTATAAAAATATTTGGCTATTGTATTATTATTTTTATTAAAGTATTTTATTATACTGTGTTTATAATTAATTTTAATAAATAATATAAGGATATATATTATAACAATTAACAATTCGCCCTTCTATATTTCATAATCTTTGGTCAAGCCACACCCACTTGACTCACAAGTCAATGACCCTATCTATGTTTAAGAATTTTCCAAATGACCCACATGAAAGATTTCAATCCACTAATTAAATGGTAACTCTAATTGCTTGAGTTTCCCAAGGGTAAATTAACAGACATATGAGCAATATATTTTATTGCGTTGAAAATGTCGGTCAAGTGTAGAAGTATTTGCCAAGCGAAGGTTCCGTAGCAATTTCATGATTGTAATTCTGCGGAAAGTATTTCAATTCAATTTATAAAAAAAATAAAAATAATATTTACGGGCGTATGCACTCACATTGTATAAAATTATATACAAACATAATTTTAGTATTTGTTTTTTGATGATAATTGTTCTGTGATATAATCATAAATTGTCAATTCTCAGATTTTTTTCTGTCTAGATGAGATATTACCAAAGTTTCGATGTTTTCTTTATTTTTAGTGTAAGTTTTCACTTCTTGTCAAAGTTCATAACCCAGTCAACGAACATAGTGCAGCTTTTAAAAATTGTCAAAGTTGAATTTGTATGCGAATGAGAATTTTATATGAAATAAATTGTGTAATCGTGTATAAGTTAGTAATGGTCTTTTGTGTTTACCTATAAATTTCCAATTTTCTGATGTTTTCCTTTATATATATTGCAGCTTTTAACTTCTTGCCAAATTTCTTAACTCTAGGTCAACGGGAAGTACTTCATTCCCACTATAGGTTTTGAGTACGCGACTAATTTTATACAAAATGCGTCAAAAACTAATCATAACGCTCGTATTTTTCGGTAGCGTTAACATAGACTTTGGATATAAGACCTGGATATTTGATATTAATTTAGAAAAATTGTCATAACAAACGGACACACAGACGAAAAACAAAGTGAACCTATATATGTTCCAGTTTTTTTCTTAAATACTTTATTCGCCTTAGGAACAACAGTATATTCACTTTATATATATATATACATATATATATATATATATATATATATATATATATATATATATATATATATATATATATATATATATATATATATATATATATATATATATATATATATATATATATAATATATATATATATATATATATATATATATATATATATATATATATATATATATATATATATATATATATATATATATATATTATAAATACCTGTTGTAGCCCACAATTATGTTTGCGTGGAGGACAAGTCGTGCAAAGCTGTTTTTTACCTTTCCCGTGGGAATTTCTAAAAATCCTTTCTTAGGCGCTGCGTAGTTTCGGCTAACTCAAGAGAATATTGGGATATCAGGAATCTCTTATAGGCAAACGTTTATTTAATAAAAAATTTGTAAGTGACTTTAGCTGACGGATAATGGTGCATTGTTGTATACATACATACATATGGACTACAAACTTAAATCATATTTTATGAGATGATACTAAAATATTTTGATTGAAGATGCCTGCCTTATGAAACGCAAAAGTACGCTGAATTTTTCCAATATTAGTAAAATTTCTGGAAATTAAATCTTTCCTTGAGGAGGAATTGAAGTTGGAGTATGAAGTAGTTAAAGGCAGATACAGAATAGAGTACAAGAGGATAAGGGCATGATAATTGCGTCGATGTAATATGGTCAACCGTGTAAGTCGAATTCGAATTGAGTAATGTTCTCGTATTTCCTTAATCAAAAAAAATTACCTTGTCATTAAGTTATGGAGGCGTTCGAGTTACTTTCGAAATTACTGAGACAAAACTAGGTAATAGAAATCTGCATAATCGAATATGGGAAATAGAAGAGACTGAGCTATTATAGATATTATATTTTAAGGGGCAATTGGTTTTTTCATACAATAGCAGAGAATGTCTAAATTCAAGACATACGTCTGGATGGACAGTGCATTCATCTTGATGTAATCATGATATCATACTTCATAGAAGTGCTAAGCTAAGGTTGATATCGCATTACAGAAGAGAAAAGGAAGCAGTTACATTCTCTAATTTTTTTTAAAAATTGCCAATCATTTTTTTTAGCCAAGTTTATAGTACAACTCAGATCTTATCCACATGCTACATAATTTGCTCTAAGTATTTATTATTTATATCAAAATTCATTGTATAGCATAACCCGGATCATTACCGTAGTCGTATTAATCTGAAAGTCGTCAGCACAGAGGTGAAGCAGCGATGACAGCGAGAAGTTATGGAGTTTATAATAAAGTTTATTTACAATTTACCTTAGAGAGGAAGACCTCAGTCGATCTTCGAGAACACAGTGGCGAAGATCTGTATCAAGATCACGTAAGTACCCCTCAGACAGCAAGTATAAAGAGGTTTATGACAGTGAACGAGGCGAAAGAAAGTATATAGGGACCGTACAGATTGGCGCTTCGTTCTCTCTGGCTAACCTGCTAGAGATAAAGTGTGAAGCTATGTATGATGTATACTATTTGTTGATGATGTATGATGATACTAATAGTGTGGTATTAAGGTATGTAGAAACATTTTTATTGGTCAGTTTTATGTAAATATATGAATAGTACATTTATTTTCTGCTTTTTATTTATTGTATAACATAACCAATGCTTGTCAACTTTGTTAATAGTTTCCACATACATAATGTGTAATGTACACTTTATACAAGATAATACATGATAATATAATATTTTTAATTTTATACTTTATAAACAATCTATTTATTTAGTTATTTATTACACCAACCGATTTACAAAACAAAGACAGGGAAAGAAAATCCTACACCTACATATATATTGAATGATGTTACATTCACTTATTATAATATATTTTATTAATCATCAAGACTGTATAGAAAGGCTCGCTTGGTGTGTATCTAAGCTTAAGCTTATCATCGGATATATGCTTAGCAACAGCGACTCAGCAGGTGTTAGGTCAAACTTCCATATCGAGTTACTCAGTATTGTGTAACATCTCCGTAAACAGACACCACGTGCAAGGAGCATCTCTAGGAACTTCCTTATCTCTTCATAAAATTGATTTAAAATATATAAAGAGGTTGGCAACAAGAAAGTTGTAAAAATTACATACACCAGTGGCGAAGTGTCCATATAACTAGATTCCCATGGGGTTACCTTTTGTAAATCTTATTAATACATTAATAAATACTAAACTAAATAACAATTACAATTATTGACGTTATATTACAAATTTTTATATTGATTGAATTGATTTTTTCTGACTGATCGAATTTTTCTTAAACTTTCTTCGATGCTGGCTTACTTTTATAAAAATCGTACTCTTCGCCACTGATATCTACATCATCGTAACTCCATTTAAACTTTATGGAAATATAACCAAAGCATGTGCCTTAACGCATAGACAGAAAAGCGGTGTAGTATTATATGTGAAAATATATATATATATATATATATATATATATATATATATATATATATATATATATATATATATATATATATATATATATATATATATATATATATATATATATATATATATATATATATATATATATATATATATATATATATATATGTTTTCAATGTTGTCTAATAATAAAACAAATTATTTTATCTCCTCTACCCTAATTTATTTATTGCAAAAATGTTGTTATCGTGTTAAAGTTCCACTCGAGTGATATGATATCCATAATCAGCTTCGTTATTTACTTAACAGCCAAAAATAACGTGATCTCTTCCTGAAACTAGAATTACCATTGTCAGATGTGTGCTGAATACTTTCACTAAGAACCAACTGACATTATTAATATTTATATATTTATTTATCAGGAAGCCAATGTTGTATACAAAAATATATCATATTCTGGTCAATGTTTTACAATACTATTACATAAAGTATTATTAGTTAAAGCTAAATTAACATGCGTATTGAAAAAAAAAACCAATATACTGACAATGATTTGGTTTCAACGTCCCTAAATAGATATCTTATATCTATAATAAAATTTAAAAAACGTTACTTATTAAAGCTTAGTATCGTGTTCAAGAATATTTTAATTATTTTATAGGAAGTAACTCATTTCAATTTCATGCATGACACAGCTACCACAGTACTGTTGCCATATTATTGTCAAACAATAAAATTGTTATGTTTATATTAATGAGATCATTAGACGATTCAAAATTAGTTACGTGTAAAAATCTATTTGAATGAAGAATATTTTGAATTGCGAATTTTTGTAGCCTGTGTAGTGTCTGACCGAAACTGATTTTTACGACCGAAACCGAAATCGAAAACCGAATTTCGGCAACGGTCTTAGTTTCAGCCGAAACCGAAACCAACATTTTCATAGTAGTATCATGTTTTAAGTCATTTTTAATATTTTTCTTTAAATCACATAGTTTTAAATGATTTAAATAATAACTTAAATACTTTTTTAAGTTGTTACCTAATATGACAATTGTTATAAGTAGGTATTTAATGTTGAAGTGATAAACAAAGCATATAAAATGGATACCTTTGTAAGTACCTACTCTAGTGTCCGACTGAAAGTTCGGTTTCGGTTGAGTTTCGGCAAAAAAATGAGTTTCGGTGTAGATTCGGTTTCGGTAACAAAACTGCCGAAACTACGACCGAAACCGAAACTGCGTTCGGGAGTTGCCGCGCTGTGTTCGGTCATGATCGGTGCGGTAAATGCCTAACCATGTCGTGTAACCGTAAGAACCTAGTGTAAAGACACTCCGTTCCCCGCGCTTGGCCTTGCTGCCAGAGCGAAGAAAATGAAAATAATTAATTCTTTCCGAGTGGGAATCGAACCCACAAACCGTCGCGTTTACAGGCACAAACTGTGCCTATGCGCCACGACAGCCTCCTTTAATTGTTTGATTGTAACAATTTGTACTATTATTTAAAATAAGATATTAGGTAAAATAAGAGGCTTACAATAATTTTTCAATATAAAATTCCGCCTGACCAAGAACTTTGTATCTACAGCCACCGTGTTGAGTTACACTCATTCGCATTTTAACAATGCGCATCACTATGGCATATTTTAGTACTTTTTCAGCTTCACTCTATATATAGCAAAATGAATAGAGAAATGTCAAAAATTGAAACTTCTCGCCGCACTATGTCTTACTATAGCGGAGATATGAAAGCAGTTCATGTCCCCCAGTGGCGATAACGATCGCGTTTACCATTGTTTAGATTATGAGAATATTACTTTACATACCGTTAAGTCGTTTTGCACAATATATTATTTTTGTGAGCTTTCTGTCAGATAAAATTGTATATAGTATATACTCGTATATTATTATTAAAGTAAAGTAACATTGTCTTCCATTCATCAAAATAAACAAATATGTAATGCATACAGTGCTTGTATCGTACAATGTATATGTACACACATTACACGTTATCTGCCAAGTCACTGACGTAAAACCGCGCCCCCTGCCTTATCGCGATATTACGAGTTCATTACTTCCATATTTATTAATGCTTATAAATTTTAAATTTAAATTAATTATATGATTGACTTTAATATATCTTTCCTCTAGGAAGTTAATGTGAATAAAAATATTAATCGAAATCAAAATAAAGTTTTAGAAATACGTATATGTTACGTTGCTAATGTCTTAACATATAGTTTCTTAGCTACGGCCTGTTATCAGTTTATTTTGTATACATATATGCTGTAATCAAGAAATTGAATATGAAAAACAATAAATTTTATGATATTATAATTATTTAAATATATATATATATATATATATATATATATATATATATATATATATATATATATATATATATATATATATATATATATATATATATATATATATATATATATATATATATATATATATATATATATATGTATATATATATATATATATATATATATATATATATATATATATATATATATATATATATATATATATATATATATATATATATATTAGGACGTCTCAAAAAAAAAAAAAATTTTTCTTTTCTCGGAACCAGGCTCAAAAGTTTCGTTTAGATGCCAAAATAGGCCTGTGAAAATATGAGCCCTTAATATTAATATTAAGGTAGTCCGCATCGCACTTTTCGATTTCCCATAAGAATAACACAGGATTTTTTTTTTTCTTTTGATTTTTATAACTAATGAACGATATATTGTATTGCAATACCCATTCATTATTTTTGTAGAGAATTTAACGCTCTACAAAAAAGGTTTGAAGTCAATTTTTGATAAATCAACTCAGTCAAAAGTTATTCAAGATCAAAGTTTAAGTTACTCTCAATTCAGCTTCTTTGTTATTGTATTAGCTACAAAATGTAGGAAATTGCATTAAAATAGATGTATCCTAATACTACAATAATAGTAGTATTATTCTGCGATGAGACGGGAAAGTGGTATTTTCACTCGTGCTTTTGCCGTAATTTCAGAATTGTTTCTGTATTCTATACGTATTTTTTCAGCCTATAGCCGTTCGCTGCTTAACGTATACAACTTTCATAGAAAGTAAATCATTGCGACCTAAAATTGCTATGTATTAATATGTAATTGATTAATAATTTAAACACGATTTTTATTCTGGGATAAAAAAATAGTCTATTTATTGCTACACAACCTGCTCTATCCTCCAGTACAAGCTTCATGAAAATCATTTTAGCTGTTCAAACACAGATTAGCCCGGAAAAACAGAAAGATACACAAACTGACAAAAAAAATTAAAACATTTGTTCTTGTTGTCTTAATAACATGTCAATAAACACTCGAAATAACACAATTATTTTGAAATTGTGACTTCACAACAATTTTTATTATATGTATAGATGAAGTAGTCCGTCGTCTTTTGTCTTCTAGGTACAAGCATGCTGTCGGTAAGGAATTACAAGTAGTTTTTCTATCCTTAGTGTGGATTAACACTTTAAAAATCATTGAAATAAGGAATATCATTTTTTTTTATGAATTTGGCCCCAATAAAAGTAATAGTTGTCAGTCATTCAACATGTCTAATCTAAGAAATTTCTTCATTGACTTGATTTAAAGATAATTACATAATCAATTCAAAATCGATTCAGTTTCAGAGTTAATCCTGAACATATGCATGTACATACGCGCACACAATGTCATGACATCGTGACGCGAGACATATATTTATATATATGTATAACATTGTACCTTCTTTACGCAATAATCATGTATACTACTGACACAGATACGTAATAATACGATAAGATAACACACATTTAAGTCGGGAATCACCGCTAGCGCCGCTATAAAATAAAATAAATCTAGTTCGACATAAATTAGTTATAATTACGATATCAGAAATTTTTATTTTAAAATTTAATTAAATTTCAATATTGCTTATATATATGTATATATATATAACATATATATATATATATATATATATATATATATATATATATATATATATATATATATATATATATATATATATATATATATATATATATATATTATATATATATATATATATATATATATATATATATATATATATGTATATATATATATATATATGTATATGTACACATCGTTATATTTATCTCACTTGTAAATTATCTATACAAATATTATGAATCTGAAGAATTTCAGACACACTAAATCGATTTGTTTTCTATATTTAATCGATTTATTGAGAAAGGATTTACTTTAGGCTATTGCATAATGTTAATTAAGTTCCAAGTAACCAACTGTACCTGCAGTAAACGTTACCTAAGTTAGAATGTGTCATCAGTTAATTTCTAGTATTTTTGTTTAATTAAAAATACATAAAATTTTACTATAAATTATTAAGGTGAGAATTTATAAAAATTGCAATATAACACTGTTGCAATATAAAATTGCAATTAAATTCATTATATAGTATGCAATTAATTCTAGAAATACCAACGATGGGTCAAAGTTGGGCAGTAGTTTTTTTTATATATTTTTTATTGGCATGCAACTGGCATATTATAGTATTTGCGGTGTGCGTTATCTGGAACTAGCTGACGTTCAATAGGTATACCTGAATATTTTTTTAAAAATTGTAAAGTGCTATTCCACACTAAGGTTAGAAAATTTTTTTTTAAAACGACAAATATTTACCTGTATATTCTAAATATATTTATAGCTCATTTTATATTTTTTACTATTTTTTCTTATTAAATTCGGCTTTTTGAGCTTGAGCTCTTGCTGGATCGCTCATATAGCAGAGTCGGCAGAGAGAGATATTAAAGACTCTCTGCTTTCCGCTATCCAACTAATTCCGAGACATATCGTGTTGAGAGGCGAAACCCAGCGCTAAACTGGCTTATTTTAATAAATTCAACTTTGATAAATTCAAATATAATTGTCTCTTTCACATACGTCTGTTCATCCATATATTATTCAAGAGTGCTAAGTGATTTAGAAGTTCTCGTAGCATTAACATTAAAAGTTAATAATATATTTTTATTACATATATGTTAAAAAAAAATAAATTAGCTTCACGCTGTATCCCGCACATGGCAGGATAGGCAGAGGGAGCCGTAACCTAGTGACACGAAACTCCGTTTCCCACTTTCCGCCGGAACTTAACGCCGCATGTTTTATATCATAATTCTAATATGTGGAAGGAAATATGAATTCAATACAAATAGTAAATATTATTCGCACCTGTTTATTATAATAAAGTGATAAACATGTAATATTAACATATTAGAATGTTTTCTGTAAAGAATATTTCTATGTAAACTTACAAATATTTTATACTTGAACGATTACATTGTTCTCGATTTGACATTTAACCTAGACAAAGTATGACTGAATAGGATAAAGACATTGTGTACAAAATCTAACACGAAACTTGGTCTTATCAGACCGGGGAGATACCGGTATTACAATTATTCTCGCTAAATGAGTTTATAATGTACAAATGGCAATCATTACTTTAAATAAATATAAATATAGTGTAATATGATATACCTATATTTATTTCTTTATTATTTTTCACGCTGTAACCTGCAAATAGCAGGATAGCCACCTAGTCCGTTTTCCAATTTCCATACAAATTGGAGATGTTCGTTTAAATGAATACCACACGTCTTTCCAGAGCTGGGAAAATAAAAATTAGTAATTAATTTACCTAGCATGGGATCGAATTCATGACCATATTGTGTACAACCAGACGCTATACACTATATATATATATATATATATATATATATATATATATATATATATATATATATATATATATATATATATATATATATATATATATATATATATATATATATATATATATATATATATATATATATATATATATATATATATATATATATATATATATATTATATATATATATATATATATTCAAATTTCACTAAAGACACACAAAGATTCCGAACTGGTTTCAAAGACAACCTTCAGTGTCCTTCAACACTTGAATGGTTCACCCATACGACATAAATTAATATTTTCGCCCATGAGACGGAAATCAAAAGACATATTTATTTCATCTTCTTTGTTTCAAATGTTATTAATACTTGAATTTATTGTGAAATAAATTGTTTACGCAACAGTTTTCCGCAGAGCGTCTCTGTGCGTTAAATATTATTTACCCGGCGACAATGTTTATTCAGTTTGTTCCGAGATCAATATGGCCATTTACGACGTAAATTGTAACTGTGCAAAATAATTGCTAGGAAAAGATGTGTGCATACATACATTTGTATTGTAGAAACGCTTTCACAAAGTGTAATAACACTTTTTAGTATATTTTTGTATGGAAATGAGAAATTTAATACATATTTATTAATTCCAATTTAGCAATCAATCTAATTCGTTATAAATATTATTATTTTCTGTAGAATATGGATAAACAAATTTTAATCGACGCTGAGACTTATAGAAAAACGTGTATAATTTATGATTAAAAATTTACTTTATTTTTATCACGTTTTTTTGAGAGAAGTCTTATTATATTTGGCAAGCAATATATATGGTTGTAAGTTCGATCCCCACGTGGAGTCAGAAGTCAGTCAGTCTAATCATAAGGTTCTTGTAAGTTTTTGTAAAAGAACAAAAATTATATATTATTCAAATTTTAAATTTATATGCTCCATCAATATAAAATGTAAAAAAAAAATCATAACAAAAGTACGATATATATAATATAATATATAAAACGACGGTAACAACAACTTTAACATTGTCTAAAATAATATGACGGCATTGTGACGTATTGTTTCAGTGTATATAATAATTATTTTCCGCTGACTAATCAAGACTGTCACTTAAGATTAGAGCGGAGAGTGGAGTGTATTGACTCTCGGTTCCCTCTGCTAACCTAGCCCCAACTGTAGGTATAGAACAAGCTGAAAATATAATGATTTCCAACAAAAGCACTTTAATTTCTAACTGTACTAGTACCATCAATATTATACTATATATACATAATTTTATGGGAACCTCTCTGTGAACTAATATGCATAGATTAATAGATATGGCTTGAAGCAGGCATGACGGCATCACCAGGTGAACGTTCTGCCGCCTTGTCACCTAGATTCATCATAAGCTTGTTGACGTATAAAGCGGAAAAAGCACGAACTCGATTTCATGTTTGTTTACATTCAGTGCGCGATCAGAACGAATTACGCTTATAATACTTTTGGATTTTCCTATATGATTTTTTTATGTTTTCGCTCAAGCCATATTTACTTCCTATCTTACGTGAAGCCAAGCCGATGTCAATAGAAATAAATGAATGAAAAGTATATGACACTATCATTCAATTATCGTCATCCTAACTTGCAAAGGAAGTGAAGAGAGCTGTGATTTATGACCAAAGTTTTCTTCAACCTCTCAGAGTAGCATTTATTAATATTTCCTTATAACATGTTCTTAAAATATATTATTTTTTATACTTATTTGTGTTGTTTGTTAAACTGTAACAGGAATGAAATTTAATAGCTTGAAACCTAACTGGAAGTAGATTCTGTGATATTTACCATACATACCATTTATATTAGCTTCTTTACACTGTATCCAGGATATAGCAGCGCAGAGCAGGGCACTCCATCTTCTGCTTTTGCTCGGATTCTAAGCATATTGTATTGAATAACAGGATTTAACGCCGCTCTAGGTCTTACAAAAGCGAGAAGCGAGATAAATTGAATGAATGAATTTATTGTAAAAAGTGTAAAAAAAAAATTATTTGGCCTATGTATATATTCACAAAACCGGTACATATTTAAAATATATTTTAAGATACGTTGAGATTAAAGGCAACAGGTTATTATGATATATATTTTCTCACTGGAAATTTCCGAAGAGAGTCATTTAGGGCTTGGTGTTATTAAACATAACTTTAAAAACTATTTGTTAACAAGCTTGATTATCCGGCTCTCACTTATACGGATTCGCTATTATCCGGACTGTTAATCCAGTAGATATATTACGTGTATGTAGAAAAGTAAAGTTTGTTTTCCATGACAGGTATATTTTTAGTAAGCTTCTCGAGTGACTGACATGTGCAAAGGGCTTTATCCGACTATACCTTTATTTGTATGCCTAACGACAAAATAAGTCCGCTTAATCACGTTTCTGTAATATGTATATACGCCTAAATGAAAACTAAGACATCACCAATTATTAAACTATTATTAAATTATAATTACCTGAGATAAATCTGAATAAACTAAATTGTCATTAATAGTTATTTTATGCGTGAAGAAACATGTCAAACACGCCTACGCCAAAGTAATTTGAAATATTTTAAATATCATATTATTTTAAAATTCAAATATTTTAATTTCGATCAAAATAAAAATGTGAATAAATTTGAAAACAAGATTTTGACTAAAATCTTTAACTACCGGAAATATTCATTTAGTTAGAAAAAGATCTAAATAATAATATATATCCTTCGACCCCTAGAAGCACACTGATTACAATAATGGCCATAAATCTCAATGTTCCTTTCTCTCGTAAGTAATTTCACAAACGCCCGTTCATATTAATTATTATTGATTTAAATTGATGCTGTAATGCTTCAACACTGATAAAATTAACACTTTGATTTTGGCCCACTGACTTATATAATATTAATAATTCACAAATTAACCTTGTTTGTCCCGAAATTAGAAGCACTTTAACTCCTTTCAAACTGAGAACACAAAGAAGACTTTACATTTATTATTTAAGTTATATATTTAAGCTATAAACTTTTAGATCATTTTTTTTTTGTTTGTATTTGTGTAATTTTTCCCGTAAAATATTTTACGGGACATGAAAGGTGGATCCTATGTTCTTCCCAGGATAGCTTAAGTTTATCATTATATATATTTGGAAACGGTAGAGATATATATAAATTATGAGTAATTTTTTTCCAGCTTCACACCAAGTGTCAATTATACCTATATTTTTCAGCTCTCTGTAGAGCCTAGTGTCAAGTTACTCCGTTCCCCATTACACCCGAATTCGAAACATTTTATGTTAAGTGGCGGAGTTTAACACTTGCTTGTTTTGCCAGAACTAGAAAACGAGAATAATTGAATAATTTGTAACACATGTTATTAGATAGTCAGAAAAATGTGACATAAAAACCAAGGACACTTTGTGGATTTAACAGATCAATAACAATTTCTATTGAGTCGAAATATCGAGATATTAGATTTTTATCATGTTTATAGGGAATGAGGTCAAATCAATAATTAATAATTATAATGATAATAACGCCGTCGTGGCGCATTTAGGACGTGACTGCTCATATTGTTTGCAGTTAGGCATCTCAGCGAAATATTCTTACTAATAATTTGAATTACTTTTGGTCACATTACGAGTAGACATAGGTGTTTGGTTCTACCAATCGCGTGGTATATCTTCTAGCTTAGGAAATCTTTACTGCATATAAAACTCTACTTACCGTACTACTTGTAATATACTTTAATAAAAATAAAGTAAAATTTAAACATAATTTAAATATTTTTCGCTGGTAATAGATCAAACGTCGTCGATAACCATTCTATTATCCCTTGAGACATATTTAATGTTTCCATTTAATAATAAAGTTGCAAAAGCGATATACATCTTAAGGCGAGCTTTGTGCAATGTGCTGCGTAACAATCCGGAGTACTTAGACGGTTGTTGCATAAGAATAATATACATTGTCGTTATAACGCTTGTATACTATTATAGTAGATATCGTTGAAATATGAAATTTTATTATCTGTTCATTTTTATTATTTTTAAAATGTATGTGTATAAATTTTTTTTAGGATATTTTTTGTTTTAAGTAGCGATATTTGAATGGCTTAAAAGGGACGCAGGTTCAAATACGTTTGCCCCATTTTGGCTCTAGCTTTTTGCAAAATGGCTAGACCGATTTTTATAAAATTTTGTGTGTTTATTTAGTTAAATATTAGATATATATATACATATACAGAATTAAAAATAAATGATTAGATTAAACCTTATATTTTGCTTAAAAATAATGTAAAAATAAAAAAAATGCAATAAATACCCACAAGTCGCCGATCTCAATACAAACTGTAATAATAATCTAACGTATATTTAAGACGTTTTTATACTCAGCATGTTGTTCAGACCTATTGTGTGTCACATTTCTTCATATTATCAATCGAAAACGTGAGAACCGATAATTTTACCTTCAACTTAACTTCGTTTCCTTCTAGAGTAATTAGATTACGTAGTAAATAATTACATCAATATTACCATTGTACATCTATTTAATGAACTTTATATAAATATATTATGCCATAATGGCGCAATAAAGGAAATGACTGGTTGTACACGCGATGGCTATAGTTTCTAGCCCATGGGCGTATAATAGTCGCGCTAGGTCCCTAGCATTTTTAATAATATAAATATAAAGTAAAAATAAAAATTCTAAATAAAGGATTTTATTTAGAATTTCATAAATATTTATATCGATCTTGAGCCATGTAACAAAAAGATACGCCCATTTTGTAAATTTCTTCCCGGTGTAGGGAAAATATTTCACATTTTACAAATTGACGAATTAGATTTTATGTTATAGTATCTGTAAATTGAAGAGAACGTTGTTGTTTTAGAGACACAGAGATCGTTGTAAATATATTTTTTTAAGAACTTTTACTTAAAAACCACGGGGACGCCCCGGAGAGCATGTATGAAGAGGTTAATGACAGTGGACGAGGCGAAAGAGGTAGCAGGGACCGCAACGTGTAGCGCTCCGTTCTCTCTGACTACCCCGCAAGGGATAAAGCGTGAAGATATGTATGTATGGAATACCTATATCAATTAAGAATTTAAAAAAATTACTTCTGACACGTGTAACATCTACCTAAGTGTGTCTCATGTCATTATCTATTCATTTATATCTTTTATAGTTGTCAAAAACTAAACAGAATTGAAATTTTGGATATTCTCCAATTAAATACAACTACATATCTACATATTTATTTTTTAAATTTTATGGTTGAAAGGATTAATAAACACACCGAAAAATAGATATAATAGGGTGAGATGATCCCTGTATATATCAGAGGATCCCATATTCCCCTCTGTAGATCTTCGGGAATTTTCTTTCTACGACTACCCAACTAATGCGAAGCTAAAATATATATATATATATATATATATATATATATATATATATATATATATATATATATATATATATATATATATATATATATATATATATATATATATAAATTATTCTATATTATGTACTACAATCTTATTATATTTGGCCTACTCTATAGTTGTAAACGTCAAATAATTTTTAGTTTTTATTATGAAAGTTTAACTTGTAAGGTTATTCTCCTTTTAATAATAAACAAAAGAAATCTCAGTGTTTACCGTAATATTTCACTAAATTCTGGATGAAAGTTTGAAAGTTTAATAGAGAAAATACAATTTGAATACTAACAATAAAAAAATTTAATCTGTACTTTCAAGTACTATAGTACTAAATATCTACTATTCGTTGTTTGTGTATAACTTGGGGGATGTCAAATAAATGAAATATCTTTTTGTAATTAAAAATCAAAATATGTAGGTACTTTGTGTTATTATTTTTAAGGGAAATGCAAGGGAATGCAAGGGAAAATGCATTCATAGAGCCAGATTATTAAAAATTTAAATATTCTTTTAACTATAAATCGTGAAATACAGTAAATAGTTCTATATCTATTATTACTTTTCTATCTAAGACAAAGGATTTATAAAGGCAAAGTCTGATAATATTCCGGATGTTGACATATTTATGATAACCAATTTTTTGACAAATGATGTTCGGTTCAACTCCGCTGAAGTTCGAGGTGCCAAGGCATCAAGGTAAGTCTGTTAAAAAATAATAATATAAATAGAAATAATTAAATATTTATTTTTCATTATGTTAAATATAAATATTTATTTCATAAATTGTAGAGCTTCGCGTGAGAGTTACGGCGACAAAGCTATAGGTTATGTTCAACTTTGTCGTAAAAATAATATTTGTATCTTGAAAGGACGGGTTTGTCCAGAACATCGAGTTCGAAGCAAAGCTTATTCAGCAACTTCAATATTTGGCTCGTGAGGATTACCAATTGCAATACTTTCTGACGATTCATTTAAAATTTCTTCAATGATTTGTTGTCTCCGCCTTTTTTCTGCAGCTGGTCTTATAATCGTTGTAGCGCCTTGTCTTTTACGATTAGGTTGACAGTCAAACTTGTGTGGTATCACATCAATTTTAATCTTTGCTTTACCTCCCATTGTTGTGTAATAATATAATTTTCCATATCATCTTTTAACTAGAAAAAAACATAAACCATAATAATTATTTGAATATCATTATAACGACGGAAAATCATTATAATATGGAATTCATTCATTTTAATCTAGTCCAATACATAACCTAGAAGTTTATAAATTATTTAAATATTCAATTGAATCAAAATCATTACATAAAAATTGATGAATTCATTACGTAAACATTTTCAATTATCAATTAAAAAAAATTTTAATGCTATAATTTTAAAAGTTATGATAAGGACTCTAGTTAAAAAAAATGTATTGACTGAACTCATCTACTTATTCGATTTGTATACTTAGATAAATAATAAGTAATAAAAATAGTGTTATGAAATACTTACATCGAAATGATCTTCACAACAAAAAAAATCGATTTTGTTTTTGGATTATCACGGTGCACTGCTTGAAACCATTTATTTCGACGTTTTTCATCTTGGGGAACATTTAAAAACATTTTACCAGGAGTTATTTTTGTAGTGTTCATACATAATGGTACAAAACAAGAACGATAACTTTTGATGAATAATCTGTGATGATAAATTTGTGTTTTCATAACAATGTCAAAACAGAATTAAATAGATCAAAACACTGCTATGAATGAAAACTAACATTATGACGTCACATACACTCGGGTTTGTTCGGGAACTGTCGGCGTGTCTTCGGTACTGGATTCAAAAACTTATTTTTATTTTGAAATAACTTGTGAATTATTGCAAAAAAAAAATTTTTAAAAATAGTTTTGTTATAAAACGTATATATGATCATTCTATTTATCGCAAAAAAAAAAAATTTTTCAAAAACCCAATTGTAGGAAACAAAAATATTTTTAGATGTAAACATTTTTACAAGAGAAAATCTCACTTTATGTATTCATCGCGTAATAAAACTACATAACCGTCTATGATTGATTAAAATGCTTATGAATAAAAAGGACTAAAAACTAGAAGTGTATATTTCTAGACACACAATGTCTAGAATTATACAACCAGCGCAAGTACCACTTAAGGTGTCATCAATCTTCAATTGAATATTTTTGTTTAGTAAAGCCGGCGCCGCTGTAACGAAGTGGAAATTAGTTTTGTATCTGTATTTACCTTGAGACCGTAGTAGCGTAGTGGCAGAGAGTCTGACTGGCGCGATGGTTGTGGTTTACACTAGGTGAAATTATTATAGTCGATTTATTTTCTAGCTCCACTCTGGTTAATAAAGCGGGAATTGCGTTTCGCCAACACAAAATGTCTCGGAAACTTAGCGAAAAGTGGAATGGAGGTTCTTGACAGTGGGTTTCTTTTGCCTATTTTTCTATGCAGACAAAAGCATGTGACTTTTTATGAGGAAGAAATACCTTGAGATGGCAGCTTAAATTTATATCGATTTTACTTTACACCAGTATGATGGCCATCTTAAATATATTTTTATATAATATATTCTGTTCTAGCACTAGATAAAGTGTGATAAAATTATGATAATAGGATAGACAGAGATAATTTAAATACATGACATTCTATTTTACTGCTTTTCCACACGTTGCGAATGAAATTGAAAGTTATATGTAATATAATATATACAACGCTGAAAACCTAAACCATACTGGACACAGAAATGGTTGGTAATAGTTAATGTTAGTGCGGGAATCGAAACTGAAAGGGAATCGAAGGGCAATGTCCTCTCCTAGCCGATCTACCAAGAACTGGTCAGGAAGAAGGAGTTTCCTTCTTCCGAAGAAGAAAGATTGGGGCACTAGATTAAAATCTATAAACAATAAAAAACTCACAAATGGATAGTTCTCTGTATGTAAAGTTTCAGTAAAGTAGAGAATAATACCTTATTCTTTTGCTTATATTGAAAATATGTAAATAAATATAAAATCTAACTTTATATAAAAAAAATAGTCTTAAATATAATTTATAGTTTATACTTTCGAGTGAAAAAGATGAGTAATCATTGGAGATAATTTTTATTGACTGTACACTGCGCGCATTGCTGCGCATCTAACTAAAATAATTTTGAAGGAAAGACTGACTAGATTACACAAATATTCAATTCATCTATATTAAATATTGTAATTAATATATTAAATAATGTAATTTCGAAAAAATATTACTGCTGACAACCGTACCGGCTCAGAAACCTTCGTAGGCTCATGCACGACAACTTTGCTAAAGATGATCACATAATCAAATGCATAGTTTACGATATATATAGGACATACAGATGAAACATTCATTTTTATATATCTAGGTATATATATCAATCAAAGCTGTCGATGTATACTAGCACTATCTGACTTCATGATTTGGACAAATTTATAACTTTTATGAGGACCGTCGTGGCGCAGAGGCATAGCCTCTGCCTGTAAACGCGACGGTTTGTTAGTTCGATTCCCATTCGGAAAGATTTTAACATTTTCATTCTCTTTACTCTGGTAATAAGGCAAAAAGCGCGGCATTGAGTTCCGCCACTCAACAAGCAATGCCTCGAATGGCGGAAAGCGGAGAACGGAGTGCCTTAACACTAGGTTCCTTCAACTTACGGTTCCCTCTGCCTACCCTGCCATGTGCGGGGATACAGCGTGAAGCTAATTTAGTTTTATAACTTTTATAGATAAAATCAATAGACAAGAGTATGGAAATTGTAACTTTTTGAAGAGTTCTTCATTTATTCAACATATTACGCCAGATGCTATGGATAGCTTAATGTCAGCAAATGGCCTACTCGTATCCTCATTTTTTACAAAAAAATAATCATAGAATTCTGTATGCTATCGGCATTTGATTAATATGTACAAGAGATAACATTTTTTATATAAAAAAATATAATGTCACAATTTTTATATTTCATTGTAATGATAATTAGAACAGTAATAACAAGAAATGATTATTTTTAATATCAGCACACGTTTATTTCCAATTAATGAAGAAATTGAATTAAAAAAAACAATTCAAAGTCACCTTTAAGTAGGTGAAAGAGGGAATGTGATAGTAAGCCTTGTGACTTTAATATACCAGATACATGCGCATGTATGTACATACACACATACTCCAACTCATACAAATACTCCAAGACCAGGAAAGTGACCATTGTCCTCCACGTCAATCGACCACTGTTACCGGATGAGATACCGATAAATGTTTCGCTAAAAGCTTGAAACATTCTCATTGCCACTACTAGAGATAATGCACAAGCGTTTATTTATGTAATAGTGATAGCCAATTGATTTATATGCATTATAGCATTTTGTTAGACAAGCATGCAAAGTGAACTCCAATGCTATCCTTGTCAAAAGACTACTAATAGAATAGTTTATCTTACTTGGTAATGTAATTAGATTGATAAATATGTATGTGTGGCCGTCGTGATGCGGTGGTCAGACGCTATAGTCTGACTGTAATGGCGAAAGGTGTGGGTTCGATTCCCACTCGGGGATAATGATTTCTTTTCCTTTTCCTCGCTCTGGTGACAAGAAAAATGTTGACGTTGATTTCCACTACTCAAGACGCAATGTTTCGAAAGGCAGAAAGTGAGCAACGGAGTGTCTGAACACTAGGTTCTCTGTGCACTGATACATCAGGGATACAGCGTTAATTAAAAAAAATGCAAATGCGCATGCGAAATGTAAAGTACTGATTTTGCCTTCTTACCAAGTTTCGTTAAAACTAGAGTATTTTCTCAGGCAGTTGAATCTGTTCTATAGGCTTCCATATGTCAAAAGGAAAAAATGGAACCCTTATAGGATCACTTTGTTATCCGTCTTTCCGTCTGTCAAGATCATTTTTCTCAAAATCACATGGAAGTATCAAGCTTAAATTATTATGAGATATCCATGTAGGTATATACCTAGTCCCTTGAAACACAGAAAAAATAAAACGTCACTTAAGGTCATAAAGCGAGTACTTCTCGCTTTTTTAACAAATTTTATTTCTAACTACACAAGCAGTGAGGAAAATACCTAATGTTAATTCACTCCATTTAACTATAAAGTAATCATTGGCGAAGCAGCTCGAATATAGATCAAAAATAGTAATGTCCCACAACACCATATTGGCGTCATGAAGAATTAATCTCGTTAATGAATAAGGACGTTTCTAATAATATAAAATTTGTAGACAGTAGCTATAAAATATAATTTTTAACCTTATCCGTCGCCAATCGCGTTACAAAGGCACGTCTGACGCGAGCACAATGCTCATTGTTCTATTAGCTGTTTATGTAATACATGGAAAGTGTCTATAATATTAGACTTAATTTTACGACCTTTGATTTTTGTCAAACTGTTATTGTATTAACAAAATTATATTTAATTATATAAAAAATTAGTATGTATGTATGTATTTATCATGTACTTATACAAAAAAGAAAGTAACGTTGATCTTTTTGTGTTTAATATTTCATGATTATAAATTATATGTCGAATCAGGATGAATAGAAAATTTGAAGATATTTGAATTACTTGATCGGAGGTAAACTTCTTCATATTTTTACTTTTAAATAATATATATTGTGAGGAGACTTTACCACTAAAAGTATTAAGAATTATAAAGTAAACTTCAGCCTAACTTTTTTGACTACGCATAATTAGCCACAGATAACCTATCATGTCATTTACTTAAACGTTTCTTTTGCAATAGACAATTTAAATTTGCTAATTTTATATATTATATTAATTAAAATAAGATCCGTTTGTAACTTAAAAGTACCTTAGACTTTGACCGCTCTTGAACTTCATATCAGATAAAATGTAACCAGCTTTTAAGGTTATTACATAGATAAGGCTAATATAAAGTACGAGTATATGGTATATTTCCATGTTTGTTTCCATATTTCCATGTTTGTTTGTTTTTTTTTCCACTTTTAATTGTTATCAGCAATAATAGCGAGTAAATGCAGAAGGTGAATTGATTTATTTATTTTATCTATGAGTTTAATGCTAAAGGAAGTTCGTAATAGTATCTCAACTTTTTAATTTTTTTTTTATGTTATTGATACCAGCTTCGGTTGAAAATAAGCTATATAGGTTTTTTTATTTTACTGAAGCATTACGCGCTTTTTAAATACGTTAATTATGTATCCTCCAAGTGGGATTCGAACCTCCGACTATTTAATATATAACCGTGATGAAGTTGTTAATCTTTTATCTTAGTAATTTAGTAGCCTCCTATATTGAGGTAAAAATTAATTAAATTTTAAATACTATATTTATCAATTTTATATCATGGATGTTTTCCCGGTAATTTTTTCTTACTTCTTTTTATTATAGTTAAGGTTATAAATTATAGTTAAGACGTAGCACGCAAGCTCTGGCAATTCACAGTCAGTTCATTGTCGCGTATCAAGCGCCATGAAATTATTAATACTTACCTATACATACACATTTGTAATAAATAAAACTTGTGAATTAATTAAAAGAAAAGTTTCTTTTTTTATATATGTATGTGTATGTTTTGTACTGTCTTCTCAGCTGAACTGCCTTCTTGAGCTGAGCTTCTGCAGGATTGACGATGCTAGCATTTTTTGATAGTCATTAATGATTTTATAATAATTCTTTTAAACAAATATGCCTTAGAAATATCTTTTTAAGTGTTTCTTAGTAAGTTATTTTTTTCTGTGTTTCTTAGTAAGTTAATTTTTTCTGTTTTTTATAATATTTATTTGTTGTGGCAAAAGAGCATCTAACAGAGTACTCTGTTCGCCACTTTCCGCCCAATTTCTTAGACATCCGTCTTCTTCTTACCAGAGTGAAGAAATTATATAATTAGTTTCCCCGAGTGGGAATCGAACCCAGAACCCATCGAATTTACAGATTTTACTTAATTTTCCATAGTATAGTTCAAAGAATCTTCAGTATAGTATGTGTTAGTTGTCACTGTACATGTGTAGCATATAAAGGATATAATGTATATTTATCAAATTACTAGATGCAATCGAAACGTTTTGATTTTTTGCTTAGATTTATTTAGAGATATTTCTATAATATTTCGGCATTAGATAGCAAGCAGGTATTTGATTCTTTACTTGAGTAGCATTTGTAATCATTTCAATTTTTGTAGCCAAATAAAAAGATATTTCTGTAAATTTATTTTCAATGAAAAATATCTTTACTCTAATAAATAATTCAACTGTATTAAAATAACTTATTCAAATGTTACAACGTTGTCGCGAAATTATAAAAAAGGTGAGAAAATAAATTCAAATTTATTCAATATGATTTTTATTTCATACATTTATGTCAGGTAATAAAAATCGTCCGCTTAGCGGAAAGGTACATGGACACAATAATAAATTATCTTACGCTAAATCAGTCTAACGGTCGCACCGAACGCGGGTCGTCTTAATCTAGTATCACAGATGAGTAGAGCGGTGGGTCGAGAGCGAGAGGCAAAGCGTACCCGCGAGGGCACGCTTTTCGCGAGGTGTCACTCCTCTGAAGCGGAGGACAGTTGTGTGCTGCCGCCTGAACTGAAAGAGCTGCGGCAGACGCCAGTTTCGGTTCCGTTTCCCGGACCAGAAACGCTCTCTCCGCTCTCTCCTCCGTCGCCGGGGGACAGCGTTCTAAGTAAATCTAATGCGGCACGCGCACGCTGACCGTCGGCTGCAGCGGACGACGCCGCGCCTGAAGTTCGATCCCACGCACTTTTCTCTGGTAAAAGTAGCCTTCGGGCCTCACGCTGTACGCGACGTGAGCGCAGTGCGAACAGGAACGGCGATACTGCTGACGCGAGCAAAAGTAGGGCCAGCGCAGGAGTCCGGACGCTCGTCGCCAAGCCTGGCACCGCAGCAGACACTACTGCAGCCACTGCATGTGGCACATGCAACATCACTAGCGCACCCGTTAATAGTCCAACTCGGGCTGCACGAGATTCTTCTCTATAACGAAATAGCGAAGCATTCGAGATTCTACACCGGATAGATGTTATTCTGGAAACACTGTTTGACGGTGCAGGAGTACGAGATTGCACAGCAAGTAATGGTGCTGCGAGTGATGGCGCGGAGCTTACTGCTGGCAAGCCTCTTCGAAGATCTTCATTTGATTTACCCTCTTTTCGAGCATTTCTTAAACTTGCTACGGAGGGACACCGCACGGGACGATCAGGTGGCAAAAGGAATGGTCCAAATTTCCGGTCATTATCATTAATGTTGTCTGGGACATCAATTTTTAATGTAAGTCCTTCGCCTTCTTCTATTAGATCTGGTAAATTAACTTGGGGCTCGTGAAGTTGAAGAGCACTCGCACCATTGGCGCGCGCTCGTAGACCCGAAGAACGGGCAGCACGATATATCTGCAAGTACATGACGCAGACTACTGTCACTGGGGCGATGACACCGAGGATTAAATACGTAACATAATACGCCAGCTCGACTTCCTGTACGACGGACTCGAGCGGGTAGTAATGACGAAATATGGCGATCGTGGCGCGTCCAATTGCTGCTACAGCGGCGAAGAGCCAGGTGGCCGCACACAGAGCAGCTGGCCTTCGTTGCAGCAGCCGCGTGTGGCAACGAAGTGGATCAGTAACTGCGTGATGCTGATCTACGGCAATCAACGTGACTGCCAACAAAGCCACCAGACTGCAGGCTGAGGCTGCGGCGTCACCTGCCTCTATCCATCCGGCGTTTTCTGCAGCCGTATGCTCGCCGAAGAGTGCGGGAGCAAGCAGTGAGGTCGTCACCAAATTCGTCGCTAGTAGGTTAATAACGAACCTAGAACAAAAGAAAATAATCATGAGTCCCAGAAAATTACAAGTTAACAAATAATAAGTACGTAACAAGTTTGAATTAGGTTTCTTAATTTCAAATAGATACTTTTTGCAAAGTTTCATAGAAGTAATTACTTAGATTTAATCTAGCTTACGAGAATGTGGCAAACATTGAAATCAACCATTGTTTCTTGTCAATTATTATTGTTTACAGGCAGGCACAGTTTATTAAATCAATATACCGAAAATAGCACCCGAAGGTATAACCTTATAAAAGTAACGAGAATGCACCACATGACTTCTCCGCGACCTTTGTGGGGGCGGTCGGTCGCACCTATATGTACATAATATTTTCGAAGGAAATAAGGCATAGATTACATCAGCTATTTGATTGTCCTGTTATGTCGCAACTTGGCTACTGTGGAATATGACCATGCGAGGAACTTTCGTAAAGAGTTGCAACGTGACCGAGTTTTACTATTCACGTACTATTTACTATTCCGGTCTCAATTACAAATGTTGCCCTCAAAATGCGTATCAGTAAAACTATGGATTGGTTCAGCTGAGATTAAAGAATTAGGTACAATAGTCGAACAATAGGCTACATTGTATTCGAATACGATCTAAAACAACAAGTATAAAGGACATATGAATGAATAATGCTAGGAAATATTAGAAATTTCCATGAATGAAAATTGACTCGTGTATATATATGTATGTATGTATGTTTATGTCATATACGTATACAGGATAATAAACCTGTAGTTAAGGCTTTTAAGGCTTTGAAGTTCATTATCAGTCCAGTATTAAAACTTTAAAATTTAAAAGTTAAATTCAAAAATATACATATACACTTACATATAAATTGCTGATAATTTTTATAGTTATAAATAAAGAAAAAGGAAGAATTCAAGGTGTTATATTAAATATTAGAATTTATTTTACTATAGCACATTTCCGAAAAACATATCATTATAATTTAATAACATAAAATAACATTTTATACCAAATATTCAAGGGAAGGTTATTCTGAAAACTGAAACAAATAAACATAACCTTTGAAGTGAGAATTGTCAATGATCTGGGTTTGTGATTAAAATAGCCTATCTACGTTTATAAGAAAACAATTATCTATGGTAGTTCATTTTGCTTTAGGATACTAAACTATAGTACGTAACAACTATTAATTGATGCCGTTAACTTTAATTAATGCTGTCGTAGAGACAGGGTCTTATTGTAATCGCATAAACGATTTAAAATATTATAATACATAAATGTTTATTTAAATTATTTTCATTTATCCGCTGTGGTATAACACAACGTGACATTGAGTTTCGTCACTCAACATTCGATATATCGAAAATTTTGCGAAAAGTAGAGATCGGAGTGTCTTAACACTAGCAATAGAATTAATACCATATTTATTGTAAAATTATAATTTAAGCGCAAATATTGAATTCCCTATAGGTTTGTAAGATCCTAAAAATGAAGAATATTTTGAAAAATTATTAACGCAAAAATATTATGCATATGTACATGCACTCGCCGTCGTGTACACTGTTGTCTGTCTGTGAACACGATGATTAGTGCATATATATTCACACATAACGATAAATAATTTCCTTGGAATGTTAAAATAAACATAATCTAATAATATTATACAAATCAATCACTAGCCGGTTATAAATATCAAATGTGTACACAATATTTTTAATTAAATTGAAATAAATCAATCTAACACATTAAACGCCTATAAATAATAACATCAAAAGAATTGACACTCGCTTTCATCAAAAAGTGTTTTCTTGGCAATGTATTTCCGTCATCAATTAATTAAAGTAGTTCGTCTGTTGATCTCATTTTAAAAAAATCAAATATATTCTGCACTAACTGTTAATTGACCTATATATTTCTAAGACATAGCAACCGTCAAGTTCTTCCAGATGGTTCCCTATTACCATATGTGGGGTATGCTGCCCTTGTGGGTAATATAGTGACATTGACGACACCGTGACTTTCGTAGATACAAGCTTCATTTGAAAAACAAATGGTATACTTAAGATTACATGTATGCAACGCGTATACATTTTATATACTCGTACAGGCGGAATCAGATTCGAATCAATGAATAAATCTGTTGCCAAGGACCTTTATATAATGATCTAAGCATAGTGAAATAATTAATTTTAGTTAAATGGCGCAGTTTAACGTTGCTTCTAGATTTGAATCCCTCTTAAATATTTTTCTTAGCGTCTTGCTATACATAATTTAGGAAAACAATGCGTGGGTGGTGGATCCCAACACCATGCCTGGTACTCATACTAGAGCGAGAAAATGTAAGTAATTTATACCCTACGGTGGGAATACGAATCTACAACTGTCGCTTTGGCAAACAGATGCTCTGTTGTGAGTTGGCGCCACGATAGCCTATAAAAAATTGCAATTACAAGAATTAAATACCAAAAGAATACTAAATCATATTATATGATTATACATAATCATAATAATCATATATATATATATAAATATATATATATATATATATATATATATATATATATATATATATATATATATATATATATATATATATATATATATATATATATATATAATTATAATTATTGTGAACAAGACAGACGCCCATGTCAAACGGACATCATTTTGAACATAAATGGTAAGTGAAGACAATACAAGGCGTTCACAACTGTGTCGAGGACAAGAACATTTTGATGAAATAACTTGATATTAGTTTGATACTAATAAAGGTATTTTTTATTAAATATTATTCTCGACAGATCCATTACAATAACAGAATCTTTTTCACTCACCGTAAATACGATACTAAATGTATTGACGAAATATTTATTGAACTGGAAGTTTCATCCAAGGATTGCTGAAAAGCTTTTTCCACTGAATTTCCACTTCGCCGTTTTTTTTATATAAACTGATGTTGTATCCCCAAGCATTTTTATTTATAACACAGTAATAAAATATGAACTAGTCAGCGCGTTAAAGTGTGTCAAATGGTCATCGGGTTATTTGAAGATTTCCTCGTATCTTAAAACTTTATGACGTCTCATAATATCGGTATTAGAGTCAATGTCAAATCTTTCTCTCGCAAGTAATGTGTTTATATGACTTTTTAAATAAAAATTGTAGCAATTATAATCTAATTTAAAAAATAGATTAAAATATTTACAATGATTAAACTACATCATTAAATAGAATTGTAGGAAAATATAGTTAAGCATATACATACCTACACATATATATATATATATATATATATATATATATATATATATATATATATATATATATATATATATATATATATATATATATATATATATATATATATATATATATATATATATATATATATAAATATATATATATATATATATATATATATATATACATATATATATATATATATATATATATATATATATATATATATATATATATATATATATATATATATATATATATATATATATATATATATATATTATATTACTTTTTTAACAGTATATAGTATATATTTTTATTTGTAAGTCAATGCTTTAATTTGACGTCTGCTAATAATATAAGAAACTTGGTAGATAATTATAAAAATATTTACAAGGCCGGGGAAACCCAACAACCAATAAGTAAAACTGTCCATATAAATGTATAATACATATGTTTTAGCGGATTATGCCTACACGATGTTTCCATTTTACAAAGATTATGTTATAAAGCAAAATTCAACGATGAGTGACATGTGGTTAAATTGATAAAATAATATGGTACTGTATTTTGTCAAAATTTTCTTTTTTCTTCTTTAATAAAACAGTATAATAAAATATATTATAAAATAAATTACTACAATGACTCAATGTTGAAGCCTTCAGTAAACATATGTTCGCAAAGATTTCCACTAACGTATTGTTGACGTATGATATAAACCACTGCATAACATGAACTGTTCACGAGTATTTTAAATACGAGCTATCATTAATTATTACGAAATAAAATAAATATATATATTTTATATTTTTTTGTTGACTATACTTAGTGAAATTGTTTTGCAATAATGTCGATTTAGTATGATCATCTTGACATAATAATTAATATATCAATCAACTGGCATATTAAATATCTTATCACGTAAAGGGAAATACCCGATAGTAAGAAATTAAAAGAATGTGAATTAATTAGATAAGAAATCCATTGGGTTTAAAATGCTTAAAAAATGTCACTTTTTGGGCCAAAATTTTGACGAATTGGATGTTCTGAAGTACGGTCACGTTAATTTATAATGGCTCATTACTGCGAAAATATTACCCTGATGTCTCTGACCGTCCTTTCATTAAATGTTTTAGAGGTCTCCCTTAATGGGGCTTCAAAGGTTATACGGTAGTCGAGGTTGAAGTATTTGGATAGCAGCTGGAATGACTCCTGCTCAATTTCCGCCTTGGACTAATGCGTGTTGCTAATCTTGTATTATGTTAAATAACGTGTAGTCATGAAATAACCTAATATTAAGTATTATTTTATATTTAAATGAGATGTTTGTCTCTAAGGAAATCACAAGTATAGTATGTAATATAATAGAAAACCTTCACCCTCATCGCTCACATCGGTGTGTTGCTGCAATTTCTAACCACCATTACAAACCACAGCATAAAAACTCAATAAAATTGTCATTGTCATTCTATACTGCGACCATTATCTATGATAAATTTGAAAAATTCGACATTAACAATGATATATATATATATATATATATATATATATATATATATATATATATATATATATATATATATATATATATATATATATATATATATATATATATATATATATATATATATATATATATAAATTTCCGGACATTTATATATATTATTGATGATTACTTAATTATTAGTCAGTTGTCTCTTTGACACTAAATTATTATTAAATAGTTATTATCATAATTAATTATTTCATTGTAATACTATAATAGCTGTCAGGAAGTATATTTGTCGATTCGCATAGTAATGTGCCATTAACCGTACAAAGCGAACCATTCGCCTCGTCTATTTACATGATTCAAGATTAATTGCGCGTACGCAAATTCTACATTCAAAATTAAATTTAATAATAAAAAAAATAGATGTATAATTTACAATTTTAAAGCAAACACTTTTCTAATATTGTCGATTATTATCAAAAATATATATTTTATTACTTGAATTTTATTTATTTTAGCTAGTTCTAATATATTTTACAATAAGGTGTAATTATCGTATAAATTTCTAAATCTATTAAAGTATCGATTGTTATAATTAATTATATAACAATTATGTACCAAAATGTAACTAGTCGGTTCATTTATAAAATATTAATATGGGAATTTTGTTGCTATAAGAACAATAAATTCACAATACATTATTATTTAAAACAAATGCTGACAATTGTGTAAAGTTACTCATCGGGCTGGAGTTACCACTATTAATCGCTTGTATTATTTTTTATATTCTATATGTTACATATTTATGAGTTTTATTTGACATCAAGCTTATATAAATTATATTTGCAAAAAATATTTTTTTGCAAATATAATTTATATTTATATTTGCAAAAAAATCGTACATAGCACTTTATTATCACGTTCACATGAGAATTCATTCGTTTTATATACTTATAATACTAGTATCTATTTCAAATATATTTTTATCGTATACATACATTAATGTATGTTATATAATATATATATATATATATATATATATATATATATATATATATATATATATATATATATATATATATATATATATATATATATATATATATATATATATAGTCTGTTTTAGGTTAAAGATAATGATTGCATAGTGTATCCAAATACAATCGAACAAACCCAACCATAGATACTCGATATACAATACATGAAGAAAACAATGACAATGACGCAAGTATTTAATGGTTTTTACTATAAAAATATTGGTAACTTCTCGTAAGGGCAAAAAGAGATTGAAGAGGAAGTATATATCTGAGTAATTGTTCTCACTTAACTCAAAGTGACACGTCGTGGTTCCGCTCGGAGTGCACTTTTCCTTAATCTTAATTAAACAATCTTAATCGATATTTGCTTGACATTTAAAATATGATAGTAACTAATGTATAAGCCGATCAACTTCTCTTAATCTTTAATATCCGGGAAAGTGTGTAAATATTTTTCTTTTTATGTTAAAGTTTTAATCGATAATTAGTACGATAAATAATCACAACACTATATATCTCGAACGGGTACAAAATTCAGACCAAAGTGACATTCTTTACGTATCATATTAAATTTTAAAAAAAACCTGAACCTATTGTTTAAATAGTGCAAATTATTGCAGCATTTCAATTTAGTTCCGCGCTAAGTAATTGTAATCTCCTTTTAAGGTTTTATGTAACACCCATATTTAGCGAGCTATAGTAAGTAGTTAGTTTCTCCAACTTTCCCGCTTTCTTCTTATTTAACATTGGGTGACATTTCACTGTTAATTTCTTTATGCAAAATAACTGAAAGCCCTTTAATATTCTATACAAACAAATTTAATTAATTCCTATATATATCCTATATCATATATGTTAATAATGGTACAAAAATGGTTTTAGCAACTGAAGAAAAACGAAATAACATATTAACATCAAATCGTCATAGATAATTGTTTCATATTTTTTGGCTATTGTATTAAATATATTTATTAAAATAAATTAATACGTCAAACATTTTTGAAGGTATTAAATGAAAAGAAATATATTTATGTAAATCTAAAGTATATATTGTAATAAGTATTCTTTTATGTTCTTTTAATTATTTATCATTAATTTTTACATTGTAAAATTTACACGTTTTGTTACTCATTACAGTGTCAGTGACTTTTCAAGAAATCGCTAATAAAGCGTTACTCAACTCACGGTCAAAGGAACTGGAGGAAATGTATAAGGTCTTTCACCTTTCTAATATTTACTATGTAATTATGAAAATACGTAAAGTTTCCCCTTTCGACCTCTTTACTCATTCAGATATATATCTGGTAACTACATACTTGCGAAGAATAGACACTATAATCGAGTTAAATAAGTTAGTCAAGTGAAATCGTTGTTGAGGAAAAGTAATTTAATTACATTCTATACTATGCGATCGGATATTTGTCACAAAATAATAAAACAGATGAACGGTTTTTGATGTTATTAGTTTATAATCTGTATTAAATTGCTTAAGACTTTTGACAATTTATTAATTCAACGATATATAGAGAAGAAGAACTGTCACAGATGAAACAAAAAAATGTTTTTAAATGAAATAAAATATTTTAATGAAGTTTCACAAAATCATACACTGGACCTTTGTTTGACTGTTTCATACATATATGTATTGCGTTCTGAATACAAATCGTTTTTGTATAGTGATTCAACCTTCACTAGGGTTCCAAACTGAATATTGTGTTACCAATTGCCTCAATACAATATTAATTAATAAATTGTACTATCTGTATATATACTACGAATAGTTGTTTAATAAAAAATGGCGGCGACTGGGAAGACTTATAGTTCTAATGATGTTTTAGTTATTAAAAAAGCAATGTTGCTAAAGGTATGTAAAATGGAATTGAATGGATTAGTATAATTTTAAATTTTATTTTATTTGACAAAGAAATATGTTTTGAACGAATCTATAATTAAAAATCGTAATATTTACACAATATGACGTTACCACCACTTGTCAGCGTGACGTCATAGTGCTTTAGAATAATGGAGGAAAACGAACAATTATGTACCTATTCATGGATATCTGTCATTTTTCATCCCACATACGTACTCATATCTTTTTCTGATTGAAAGATTCATCACGTTCATTTATAAAACGGGGAACTGATGTTAGCTTATCCTATACTTTCTTAGCATTCAATATATATATTAAAACTGTTATTACGTAATAAAAAGACATTTTATAGACATATGTCAAATCAAGTATCAAATATTATATAATTATAATCGCACATTAAATTAAAAGTACCAACGCACTTTTGTATTAATGTGAATCCTAATATTATTTAATTATAGTTTTAATTAGAAATACATTAATAATATGTTCCTTGTAGCTGACTTCTAAGATAGCACAATTAATGTACACAACGCCGCAGGCGGTCACCATTGATGGACATTCTGTGGACGCGCTGTCATTAAACTTTACACCGTTTCCGTATGATCCCGTACTAAAACTTATAGCCTATAAAATTCATTCGCAAGTTAAAATGAGACTTGAATTATGATAACACAGTATAATGTTAAATTACGTTTTAAACATTATTTTTTTATTCATTGAATATTTTTTTTTTATAAAAACATTTCCTAGCAACCTATATATTATTATTGCTTGCTTTAAAAATTCTTTAGAATTGTTACTTATAATTTGAAACTAGCAAAATATTTAGAGCGTATTGCATATTTCAGTGATGGTGTACAATGATGGCCATTGTTTAAGTTCCATTGTTCCACGAGAAACTAAACACGGCTCAAATATCCCAGTACTTGAAAAGGAACTTAATTACGAAACATTAAAACTGTTATCTAACGGACGAGCACAAACTTTGTAATTTCAAGTCGTAATTAATTAGGTATTTAAAAATTATACAGCCAAAGCATTTTCTTTGTGATTAATTATATATTGAATAATTTTTTTTATATTGTTTTTTTTATATATTTTATAAAAATATATTATGTCTTACACGTGTAGGATATAATACGTAAATAATTTTATAATAATTCACATAAAAAAAATTAAACATTCGGATATACAAATCAAAATATCATGTTTTATAAACTTTAAAAAGTTAGAGTGAAATTTACCTCTATATTCTCATATTAATAGTCTAAGTAAAATTTTATCTCCCAGTCTTAAGAAATAGATCTTGAAAATACCGTCTGTTACCAAGTAGAACACGAATTTTAATTTATAAATCTGGAGCTGGTTAAATTATTTGATATCACATTATTTATAATAACAATAAAATAAAAAAAAAACATATTGTGGTTATTATTTACTTTTATTCCTTTATATATAGAAGTTCGTGTTCAAGCTTTAAGACATCGGGCTAATGTGTATATACATATAAATATTCAAAATGTCACTATTAATATATACGCGGATAGGCAAGATGCATTGACCTTAACCTGAAAAGGAGCATGTAAGGTATTATTATACATACATAGGTGACCTAATTGAATTTTAAGTTGAGATTATATAACCTAATTATATATTTGACGAAAACCTACTTGTTATTATTTATTTGTACTAAAACAAAATTAAACAAGATATGTAATTTCAATTTATGTTTTGTAAATGTTAAACTGAACCTTGTACCAAGTTGTCGAGAACGAAACAAAAACATATAATTCTAAGCATACAATTTTGTTTCAGAACCAATGCTTAAACTTCTCTAACAAGTACTAATTAATATTGAAATCATAATAAATATAGAAAATGATAAATAGATGTCTTGCTTTGACCTATTTTCGGGAACACATCACTTTACGATGAAGGATCTAAATTGCATTGATGGCAGTTTTCTGAGAAACAGCGTAATTTACGTAAAATATTTATATTTTTTCCTAATAAACAATATTATATTACTTTAAATTAGTATTCAGTGTTAAAAGATTAACGACAAGTGATTTATGTTGTAGAAGTTATTTCGATACGAATGCTCTTTATTATAAATTATAAAATAGATTATAAGAAGATCTAAGTGCTATTTAATTGTTTCGTATTTATCTCCACAAATAGCAAAATCGATATAACGAATGCTTTGTTTAGTTCTACTAAGATAGTTTTTCTCCTAATAATATAAGAACATAAAAATTTAGACGATTTTTTTTATATATCTAAAATGGATCTACTTCAGATAATGTCATAATGTTCTTATAAATGTATACCATATTTACATATTGTTAAGGAAAATACAAAGTAAATTAATGAGAATTAAATATTGACTGTCATTACTTTTATAGAGTATAAAATATGCAAAACCGTATAGGGTATAGGCTTGTTCAATATTCGTTGGTTGCTATAGCAATATCGTTAGCTGTAGTTGGTAATAGTAACGAAGGACTATAGAAATTTATTTCTATTACCAAAAATTAGTATTAAAAAAAATTAAAAGTAGATTTAAATTATGTCTTCTTTTATTTAAACATGTGCTTAAAAATGGTATAGTCATTGCTAGTTAATGACAGAAGTATAAAACAGAATGTATTATAACTTCCCCTCAAGTACGTAAAGCAAAACTACTTAGTAATTATATTAAACAACTGGCACGTTTCATCTAAATAAACACTTACCATTGTTTTATAGTTTTATAAAAAAAAGAAAATTACAACAATTATTGTGAGATAACTGCTATTCATTATGACATACATAGATACACATAATACATGCAAAGTTCTCAGAGGAATAAATTATTTGACAAGGTAATTTTTGTTAAAAAAAAAATTTGCTTGTCAAATATACTTATAAATTTTCTTGCAAAATGGCAACTTTTAAAAAAATATATCTTAACATCGGCCAGATAGATTTAAGTTCATAATAAAATAAGAATATCAAATATAACTACAGCCGCATAAAAAAACTCTGATATAAATATTTTTAATAACCATTGATTTTATGTTCCTTTTTCATATAAAATCCAATGACATCAGTTTATGGTATCAAGATCTATATCATTTGTGTATCGAATGCCAACAACAAGTGCGAAGTGCGTTCGCAAAATTCAACGGTCAATTCAAGTGTCGGAACAAACACAATAAATATTGCCTGCTAGTTAAAGGAAAAGACAAGAAGATTATTAAAACAAATGACCGAAGCCGTCGCGTCGCTTGCCGTTCTAATATTTGTCTTGGAGATTACGATTTATATCAATTGATTAAATTGTTGCCGATGGGTTTTGTTAGGTGAAATGTATGTACACTAGCTTTAGCTTAGCTTATATATGTATATATATATATATATATATATATATATATATATATATATATATATATATATATATATATATATATATATATATATATATATATATATATATATATATATATATATATATATATATATATATATATATATATATATATATATATATATATATATATATATATATGTATATATAAGACTCTTGATGAACAAATATAACATATTATTTTGTTTTTAGTATACAATATGGATATGTAAGACATAATCCACGATTAGAATTTGAGTGTAATGTTAAATTTGAAGTTCCTGCAATCACACGTGTATCATGGACTCGGGGAGTGATCTTATGACGTCTGTTACAATTTGTATGGCCAAAAAGATTAAGATATTAAAGCATATGATTATTATTAAGCTTAAAATGTACATCTTTGAAGTCGAAATTTTCTGATATAGTTATATATGTAATAAAAAAAAGTAAATACTGCTTAGTAATATATACGTAAATATTAATTATATGTACATGACATGTATCACATATAAGAGAAAAATTATACAATTATTTAAATTTAAATTGCTTATTTAAACATTTAAATTACATTCATAGTAAATTTATAGTTTAAATATGGACTATATCAAGTTATTTAAAAAATATTATTGAGAACAATGTTCAGTTTGGAACGAGTTAAACTGGATAAACTACACAGTATTTTTTTTAGTATCCGTAATATAAATATGGTACTTTAAATACTTGTAAGAGGTTTATTAAGTCATATACATGTTATTAATATTTACGTGTCATATAAATGTATAGCAGGGTAGAGAGAACGTAGTGTTGGGACTCTCCGTTCTCCGCTTTACCCAGGCCACAATTTTTTTTGTTGATTTAAAAACAAAATTGTATTTTAATACTGTGTTGATATTTTATTTGTTTTATTACTACAAATTACACGAGTATATCTATATGAAATGATGTATGAATTCATTTCAATGAAATCAAATGTTATTTGTACATAATTGTACTCGTGCCTTAAAGCTATTAAATGCAATCGGCACGGTTAATAATGAAATTGTCTGCGAAGATAATTACAAACTTCCTATGTTACCCATTCATGGTCACTGTTAACCTTAACAATTAAACAAGGTATCTATTACTTTTGAAATCTGCTTGATATATTTTTGAAGGCACAACTACTTTTTCTATAATACTTTTTGGTGAATAAAAATGTTATGTAAATAATGGAAAATTTTGACAAACAAAAAAAATTAAGACACCTTCAATTGCCTTCTAGGTGGTGAAATATATACAAGGATAAAGTAAGAAAATAGAAATATATACTATATATCAATATAGCCTTTACTGAGATTTGAACGATATCAAATAAAAAATGTCAAAATGCTTTATAAGCAAGATATAATGAAAATCAGTGTTGATAAGCATTATAAATGATCTCTGTCGTCTTTTTAAATTTATATTAGCAACAACAGGCCATTCATAATTAAAAATACATAAATTTTAAATAATTTTTCTTTTTACATTCATTTTCTATACGGCTGTGCCAGCTGCCAAGTAAGCTTTGCCAAGAGTGTGAGAGGCGTCATCGTATTTACCTGCATATATACTCAGATATCTATATATTCTCATATTTTACGTTTAGGTGATTTGTATGAACTATTCAAATTATTACTATTTTCTTTTATCATAAAAAAACAAAGACATAATATTCGATATATTATGTTATATATGTAGTGTATTATGTGCAAAAATATCGTTCGATATGTTTATTTTTCTTCATAACCTTTACCGGAAGGCCATATCATATGTTCGAGTAAATTTATTTTATTAACAATAAAACAAAAAAGGAGATTGTAAATCAATTAATATTTACAACTTGAACTTACGCTGTCCTTTATCAAGTTACCTTTCATATGTATACCAATAAAAATACGTTTAATTTTAATTGTATGTAAATATCTGTCAACTGCGCCGTTTTTCAAACGTCAAAAGGATATTAATTAATACTTACACCATGATACTTTTTACCAAGATTCGAACTTATACTTTAAGAATTATTGAGTAAATTACCAAATTTATGTTTTCGAAGATTGTCATCAGGTTAAAAGAGCATAATGGAGTCAAGATCAAATCGCCTAACTCGCTTCCGCTGTGTTCAAATGCAAATCACAACGAAAATATTCAAAATAACAGAGATAACCTTTGCGAAATAAATATTTAGTGATGCAACAAGCTTTGGCAGGATATTGTTATTTCTTACAAAACAAATATATAACTTCCGATAATATTATATGTTTATATGTTTAGTATATTTATTTATTAAAATTACAATTTTTAATAATGTCACATTGATAAGGTTGATATGAATAAATATTTCTATAACTGGCACTAAAATAACTACTTTTTTTATCATGGTCATTAGTATTTGTTTTAAAGTAATTAATAAGTAAGGAATGCGTTAGCGATTCAGTTAGCGAGGAATGAGTTCTAATCTAAGTGCATAATATAATTAACAGTTAACATCACAATAACTTGGAAAAATAAAGCTTTTAAAGTTTTTGTAAATATAAAATGATGCGTCTATGTAAAATAAATTCATATTTTTGAGAATTTGTCACACAGAAACAAAAAAGTAGACTAATATCTCATACGTCTGATTGAGAGTGATAAGCACGTGCTTTCAAGCAAAGCACGCGGCATGAAAGTTGCATAGTCCATCTTTCTAAGAAAGTAGCATCATTTATCAGTCTAGCGGAACTTTTCATAGATAAATAATAATAATATCAGTTAATGGTCACTATTTTATAATCTATATTATATTAATCTTTAATTATTTTGCCATACTCTGTAGTAACATAAGCGAAAAAATATTTTTATAAATATTTTCATAACATCATTTCATACTCATGTTTAATTTTGTATTTTCGTTTTACGATTTACTTTTAAGATGAGACTCGGCCAAATACGATTAACATTTCATGATTAGTAAGCGATAGTGTTACAAAGAACTCAGAAATCTCACCTTGTAACTGTAAGCCGTTTGTTAAATGTATGCTTTTTTTAAAAGTCACGGCTGTGATGGCGAAATCCACTGGCACTAGTTACTTGGCCAGAAAAGCAAATCGAAATTAAAAGATATTAAATATATATATATATATATATATATATATATATATATATATATATATATATATATATATATATATATATATATATATATATATATATATATATATATATATATATATATATATATATATATATATATATATATATATATATATATATATATAATCGAGGTAAACCCACATAGATATAATAATTATCGCTTTAGCATTGATATTCTTTATTTAAATAGGCAACGACAAGTTCAATTGTCATTAATCTATATTACTTAATAATAAGGTATGATTTTGTCCCCACCCACGGCCACATTTAGATGACTCACTTGCCTTAGACCTATGGCCTCGCGTATTTGGTAGCAATAAGCCTCTGTACCTAAAATATAATTATATGATTCTTACCATTTCATTTCAACGGTTTTGAAACACAAGTCTATTTTTTAATCAATTGAATTATCTTCATTCATTTTTTTTATTTAAACTGTAGATATATTTAGAACACGTTAATGCAAGATGTAAATTATAGATCAACTTTTCATTGGAATGCTTTTCAATTTTATTGATACAGTGATGTGCCACGGTATTGTGTAATCAGATGTTTTGTACGTTTATAACATTCAGACTCAATAAAATAAATACATATATAGTCTTTTCTAAAACAGCATGTAAAATTTTTTTTAGGTAATATTTTACTTTTTTGTATTTCATATTCAAAGGTCATATATCTATATACATATTAAAATTAAAATAAACGAACAGCACTGTTTATTTTACTTATAAATTCCCTTAATAATTAAATAAAATTCTTTGCAAATGACTATTATTAGTAATTAAATAACATTATTATCCAAGGTATTACAGAAATGAGTTCCTTATTTACATATACGATGCAATGAATTATAATACTTCAATGATAAAAAGTGAGTTAGTAAAAGCGAAACGCTTATTACAAAATAAATATAATGTTAAAAAATTATTGTCCACTGAAAGTGTATGGAGGTTTTAAATTTTGTTATAGTCATAGATTTATTAGTCATTACCATACAATGACGCTAAATACCTGTGCGTTAAAAGACAAGTTACAAAAAAGTCATTGTTTTCCGAATAAAAGTTTCCATGAACTTGACTATTAATAAATAATTACGTGTCACGTTTTGATTAGTTTGCATTATTTAAATTTTTTTTTGTTAATATTTTAATATAATTATCGTGTAACGTCTAAGATGTATCTATCTCAAGCCTCTCAATATAATAAATTCTAATATTAACAAATTATTTTAGTGAACTAATTGCCTAAATTTCAAGTAGTCTAAAGATATGATAGCTCTTGACATAGTTTAAATAAATTTTATTCATTGCAGTCTGTATCTGTACACCGTCTCTGTCAAGAAGTTTTTATTCTAAATTTTTGATTAAGTACTAAAAATATTCTTATAACATTATTGTATTTTTATTTTATTATTTAAGCAATAATGACTGTTATTCGTAAAGCGTAACAGTTTAATTCATCAGATCATAAAATAAAAATAGTCTAAAAAATGTAATAGAAAAAAAAACAAAGTGCTAACACTATGTTTCTATTATTATTTGTATAAAATTAATTGTATAATTGCTATTTAATCTTTCGACCCAATTTGTGTCGACCTCAACTCGTTTAACATCGTGTGGAAAATTTGCGCCTAACTGGCGCTCGCGACTTTATCTGTCAAAGAACTTTCTCTGTGCGGTATGCAGACATAATATATTATTCTTTTCCAATACTAACGCAAGTGTTATAAATATGTGTCACGTTTACATGTTGTTATTTTATAATGTTACATTTAGATACCTAAAATGAAATTGTGTTGTTTGGTAGAAAATTGGAGCCCGAGTCATAATCGAATTTGAAATTTTAATTTATTGATAGGCGTGGCGTGGCGCGAGTTGCTATCAATCTTATTCCTTTAGATAAATATACACCGTATCAATTCTAGGTATAATAATATTACTTTGCACAGTTCTAAGCTATTTCAAAGCATTAAAATCCTTTTCTATAAGAACTTACTTAAACATTTAAAATCGATAAAATTCACATTAAGACAGATATCATTTTTAGAATCCAAAACAAATATGCCAGGGTTAAAAGTTAATCGATGTGGTAATGTCATGGTACCTTTAATTTCGTAGATAATTAATGTTAACTTACATTATAATAATGATTAAATTAATTTAAAAAATCTTATAAATATTTTTAAAACTGATTTTAATATTATTTGCATACTGATTTTTAAAATTGATAAGTTTTCATTTTCTATAAAAAAAAGTAATTCTTTGCCTATAAGATGTGACTGACAGACTTAATTAAGTCAGTCATAATTTGTAAAAGTATATTATAATCCGACTACAATATATTGAATACTAATAGTTATTTTATAAATAAATATTTGAACCTTATTCCTCATGCTTATCAATTCATTAGCATTTTGGCAATTAATTTACTATAAAATGGAGTGACATAATAATACTAATTATTTATTTTATATTTTGTTTAAGTTTTCTCCATTATATCTATATATTTAATTCTATATTTATTAATAAAATGTCAAATATAATTACTTTGTTTGACTGTAGTGTTATCGTAGAATAGTTATAGCATTCAAGTAGATCACCTATTTTCTAGAAAGGCTGACTGTGTTTACAAGAAAGTGAGGTTGGCTGATAAACAAGGATTAACTCGAAGTCGTGACACCGTGAAGTGTTCATACCTAGTGGGTTATTCCATTAATTAAATATATATTTTTAGTTATTTATAATAATCACTAACGATTTTTTTGTTATGAAAGAAATATTAATAATTTTAATTTTACTAGATTTTATCGTATTAATTAAACTTATATATAAATTATAATAATATACTTTCAGCGAAATCGATATTGAATCTACACTTCTTGGATTTTGTCATGAACACATAGATTAGATACAAGTCTAACTCAAATAGCTGTACAATTCAAAGAGAAATTTGTTCTTTTTTATAAGTAAACAGAAACGTAAACATAACAACACTTTATAAAAATGTTAATACCAAAATCGCTAATCCTATACTTTAACGATTCATTAATGTGATAAAATGATAAATAAATAAAAGTATACGTATGTACGTCTGAACTCGCAAAACGTGGACTCTAAAGACAATTTCGTTGCTTGGAATGCATAGCAATAACAAGATAAGATTAACAATTGATCAATAAAAAGCACATACTTTCAAATAAGTATATATATACTGACGTGATTATTCTCTAATTATGAAACTTAATATCGTAATTTTGTACAAATTAAAAATAACGTTTAGCAACAGATAAACGGGTCATAGTTACTAAATATGTAATTGGCGGTACAACGCTGGAGTTAACAAATGGCTTAGTCGACTTTTGTTACTGGCCAATGTAATTGTTACTTGTTTGTAGATAAGTTGTTGTAATCAAAATATTTTACCAAGTCTAACGATTTCATATAAATTTAATATTAAAGTTGATGTATAGGAAATTGATTTATTGTACCAGAGAAATGACTATTTTGACAAAGACCCCAAGTACTGTAGCGAACATACGAAGCCTGTATATTATTATTTAAAAAAAAATTATATATATATATATATATAACTTAACTTAGCCATATACATTATATAATACTTTATAAATATATAAGTAAATAAGGTCTTAGTACTTTTTCTACATACATACGAGAACATTGTTCGAATGTTACTACAGCTGGAGCGACCTTTCACAAGAACTCAAGTAATCTAAAGTAACCGCTTCAAAGGTTTAAGTAAAATTGTTATGAAATCATAACAATTCATTTCTGTCCACAATATTAGAAGAATAAATACTTAAATAAATCATGACTTACTGATAAATATTATTTTGCATTCCAAGAATGTTTTGTCAAATATGATAAAAATAGAAGTTCTATAGTACGAAAATATGAATGACCGTATTTTATTACTACTATTGATATGAGCGAGGATGACGTAAATTATAAAATGCTTAAATACAACTTTGTTTTGTTACAATATACAAACAATGTAATATTTAATAAAGTTATTAAATTAACTTAAACGATTATTAAACTTAAACGATATTAACAATGATATTTTTTTTATTTATCTCTAAAGAGCAGATATTTACATGCAAGAATTCAAACTCAGTCATTGTGACTATTAAAACTGGCGTCTTATTAATTATAATAATTTGAAAAAGTGTATTGACCGAGAATCACAAATTCGTTTAAAAAGTTGGCAAGCCCTCCACTAAATGTTTAATTATTGAGCTATTTATATCAATTGCTTGATGGGGCCGGATGAAATCGAAAATCGTACCCACGGCTGTACCGACAACTGTCGTGTTACTAGTACAGCCAGGGTACTGAAGCATGATAAGAATAATTAATATTTTAAGTCATATAGACTATAGAAAACATGAATAAAATCGTAAATGTGTGTTTATTAGCAATGATCTTGATTAGTATCTAACCGATACGTTATATAAATATCCTCCATTACTAAGTGACTGACTGCGAGACAATGTAGATACGACTGAGCTTAGAACGTATTCCTATGGGAACGGACCGGAATGACTTATGAATTATTCCCTTATATAGACAGTTACATTAAAATAATATTAATAAAATTACTTATTTTCTACAAATTAAATCAATATTTCAAATGTATGCCGCTTACATTATTTGCTCCAATTCCAGTATTATAATTATTATCGAACAAACTTAAAAACAACCAAATCAGTTATGCAGATAACGTGGGGTTTTTTATTACTTTTTTTATTTAAGGACAACAAGTGATGGGTGTATTTCTGATTAGCCAGCGGATAAAAGACATCAGTATAAGTATTCTTTAAGGTGGAATTGAACTCACAACTATCGCGATTAGCCTGACCAGTCCCAACAGCACCACCACGTCTATTGAACCAAACAAAAGTAAATATTAAAATACTTAATCAACAGCTCGTGGACCTGTGACATAGAAAGAATAATAACAATGCTTATTACATATATACATTATGTATTATGCTAATATTATGTCATCGGGGCAATTACTTTCGGAATAAAAACGCATTTGCATTTCTCTGCATTCCTCCTCATGTCAGATGTTAATTGCCATATATTTTGAGCGGTAATCGAATCTGCTACGATTCGTAACTAATGTTATTGCTTATTAATAATAATTATTTATTTATATTGTTTTTTCGTTTGTTTCTTCGAACTTATTTTACGTTGATACAATATATGGCGCATATAAATGTAGGGTAAAGGCCTCATTGACGTTATTTTCCACACCGATAGTCATTCAAGATCATTTATTGCCGTCTTGTTGATTACGGATCGATTGATGTTGTTGTAAATAACTTTTAGTTTCCAAAATATTATTTAGTTGAGTAAAGATAACGTTTTTTATTATTTTATTCTATTTTCGATTGGAAGAATTGGAAACGAAGCGTTTTATTTAAAAAACGATTGTTTCAAAACATTATACACTTTTGAAGCTTATTGATATTTATATCAATTTTACTGTCGATAAATTACATGGTATTTAAGTTATACCTATGTGTGACAGCTTCTTCGACCTCGTATTAAAAAAATAACAAATGGCTATTAGTACAGTTGATTGAGTGTTTTATTTTACTGTGTGTAATTGATTAGCCGACGCTATGTGGGACATCTTATTCTCCTGTGATCTTTCGAACGCCACAGCTATAAATTGATGCTGCAAATCCCCTTAGAATATTTGCCAGATATTTTTTTTATATATAGGTGCTATATATATTTAAAATGAATAATTTATCTACGTTACATCAAAAGGTTAAGTATCGATAGTTTACTTGTGTTAAATTATTATTTATTATATGGAACCAAAATTAGATAATCTATGTAAAAAAAAACATAATAATTATTTATATTAAAAAAGTTCAAGCAACATTGTTTCATATAACAACAAATTTAGTTGATATATTAAATATTATTGATTAATAATAATGTAGAGTCATTTAAAAAATGATGGAATATTTCCAATAAATTCTTTGTGTTAAAAATCATAAAACTCTATGATAATCCTAGCGATTAAGATAAGTTAAACTGATGAATCACTCTAGCTGTTAGTTTTAAAGCTGTTTTAAGGATTACCTCCTCTTTAGAACTTCCTAGAAATATCATATTTTACAAAGCTCGATTTACAAGAGATATGCTTAAAATTTGTGGCTTCTATTGTTACACTATGTTAACATTGTAGATTATAATTTTACTCTACAGTTACTTTAATAGAAGTACTTATTTGGTATCTTTTAATGGAAGCGGACGATGAGCGTGACCTTCTCGACACTGACGAAATAAATTGTGCATTTGCAATTTTTCAAGTTACGATTGTAATGTTGGTAACCGTACCTTGTCTTACTTACCATACATAAATCATGTATTACAAAAGCACGTAAAACAAACACAAAAAGGACAGGTAGACGAACCAACCGACACTAATGATCTAATAATAATATGAGGTTTGGCTGCAATCCAAATACTAGGGATGTTACTAACAAAAAAAACTATTAATCGACCATTTTAAAACATATCGTAATATTTACGTTTCTTCACTTCAAGAGTTGAGTTTCTTTTTTAATGTGTTCGTATTTGTATTTGAGTCTATAGCTGTGCGGTTGCCTTTCCTTTTTGTATGTATATATATATGTAGGTATAGTATCGCCTATCGGTCGCCTAAACAATAAATCTGTAAATTGTTATTAACCTGCGATATTCACAAGCTGTATAATTTTTTATGTATTCCAACTATACAAGCTATCGATAAACTACTCTCTCTTATTTATAGTTGGTTTAAATGTTGCCATCTGCATGTACGTGGAAGGAATGGTGCATTTGAAAGATCTTAAAAAGTTTGCATTATTTGGTAACTTGAAAACTTAATTAAAAAGTAATGTATCCTTATTGAATTAGAAACTTACCGATTTGATATAGTCCTTAGCCCAGGTCGTCGACAGAACACTAACAGGGCCAGTGAGTTGCCCGCAGTGGACACTAAAAACAGTACGAGGAGCACTACCTCCTCCACAAGCCGGTCCTTTACTTCCATCCCCTCTGACATCAACGCTCGTCCAGGAGACAAAGCAGACTGTTCCATACAAATATCATCACTAACACTAGCACTTTGCACGCAATCTAACACTTAGTTCGCAAGCAACTGCAAAGTTGCGTGAAGTTTTGAGAACACGCTGGTCTAGCGGCCGCGTCTTTCTCGTTGCGCTGTCGGTTGACAACTGACTGTAGAGCGAGTCTCGGCAAGCGGTAACGCGTGGCATCCCCTCCACCGACTCTACCGGAGCCGAGTACAAAGCTTACGCTCTACCATTCAAAAGTCATCCGTTAATTTAAACTTAGAACTGGACCATTGTGTTGGTTTCCTTAATCCCGAATATGGAATACTTTATACAGTGCTTTGAGCCCAAATTTCTCATAATTTCATTCAGTTGACATAAACAATTATATCATGACCAACTTAGTATAATTTTAATATTTTTTTATTTATGTTGTACGCTCAAAAGTTGTCCTTGAGATCGTATCATTTTTGCTTATTGGCTTTGACCCAGAAACGTTTCAGTGGTTTACGTTTGATGTCAGTTATCCTAAAGCTGTCTTTGTAAAGACATAAATAGATGAGTTACTTGCAAAAGCTATTACACGTCAGAATAAAATTATATGAAAGTTATAAATTTTAATAGCTTTTGCTTATATTACTTTGTCAATCACCGACACTTGCATTGTAGTTAGGTGTACCTTAGATCTTTTTGAAACCCGCACATAGATAAAAGAAATGGCTTACAGTTTTTATGATCTTTTTGTATGTATATATATATATGTAGGTATAGTATCGCCTATCGGTCGCCTAAACAATAAATCTGTAAATTGTTATTAACTTGCGATATTCACAAGCTGTATAATTTTTTATGTATTCCAGTGGCTTACAGTTTTTATGATTATTAGTACTTTGTTTTAATCTTTAGAAAATTCCACTTTTAAAACTATAATGCAGATTTATTGTTAAACTAGTGGACGCCCTTCAACTTCGTTGGCGTGTACTTTATGATCCTTGCCGCCCTACGGACGGACTTTTCCTTTACTAATACAATAAAAACTGCTCATTACACTCAATAATTATAACTAAAAATATTTTTTGTTATTTTTTTATTTAACTTGCCTATTTTGGTTCTACATCAGATCTTTGATATTATGTATCAAATTTTCAATGGAAAATATTTATCACTTTAAATGACTGGATAACCTGGAAATAATGCTTCTTCATGCGATATTACAAATTTCCAACGAACTTGAAATCTAAACTTTTACTAAGGTTCCATTTTCTTTGTAGTTTAGATGTTCTAATGTAGTTCTACATCAGGTGTTCCAGATTCTTGATTTTTATATGTTATTGGAAAGGCGGAAACGGGGAACGGAGTGTCTTAACACTAAGGGGAGTGTGGTTGGTTGGTGGTGTGGGCGGTTCCTACAGTTCCTACAGTTCCCTCCGCCTATCCTGCCATGTGCGAGACTAATTTTATATGTAATGGAAAGTGCAATCATTTTTAATATGGCATACATTTCAATATTACTACTTATAATTATTATTACTTATAATTCATCTGGTCTCCTATGATTCTGCATGAGGTATGCTAGTTTTGTAACTTAAATATAGCCTAGATCCCGCCCTATCTTAACAATACTAAATATTCAATGTACATACATAACTTGCTTTTCTTGTTTTATTGTAGTATAGATATTCCGGTACATCAAAATAAAATGTACTGAATAACGTAGAACAACAAGTAACGTAATTACAATATATTATTAAATATATTGATTATAACCGCGTACGTGTATACGTACGAGTGACGCACAGTATAAAGGATGGTCGCAGATTCAAATTACTTACCATTAAATCGCAAACAACACGTAATTTATTGTATATTATTAACTTTCTTAAGAAAATAATTTATAAGTATTGTGAAAAGAAGTAATTAAAAAAAATTAAGTGTACAGTAAGCTTCTAGAATTCAGGTCGAAAGTGCAAAAATGACTATCTAAATATTAGGTTCTCGCTAGTCTCTAATACCTACTGAACTGTATGTATATATATATATATATATATATATATATATATATATATATATATATATATATATATATATATATATATATATATATATATATATATATATATATATAAGATATAATAATATATTATGGTAAATAAAAATATATAAATTGAACTTATATTGAAATTTTCATGATGTAGATACCAACCATTTGATGTACTACATATTTTATTGTCATAAGTTTAAATGGAGAATTTATTTCATTTTCTTGTTACCACACAGACAGGCAAAAAATCACTCTTGTCTGTGCTTTCCGCCCAATTTCGAGACATTGCGTGTTAAGAGGCAATAAATAAAAAATATGATATTTAATGATTACAATAATCAAAAACACATGTACAGTACGTTTGCGCAAGCTGTACTTATTCGGTATAAAGCATAACGCAAAGTAATTAGCTTATTGAATAGACATCCATAAGCAATTTCTTGATAACGTCGATGCATTTATGCAATTATGGGATGGAAAGTAACATTGTGACTTAGATGGTGAGAAGTAATAACTTTTTAATAAATGTTTTCTGAATAAAGGAGTTTTTAATAGCTGTAATAATATAAACTCAATCGTAATTGTTTACAAACGTCATATTATAATGACTTATATACGTGTACTATGGTTTCCCATTGATAGAGGATAAATGTGTACAATTTAATTCATTTATTATAGTAGTAGCATTATAATTGTAGTAGTAAAAAGTATAAATTCTAAAATATTTTATGTTACCATAAACAATAAATTCGTAATGAAATATATTTTCTACTCTATTAAATGCGATAGTAACATTTTTCACTTACTATTTTTAATATATTACTATTGTAAATTTTTACATGCAAGTGATATTAATTTCTTTATAAAATTAATTTATCCAAGTGTTTTTCATTGAAATCTAAACATGAGACAATTTATATAAAATGCATTATTAAACCTGTTTTATTTTCCAATATAAATGTTAATTAAAAAAGGCTATCTTAACAGAAATAAATGATAGGTATTTATTTTAAGCTTAAGAGTGCTTATTTAACTTTTTAATTAATTGGTTAACTGTTTCTTATATATAATATAAATTAAAAAGACAATATAACATATTACATTTTATTACTGTTATTGTAAATAAGATACATATCCAAAATTCAATAAAACCAAAATCACCAAAATCATAATATTTTTTTCCTACTTTTCCGAAAACTTTGCATGCTGAGTGGCGGATTTCAACACCACGCTTTATCTTATAACCAGAGCGGAGAAATGATTCACTGCCCCGAATACGAATCAAACCCACAACAGTTGCGATAACAGTCAGACCTTGTGCTTTTATTACCTGCGGACTCCGGTACTACCTGTTTTTTGCTTTTTTTCGTAGTTTTGGTATATAAAGACATTTTTTTCTTTATATTTTCAATACTACTGACTATTTTCGGTCATGTCTTTATTGTTCTATATCTTTATTTTGTTAAATATGGACGGCAATTATTCAATGGATGGACATGGTTTTTGTATTCTTCCTATTGGACATTAATACTCATTCATTTTTTAACATCATTACATTGTGCTCAACCGGCATGCTTAAAGCACTTACAAAACAGCACTTAGCAAACATTATTAAAGCTTTCACACAAAAGCTTTCTTTTCTTTATAAAAAGTATGCGAAATTTGAACTGTCAGATAAACTATGATATTTTTAGAAGACACCGATTTAATATATATATGTCTTTGCAAGTGTCAAATCAATAATCTAGTGGCTGTGTAATTGACCAGTCAGTCACCTTTTATGTTGTATATTTTTCAAGCGTCTGTCGTGACCTGCAATGTTGGCAGCGCCGAACTATTGAGTCCTTACTTTACTTTTCGCCCGTTAAGATTTATTATGTGTTATTTATTAATCCAATTTCAAAAGACTAAATAATTACGTAGATCTTAAATATAAATATTTAAAGGAATAAACAAGCAAATAGAAAAGAAATCAGCTTCTCGTCATGTACTAACAATAGAAATGTACTAAGAACGGACGGGGTGAAATATTATAATAAGTACGGGCTTTCTGCTCAAGACTTTGCCCGCGTAGATCATCACTCTCCTATAAGACGTTTTCTCGTGGTAAAAATAAAACTGTAATGTATAAAATAAAGTAAATTAACTTAAATAAATACTTAGAGATGGATTTTTTAGTACTATTATTTAGTAGTATTTTTTTAGTACTCCCTCATGCTCTATGAAAACCTATCAGTAAAATTTCAAGATTCTGTCTTTAGCACTTTGAAGTATATACCTGTATGTTATCTACTATATGTTATATATTATATGTATATTGCTATGTTATGACTTATAGATATCAAGCAAATATAGAGCCATAATTTAGCTTAGGCTAAACAAAAGTTCAACACGTGCAGAACTTGAAACAGTAAAGTAAGCCATTACATGAACTCATCAAGAATAGATTTAATGGATTATGGAAGTAATGCAATTGACCAACGTAAGACGATATGCACATTAATCTGGTTTAAGGGTGAAGGTGAGAGAGAAAGGTCACCTGAGAATCGTCATCTAAGTACTTCTATATCACATTTTACTACTTTATTTTTTTTATATTTTGTTTTCACTTATCAAGACGTTCAAGAGTTTCAAGTATCTACTCTGCTATTAGATCTCAATTAGGAAAATATACTATATACTTAAGTGTGTTCAATATAAGTTGATGAAAGTCTATTTATGTATTAGTAAGAACTGTATTTTATATGTAAAGTACGCTTTACTTTTTAATAATATTAAATTAAGTAATATACAACTTTCTTCATTGGTAATTTTGGAAAAACTTACAATAAGCATAATTTTTCATATTTATTGTATATTATTCTTATATATGGTGTAAATAGTAAGTCAAAATTACATAAATATGTAATGTTGTTGTGTATATGTGCTAGGTATATGTTAATTTTAAATAGTAATAAGCTGATAGTATCGAAGCTGATAATATTCTATATAGTCTAGAGTTTCTAGAATTTCAAACATATCTATCTTGGATGTATATATATATATATATATATATATATATATATATATTATATATATATATATATATATATATATATATATATATATATATATATATATATATATATATATATATATATATATATATATATATATATATATATATAATAGGATAGGTATATTAACAATATAATATAAATAAGTTGTTTATGCTTCATTCAAAACTATAACAATTGTTTTATGTTATTAAAATTAATCATCTCTTTACCACTATAAGAAAACCTGACTCACTGATGACTATATTAGAGCATGACATGGACTAAAGAAATAAAATAGTCCAACATTTTCGTGAAAAAACAAATTTCAAGTATATATATATATATATATATATATATATATATATATATATATATATATATATATATATATATATATATATATATATATATATATATATATATATATATATAAATCTAAGTTTTTATTACAAAAATTATATTTTAATACAATTTCTATAATATATAGTTTAAGCAATATTTTGCGAATACCTCTTTATACCAAAGTCTCGTGCGAAATCACTGGCACAATCTATTAATAACTATCCAAAGAAATAAGGGACTATGAGTAGATTAATGTTTAAAACACAAGGGAAGTGAAAGACCTTTTGACAATAGCGTCAAAAATTCTAAAAACAGGTTGGTTGAACTTTTTTGGGGGTGCCCTAAAGTGGATTGGTTAGACGACCTCTCTAGAGTCCCTCAGGGTACTCCTATTCGCTTGTCAAAAATATTCTGGGATTGTAAAGAAATTTATAGTAGATTTGTCTATTTGCAAAATATTTTAACTGTTTATACCGTGAAGAAAAAATATGCCGATGCCCTGTTCTTTATAAATTAACGAATGTTAATAAATATGTTGCTTTTTATTATATTTATTCATTTATTTAGCTACACGCTGTATCCCGCATATAGCAGAGTAGGCAGAGGGGACCGTAAGTTGAAGGAACCTAGTTTTAAGACACTCCGTTCCTCACTTTCAGCCATTCAAGGCATTGCATGTTGAGTTGCGGAACTCAAGCTTTTATTATAAATTAACGAATGTTAATAAGTAAGCTACTTAATAAGCTTATTAGCGTCTAATATTAAAATAATAAATATTTAAAAGCTGCTTCACATGATTATCTTGATATTGTCCGTATCTTTGATCTCAGTCGAATTATACTAGGCGTTTGCAAAGTATGCTGTGGTTAGCTATAATTGTGACAGTTTAGGAAGATAAACGTAAACATAAACAAATAATATAAGAAAGATCACATTATATCTTAATATCCCATAAATAGATAAATAAATAAAGAATAAATAAATTCCCTCTCTCAAGCAGCTGTTTTCCTTCGGCCCTAATTATCGATACAAAAGTCATTAAGACCAAGGGTATATATTAATAAAGTTTAATAAGTTAGAAGAAAAATCATCTATATAATTTTTCATATGACTTCCTAGAAACAGGAATAATCTAAAAAGTATTACAAGGTATGTTATAAATGTTTGGGAGATTGACTTGTTTTTATGTATGTATGTAACAGAGCAAAATAGAGGCTGTAACTACGGAATACAAAGATCTCTTTTATGTAAAAGAGATCTTTGTATTCCGTAGTTAAAGCCTCTATTTTGCTCTGTTTTATACGTCTGTCTTATATGTATAAGAGGTTTTAAGGTAAGTTAGTTTAAGACCAGGTACAAGGTAAAACCGTAACAAGACAGCTAAGCTTTTTATTTGTTTAAAATTTTAAGCTACCAAATGTTAGTTTCGATTGTTTTCTCTTATTTGTTTATTAATAAAGGTGTCCTTGTGTCGGTGCACTAAATAATAAAAAAATAATAATAATAATATAATTTTTATAATTATTTTAACTTATTTTTGTAAATCTTATTAAGCAATTCCCACAGTTCCATCTTGAGATTTAAATGTCAAGTAAGTAAACATGATTTTTGTTAAAAATTACAATATAATTAATTTTTATTTTCCTTTTTTTCAAGTGCACCTGGGGTTAAAACATACAGGTTTCAAATCGGGTAATACCCGGTGTTGTACTAATGATTACCGAGCCCATGAAGGTTATACTTGTCGAGAGCCCGACTTTCACTACTTTTACTATTAAAAAAACGGGTATATGATTTGGGTATAACCTGATTTGCACAAAGCATGGGAAAAAAGAAAGAACGTGATCTAGTCTGTCTAGTAGTCCCATTTCTATAATAGATTCGCTTTAGCCCAATTTACAGACAAGGCTTGGCGGTAGCCCGAACCAATGTGTTGGTCGGACTGAAAAATGTATACCGCCAATGAGAGGAAAACGAACTCCCGACTATCCCGTGCACGGCCAGTTACCCCTTACATGAGTCACGGTAGTGTCTTGAACCACCTTTTATCACTTCACGATAATATTATTATAATTCATGTAATTAAATTACCTCTGTTTGAAGTAATGTAAAATAATATAATATATATTTTATAAAAAATACCTACTTATACATAATTATGCCTTTTACAAAAATGTTTAGTGTGACAAAACAAGCGTTATAGAGCGTTCAAACATTTGGATGAATCATATGAAAGTGAACTGAATTATCAGTTTCTAAACAAATATCTGTAAATATCTGTCTACTATAAAGTACACAGATATTTTTTGTCATATTTAAGTACTCATTCACACACCCAAACAATGAGATAATAATTATTATAGGCTACTTCTAGTAAAAATTGTGTTTCATTCATTTACATTGAGCTATCGGTATAAGATAAGCAAATCATAATGTTCTAATATAAAAATTTTCATTAATTATTACACAGGTATAAAAAATACTTGAAAAAATACTACTGTCATACAGTGTGTATGATAAAGACATGATAAAAATGATATATAAGGTGATAAGATCTTTAAATGAATCTTAAAAGGAAGGTGGAAATCTTATTTAATACGATAGATAGACGATCTTTAAAAACTATTTCAATTATACTGAAGAAATGTAATGTAAAAATCGTAAAAAAAATGAATGGAAAATGATGAAATTTTTGAGTATAAATCTATAAAATCATTTCATATCTATCTTTGTTGGCGAAACTCAACGCCGTGGCTTTGGCCACTATTTTTGCGATTGAACACACAAGTATCGTGTTTACAGTCACGACTAACTATATGACCTCTGACTACTACAACTACGTATATGCGAGATACAGTGAGTGGCTATATATATATATATATATATATATATATATATATATATATATATATATATATATATATATATATATATATATATATATATAATGATGAATGAATCAATCATGTCTTCTATTTATAATTTATATTAACGTCATGAATTACAATAGTACCTACATTACCATATTACTTGGCAAGTACAACTAAGGACGAGATTTCGAAAGAATAAGTTTGAAAGAAATACCTCGTAATACGTCTAAAAATACTTGCACAAAAGAGCTGGGATGAATAACGACGTTTTGAAATGGATGTTGCTCATTTAAATAGAGCTATTTCTAATACTATTGTTACTCTAATAATAATGTGTTGGCCAAAATTGTGGCGCTGTTGGGACGAGTCTAGCCGGGTCTTTCAGTTATAGATTTGAATACCGACGCCCTTTCTCACATACTATATCATATAGTATAGTACTTGTGGGTGTACTATAGTATGTGACAGGGAAGGAGGGGGTACTTCGCATAATGCAATCGTTCTAGATAGCCAATTGCCAATGTTTCGAGTATTAAAAGTAGGTACTAATTTCTTTGAAGACCAAGCAAATAGTCTTAATGTACATATCTTATATACCAAAGCACAGAATGCAAGTATTTCTTATTTCAATTTAGTGCACAAATGATCTTGAGATATTGTGATCTGGGCATATTCGTTAACTCTCTCTTAAAAATTTATTAACTCTACGTTTAATTTTCATATTTTCATTACATTTCTCCACTGAGAGTTATGACCATATAGAAATAATTTTGTTACCTCCCTCTGATAGGTTAAAACACACATAATAATTCGATATTTGGCAAAAAATGTTGAATGAAATGAAAAACATTCTGTGCTGTGTGTGTGCATTATGTACATGACAATGAAAAGGCTAACCAAATAAATGAAATACAGATCTTCCTGTAGTACATACTTTATATCTACATACTAAGGAGCCATATCAATCGCACGTGACAATAGGCCCGTTACATTAATAACAATAAATGTCTAGACGATAAATCAGATATGCTAACTCCAATTGAACTGTCAAATGAGAAACTCTTATGTCTGTATTTTATGCAAAATTCCATATATGTCGCGTTTTATTATCTTTTTCCTTGTTTTAGGACCGGACTTCACAAAATTTGTAGCTTTCTTTAGAAACTTAGACAAATTACTTCCTTCAAATCTAAGGTATAGCTAAGTAATATTTGACCACTTGATAGTATTTACAGTTACACTATCTTTTCACATTGCAGTTTTCTCTATGTAGAGAGAATTCGGTGTTTTTGGTTTTGGAGGGTTTTGTTTCTTCTTAATTATAATATATATTTATGTACTCACTTCAACGATACTAAGCTACACTTGAATAAGAAATTAAATTCTAATAAGCTACAATTTAGTGTAGGCCAGGTCTTACTTCAGTCGTGATACTAGAACTTTCTTATGTATCAATATCTAATTTTAGTTGCTTCACGTCGTGCGTCCGCATAATAAATATTAGTTAACAACTCCATATTTCATTTACTATATTTCTGTTAGAATTACTATTGTAGGTACCGTTCCAAGGTAGTCTTCAAAAAGCTATAAAATTTTAACATAGCGGGACTCCAACACGTTCTTTGATACCGTCCAAGCGCTCAAGCTCGTGCTCTACCAAAATATATGCCATTTATTTTTATCGAACTACATCGGTATTCATACATGCTTGTCACAATATATTTTTGTTGATACCTTCTTGCTTTTATTGTAATTTTTAATTTTTTTTTTGTATTGTAGGTATAAAACTAAAAAAGAAACAAATGCAGTAGACAAAATGATATTGTCACTCATTTCTCAATGTTTCTAATGAAATTAAAACTACTGTTTACAATCTAACTTTAGGAACGGTAGCTCAACCAATGCTTAACATTTTTTAGCTTTTGTAAAAATTGGACAAACAAATTTAACTATCGGAATACATATTTTTAAAAATAAATAATATATGCAAAATTTCACTTTTCTACGGCAGGTACTATCGACTCAGCGTTATCTGTCTGTCAGTTTGTATGGTATTTTAATATACGTTATATGTGATTCTAATGTGAAAGAAGGAGTTACTTTAACATAATACCACTAATTTTCGTTTTGTTTTTTAATGTTTACATTGTAAATTAAAAAAAAATAATAATTCGATTTAACATATAATTGATAACGCTCTGTAACTAGACTACAGAAGTAACAACAACAAGTCTGAACAGGAAGTATCCACTCAAAAGGAAACAGTCTCACGAATTACTTATCATCTAAATTAGTCAGTCAAAATAGTCTTGATAAAGAATGATAAAATTTCTTAGATATGAATATAGAGCTATTTTGAGATAATCTTATTTGAGGTAAATCCCCTTCACTTGAATTCTGATTAGTATAATAGCGTACATATTACAAGTTTATTTTCCGTAGTTGGTAAATGCGGGTTCATATCCAACAGTCAGCTGTAGACAGATAAAAGAAAATGCATTAGTATTTTTTAATTTTTAGTTAATCACGTGTTTTTGCAAGTAAATACACTTATTTAAATTATTTATTTGCAAATTTTCCAGAGTTTATACTTTTTAGTATATATCATACAAAACACGACTTGCTATACTTATTTATTTAACATTTACTATCTTTCTGAAACACTTAAAGATTTAAGAAGGATTACTTTCGACTCCATATTATGTCAAATACAATGCGTCTGAGTCAAAATAATACCGCAAAAATGTAATCGTAATCCGGTTTGACAAGTACATGATAAATCTTGTCATATTTAATTAGCTTAATCCTATAAGTAGGACTGTTTATAATCAGTGAAAATGCAGACTTAGTCAGTAAAAAGGCTAATACTGATTTATATTCTTTACAACAAAAGAAAAAAAATGACTTAGCAATTCATTTGGAATTAGAGCTTTAAATAAATTGATAATTGTTCTAGAACCGGTCGGTATCTTTTAGCAAAGTACAGAGAGAATTTGCTGTATTACCTCTCGTAGTACTTCTAACAAATTTTGGATTTTTAAGACAAATCTTCTTTCACAAACTCTACTGAGCGATTGCTGGATTTCTTAAAGCTCGTGTCGCTGAAAGGCCGCTTCAAGTTTCATTACTGATACTTTGCCATCGCGCTGCGAGTATTGACTATCTATTCTATTCATATTATGTAGTTGGAAAGCATTAGTCTCAGGTACTAAATTCGATTCGGTTCGAATTCAAAATATTTTTGTACTTAAAGAAAACATATAAAAATTTGGACGCAGCAAGATTCGAACCCGCACCTCATAGAAACTGTCCAAGCGCTCTGACCACTAAGCCATGCGTTCTTCCTCATGCTGGGTTGAAATTCTTATATGCTAACAACTTATTATGTTGTTAGCATCTCTGGAGGGAGATTTTTACAAATTTCGCTACCCAAAGATTATTGCAAAGAACAATCATTTGGCATGAGAGAATGCTCTATCAATTTTAGAATACACCTACATTTGTTATTTGGATGTGACTGAGGAGCTACTAAGCAAGCTACAGCTTCAACAAAATCTTTCCATCCGCAGAGTTTACGGTCTAGGTAATAAAATAAACCACCACAATAAATCACGTGTCCCAGTTTCAAATTCAGTTTAATTGGCTCCCCATCCGCCTTCACTGAGATATGCATGTGCTCACATTTCTTTTAAAAAATCCTTAAATATCATAATTTCCCTCCTTATCTATGCCTACATCTCACTACTTTACGCTCGAGACGGTCTTGTGTCATACCAATGCTAGGCATACCGAAGAGTAATCGGAAATACCACCAGAAATCCTCCTCATATGCTACAGCATATAAGGATCCATCCTTGTTGAACCAACTAAAAACCCAAAACTAACCCCAAAACTGTCCAGAAAAGCCCTTCAATTTAAATTAAATTCATTATATGCTAGTTAAAAATATATCTACTTGATAATTTATATATATAAGATTGACATAATTACATTTATGACGTTGGTATTAGTTTGAATTGTACTCTGCTTACCCGCCCCCTTCAACACTGGTTGACTGGAAGAGGTCGCTTATACAGAGAGGTAAGTCCATCTTTCTCAACTAAACTGTCTGTCACGTTTTTCTTTATCCACGTATGTTAGTGCAATAAAGAATATTATATATACATCGGGGTGATCGGAATCACTTCGGGTGCTTAATATGTGTCATACACAAGTATCAATTATTTTCATTTGATCATTTGACGAAGCAACAGGGAAAAGTTAGTAAATAGACGTTAGGCGTTAATTTACAATATAAAATGTTACGAATTCTTTATAAGTTCATCGTAGAATTAATATAAGTACTTCAAATAAAACAAAAAATGTCCAAAAATTATAGGGACTTTTATAATATATAGTTTGTATAACCTGTTAGAAGCAGAAGCTGCGTTAAAGATAAAAAGTAACATATTTTTAACTATGAATTGCCATTATAAGATGGTAATCACAATTGACAATTCATTACGCTAAAACTGAGCTGTAAAGATAGCGCGGCGCTACCAGAACTGTTTTGAATATTAAAATACAAAAGATATGATATCAGTTAATACAACTGCAGTCTTAGTTATCGCACTATTACCGACTAATTGTAATATGAAACAAACTAAGTATTTTTAGACTTCCGTAACTCAATATAAAGTACGAAACCCGGAGACGCATAACAAAGTGGTCCTATATTGCTTTGTACGTCTGTTGTAACCATTTTTCTCAAGAACGCGTGGTGGTGTCAAGCTGAAATAAACAACAAATATTCAGCTCTTGAAAGGACCAAAGACCTAAATGCAGACAGAATAGTCACTTTTCGTTGACCTAAAATAATGAAATTTAGCAAGGAGCTACAACTTACAGCACAAAAAGCTACTGAAAATAGAAAATTTGTAAATATTTATTAATGTTTAAATTTCTCAACTTCTAAAACTTATATTACTTGAGACATTGGTATGGAATCCTCAGTGCGAGTTATCTGTGTACCCTTCTCCAGCTTTTTATTCGCTTTAGAGATGGCATTTATCAACAGATATAAATATATGAACACACAATCGAGATTTAAGCCCATGGATATTGTTTAGTTAAGGTTAACCAACTGTGCCAATATGTTTGATTAAAAATATAATTTAGAATTATATTTTGTTATAACTTAAATAGGGTAATGTAACTCGGTAAATTTAGGGGTTCATATCAATTTAAAGAATATTGAAACTAACCCACAAATATTATGTATAGATAGATAGACACTTAGTAGATACATAATTGTTTTATACTGACAACAATATTATATTTAAATAAAAATTAGGTGCCAGATTTAATGCAACTTGTGGTAAAATTAAGGGCGCTTTAAATCTTATCACTTTCATTTTCAAATTTAATATAGACTTAAACTCTGGCTGCAAACAAATCATTGCCCGTTGAGTGACTTGAGCGTTAAGAACTCAACGCTCCGCCTTGGTATGAAAATGGAAATAATATAAAATAATCATGTCCCCGGGACATTAAAGCCACAAGCATCGAATCTGCAGTCGGATACTGCCCCACTGCTCCATAATGGCCTCTGATACTCCAATACTACGGATCAATGTAAATTAATCTATAAGGTTTTTTATATACTTGTAATACTCGTACGTAACGACTCGACGTAGTAACAAACAAACAAAGAGCCATGTGACGTGCGCTGAATGAATTAATAACTTATAATAATCAATGAAAGGTCGTCATCCATTAACCGGCTTAATGTGTAAGATTGTAGCGATTTTTTTTAAATATGTCAAGATATTACTGTATCTGTACGTAAATATGACATATGTTATGACATAAGAGATTACTGTTTTCCTATTAATAATAATAATACAATACTGATACTTATGTTAATTGACGATTCGACAGTGCTTGCAATAGCCTATTTGAATAAAGAATATATAAAAAAAAAAAAACAAAGAAATAATACTCACAAGTTACAAATATTTGAGTAATTTAATTAAATAATTAAGTAAATTTAATTTATAGACTGAAAATTTTATTTTACCAAAGACAAATATTTAACACTACATTTTTTTTCTTTAACATGATGCTTTTAATTATTTATGTACTTAACACATCATAAAGTCTATAGGTAGTAAAAACTATTTTAATAAAAATATAGAATATTTATTGTATATAAAGAATATTTTTTAAATTATTTGAAGAGCAGTATATTAGATTTATTGCTTTGTTTATTATTTGTACCTACAGATTTATTTGCACAGGTGTCTTCGTTCCCAAAATTGGATTCACAATGGAATGATTGTAAATTAACATTAATATTTTGGCATTCACAATAGATATTAATGTGAGCCGTACTCGCGCATCAATGGTTCCGCACCATTTACTTCAATATTCACTTAAAGCTTAATTTCATAATTATACGAGTAGGTTAACAGAATGTATTCGAGAGCTTTTGATTTCATGGCGATTATCACACAACTTGAGGCAACAATCATACATAAATGATTTGATTTAATTTAATGATCGCGTTGTTTCATTGTATGTGCTGTGGAACTCTAAAGAAGACAGCTTTACGGGTAGAGGGAAGCTTGAGTCAAGGCTCTCTCACTGTGTTCCTCATTTTCCACCTTTCGAGACATTTATCGTTAAATGGCAGAAATCAACATCACGCTTTGTCTAATTACCAGAGCGAATAAAAAGGAATATAATTCATGACTATAAACATATTTCGTGTATTTGTGCGATAGTGGGAATAGAACATACAATCGTCGCGTTCGCAGACAAACCCTGCGCCGCTGTGCCGCTGTGACACAGACGGACGGACGACCAGACGTTATGTATATTACATATTGTATATACATATGAATAAAAAAAATGTTCGCAATGTTCGCAAGCTAACTTTGTAAACCGCAATAAAGTAAGAAATTATAAATTAACTTACATTAGCCCACAACTATTCACAACTACCTATCCATTTAAATTACATAGGCCTAACAAGTTCACTTCTTATACCATAATTATTCTCATCACACGTGCTTCCTTCACCGTCAGAGCAATGTGCGTTACTGTTTCGCAAGACACCCACCCTGCCAGCTATCAATGACAGCGGCGTAAACAGGAAAACGTATTGAATATTATATATTGTTGAAATTCTCATACCGTAAGCTTAGGCATTTGGAGTCAAAAGCTGCAAAATATAAAACTTAAAAAATACAAAACGTAATATTTGTACTGAAGAACTTACGTTCTTCTTCATGTTCAGTATATCCAGCTCCATCTCTGTATTTTCAATCTTTAGCGCATACTGTTAATACAAGAGAACAAGTTTGCTATAATCAAGCGTATTCCAATTAATGTTACGATACTATTATAATATACCAAAAATAGTAACATTTATATTCTACTAGCGACCCGCACGCGGATTCGCCCGGTTTTGATATGTATGTATATGAATATTAATCTAGTAAGCTGAATTGTGAACTGAACTGAACAAATAATCTAGAAAAAATCATTTAAGTCATCAATGTTCTCGGATTTTTTCTTATGTATAGGTACACTTGATAAAACATAGTTACTTTAAAATCACATACACACATTTTAACTTCACTTACATATATATATATATATATATATATATATATATATATATATATATATATATATATATATATATATATATATATATATATATATATATATATATATATATATATATATATATATATATATATATATATATATATATATATATATATATATATATATGTATATATATATATATACCTACAGTAGATGAAAAGATAATTACACGAATACCATATTCATATAACCTTTTTGGCTTATATTAACAACATTAACATTCACAGTCAAAGTTGACATATATCATGACGAAAGAGTTTTATACAATTAATGTATTTCATTTCATCCAAAACTTACGATTACATCTCTTCAAGCAATCTGCCAAGTTCCATTCCATAAAAGTAGTAAAGTCGGAAAAGTGCAATTATATCATTTGTAACATAATTCTGCATAATGGATTCCACAATGCAGTGTAGTGTAATTATAAAACGTTGACGGATAATAATTTTATACATTTTTAAAGTGGGTATTTATTTACTTTTTGTTTCAGAAGTTCTATATTTAAAAAATACTATTAGGTGTGTATGTGACAATGCAAAAAAAGCAAAATAATATATAAAGAAAAATTAAATTACAGTTTAAGCAATCCTATGATATTTTTTGATGATTTTTTTTTACTACTGCACTATTAATCCCATAAAAACTACATGAATGTGTCCTACATTGGAGGATACTATTATGTGGTCGCGATCCTCAGCATTGAGGGAACGAGGAATAAGAAGAAGAGATGTAATTTTTCATATTAAATTATCAATTGATTACAAAGAAATGAAAATAAAAGACTTCATTTTTTTCTGTCTGACGGTCGCGGACTCAAATTCTAATGGTTAAGGAAAACTGGACGTATTAATAAGATTTTCCTGTTTTACTTAACAGGCACTATTCTTGAGATTTATGTCTAATATGAAATGTCTAGGTCAATAAGTATTTTTTAGCTATACGCTTTGTCTCGCGTATAATATCGTAGGAATAGAATTTAGTGTTAAAATACTCCGTAGTCTACTTTTCACCTGAAACCAAGACACTACATTTTGAGTGAAAGAATTTTACGCCTCATTTAATATATGTAAATAACCATAAATACAATTTATTTTATATACCTAAATAAATATAAATTAAATTTTATAGTACAAAGTTATCAATAAATAAGATTTACAATGTGTTTTAAATACATGGGTTATAATATTTTATGGTGCACTTACAAAGAATACACTTGTGGTGTGCAACAGTTAAAAGCTGCCCACGTGTCCACATTACATAGTACTCCTCGTGATGCGAAACATGGTTATATCGCTATTTACTTACCACTGGAATATATATATATATATATATATATATATATATATATATATATATATATATATATATATATATATATATATATATATATATATATATATGACTAACCAGAGTGGAGAAATGGAAATAATTAATTCCCCCGAATGTGAAATAAACTTGATGGCCTCCACCAATTAATATTATATATTATGATAATTATAATATAACGATAATATACATTTTATTTGAGATTAGAATTCTACTTATAATGTACTTTTGTCCTACCGTGGCGCAATGGCATAGTGTCTGAATATAACGCGAAAGTCGTGGGTTCGATTCCTGCTCGATCAGATTGAATTACTTTATAAAGATATTTTATTGGCTCTGGTGACAAGACAAAGCGAAGCGTAGGTTACGTCGTGAAAGGCGGAAAGTGAGGAACGGAGTGTTATAACACTAGATTTCCTCTGCCTTCCTTCCTATAGTGGGGTAAAAACGTGAAATTAAAACAATATAATTAAATAAATGTACCATATACATTTTGTATATACACAATGCACTTATTATATACTTAAAAACTTGATTTTGTATAAGATACATACAAATGCTAATAATTTATTTAAAGCCAACTAGATTGTTCTTAGTAACATTATAATTTTAAAATTCAGATTCTAATTTTTCTAAAGCAACATGGGCAAAATGTACTATAATGTATACGGTAACAATGCAATCTTACGATCTTTCAGATAGAAAATATTACATATAAATAAAACATTTTTACAGTAATAACTCACATACTATTTTATAAATTTTGAACTCTGACATTAAATCCCGTATATACGCTAGGCATAATCATTTATTTCTTACATGAAAAACTTGGTTCATGGAGAATGATTTTTAGCTACCACCACCACCTTACGTTGCAGGTGTAATATATGATTTGATCATTTGCTTACCTTTTTATGAAAAAGTTAAATCAAGTGGGCAATTGAATAATAAAAATGTTTATGACAACGTATTACTTACAAGGTATTAGATATATATATATATATATATATATATATATATATATATATATATATATATATATATATATATATATATATATATATATATATATATATATATATATATATATATATATATATATATGTATATATATATATATATATATATATACCTGCTCCTTGAATGTACCTAAATATCAGTAGTACAATGAAAATTGATATGATTTAGTGTTGCTAGTCCTATTAACTGAAAAGCTGTAACTATATTGTTATACTGGATATTATCTACACATTTGTACAATACGATAATATATTTAAAAATCCACATTACTATTTAAATTTTAAAACGATATTTCATCTTAAACCTTGTAGAGAACGTTGACATGTTCATATTTTCAAACTTGCACGTTCATTTCATTCAATATAACATTAAACAATTTCAGAATGGAATTTTTAGAATTGTTTACAAATATTTCATATAAAATTTTTTGTACAATTTAACGCTTCAAAAAATATATAAAAATGATAATATAAGAACGAAATTTGTATTATAGAGAAAGAAATCTTAGAACAAAATATGTAGTCAGTTTTACATTGTATGTAGACATATACCTATTTAAAATATAGCGCGTTATATTTTTTGAAATTTCTTATTAAAATATTTTATTTAGTTTTATAATTTTAATATTCAAAATTTTATATTCTATATTATTCTATTTCATTGTTCTTTAACAAAATTACTTTAAAATTATATTATAATCACATATTTAAGGACAATAAACTTAGATGTAGATATAACTTATATAGATTAGACGAAAACGAAATTTAAATTCACATCTATTGTACATGAGCTTTCAATATGAACAAACTCTTTTCAATGGCCTTCGAAATACAATACAACAAAAGCGGAGAAGGCAGTGTCTAAACACAAAGTTTCTCTCTGCTTACTCACTCTTGTATCTCTGTTATAGGTATGCGGGATGAAGCGTGAAGGTAGAAGAAAAAGTATAATCATTTTATATATAAACATTTTGGTCTGACGTGATTTTAACCCACAAGCTAAATTTACATGATATCAAGTATCCAATAAATCTTAACTATCATTTTCGTAACTCCTTCGTTCTATCATGGTATGGTAATAAATTGGTATAACAGATTATAATTGCTTATTATTATTTATTAGTCTTCGATATTTAAAAAAAAACATTGCCAGCACAGTTCACGACCATTTCTTGCGTTATAATGCATGTTTTGTGTTGCCATTTAAACAATAACATTTTGTGCCATTCAAATTTCACAAGTCTTCCGCGTTACAATCACTGTATCTATATAGGTAGGTACGTATGTGAAATAATAATTATTTTAAATTGAAATCAGACTATTAAGTTGCAAAATGAAATGTAGTGGTCAATGGTCAGTGAAAATGTATTATCGCAGATTACGCATACAAATTCTGCAATTTTGTTACATGCGAAAACTGACAGTGCAGTGAACGACCGTGGCGGAAATGCACAGTCCTATTGTACACGTGTTGGTTACAGGTTCCATTCCCTCTTGGCGCTATAATTATTTTTCAAACTATTTTAATTTTCTTAATGCTGGACGAAAGCTAAGTATTGGTTTTCGACACGTAACACTTTTCCAAATTGGACGGAAAGTGGAGAATGTTGTACACAGTTTTTTTTCTATACCCTTAACTAGTGTATTTTAGTGATTTAGTTTTTGCGGTCTTATTGTTTTTATTTAGAAAGTGCGTTCGATCACTAGCTGGCCCTATATTCAGTATGCTGAGGGATGCGTGAAGCTAAAAAAGCAAAATGATCGGCCACCAGTTTCTTTATATTTTTTTTAAATACCAAGTTATTTAATATTTTACTTAGAGTCTGTCTTAGTTTCCTTTTCACGTTCTCTATATCAAGTTCTCTATTTTCAATATGACAAAAAATAAAAAAAAAAATATTTAAAACTAGGGAACGGAATGTCTTAAAACTTGATTCCCTCTGCCCTCTGCTATATCTAGTTATGCGAGAAGTTGTTTAGTAAGTTATTTTTATTTGATAATAATTACACCAATCAGGTTTGTTAATATATTATTATAGATACGGTTAAGGTTTAATTGAACCGGATTTCAAGTTTTTGTCATTCTCATACCTAAAACATAACGTAACGATAAATTGATTATGGAATTGATTTAATAGAAAATTAATTTAGTACCTATATATGAATTAAATATATAGCAAAATTATACGAGTATGACCACTACTGCAAAATAAAAAATATTGTTGTGCGCTGATATTTTTATTAAAATGGTGAAATTTTAATAGTATTTTTGTTACTATAAAAGTATCATAGCTTTAGTTTCCATAGATATAAGTCCTAAAGATCACGTCCCCAATAGAATATTAGTAATTAATCTTTAACATTTGACTGTAAAGTAAATTGTCTAAGTATACCCGTGTTAACTGTCTGTTTTAAATTTACACTCATAAGTCGACCATTTTATTTTAAAACAAAAAGCGGTATTCAGTTCCCCCAATCAACACGCAATATCTCATAACTAGGCGGAAAGTAGTGGAAACGTTTAACGGAGTGCCTTAACACTAGTTTCACTACCTGCTATATGCGGCAAATAGCGTGAATGAACTCGATTATTCCAGGTACTTAAACAAGTTTACAATGTTGTTAGCGACAATATTAATTATATAAATAATTTCAACGATTCGAACGACTCTTTAAGCTACCACCCACATTATTCGACAAATTTAAACGCATATTTTATTACTTCACGCTCCAATTACAATTTATGTATAAATAGTTTAAATAACAATTGTTTTATTAGTTAAATAAAAAGTTTTCATTTTTTTTTTAATACCTAGAGTATGGACATGTAAGATGTCAGCAATACGAAAATATATGAATTATAAAAAAATTACCCTATATACTTCTTATATACAAATAAGGAAATGTCTAGACCAAAATTTACTAACAATTCCTAGTATAGTAGTACCGAGCATCAGCCTGTATAACTATATCCTATGCATTCCAACCGTATATCTCATATACCACATTGCACCTAGTTTCAAAGCTTACCTTCAGAAAAAGCTTCAGCTATATGAAACTTGTAGTGATAGTGGATAACAGAGAGTCTTGACACTAATACATTGTGAATCTTAAAAAAGATCACCATATAAATCACTTGACATTACTTTCTTTTTCTTTTTTCAATCTATATAGTGGAATTCTCATGTGCGATATTTGTTACTCAATTAGAAACAATACCGCAATATCCAGATAAGTAATAAATTATAATTTCAAATGATAGCAATATAAGAGAATGACGATTACATAAGGTATCGTAATACTCTGCCGGCGTATACGACAACAGATAATACATGCATAATAGCCTCATGTGTAATAATAATAAAATTTAGATTGATTATTTCTTTTATTTCATCTGTCTTAGCTAATATTATATTTATGTTGAGCTTACGCTTACGCAAGTGGTGTAAACGTGTAAACCTGGATCAAAACGAAACAATATGCACTTCTTCGTTCTCAACGATTCTACCAGTTTCTGAGGACTTTTGAGGAGTAGGTTCCTATATAGAAAATAGAACAATTTTGTCAGTTATCATTTATATAGAAGGTATATTGTCAGTTATCGTTTATATATATGATCACACTTTATACAACCAGACCCGGACACCATATTGAAACTAAGCGGTTCATTCATGTGGATTAAACAAATATGATATTTATCACAGCTTATATCAGATGTTCTGCACCTTTTGATTTTTACATGTCACCGGAAAGTGCTCATCATACTGAGCGATTTAAGTAACCACGCCATTTCCATATTCGTTTTTTAACTAGTCTCTGAGAGTTCCAAATCATACGTTCCATATCTCGGATGTTTATATTTAATCGAAAATACTCATTACGCTGAACAAGTTTTGTTATTATCTTTACCTTGTTTCTCATAGTTTATCTGGAGTACAATGGTTATGCATACTTAAGTGTTTTAGTTTTTAAAATTAATTATACGTCATTTTGGTATTTCCTAGCTTAAAAGCTATACCTCAGATAAATATTTAAATCTATTCTGTAGTGAAGAAAACGTGCACATATTAAAATAGAATTTTTTGTGCATTTATTTTATAGAATAGATCTATCTAAATATAATATCAAAATAAATTTATATCGCAAGCAGTCAATACGAAGGGCAAGATAAAGTCTGTTCATACTTTTTAATTGTTTACCTATTTTTTATTTTAAGAACTAAATTCTATTTAAGAATGTTGCTATATCGAACATTACATATACTATTACATACATACATACCTACCTACATCAAAAACGGATAAAATAATTCTATAATTACAACGGAACAGGTTTACGTTATACTATAGCTCATAATTTTAAAAGGCACACTTAGATATTTTCACCAAAAAGAGTTCAGGTGGATCCTAAAGAAGAAATTTTTTTCATATGATTACAATATTCTGAAAGTTTTGTACAACCAGCTAGAAAGCTGAAAGTTAGTTATGTGCTCATTTTCTTCTATAAATGTGGCTGTTGGCCATATTATGATTTGTCTTTTAAAACTAAAATATGCCCAAATTGGCGTGAGCAAAACCTTTCTATCTATCCAGCTATAAACGTTATGAAGCAAAAAAAATTGTTCACAACAACTAATAAATTTATATACCTAACATTAAATTTCAACTATAATATGACTTTCATTCATCATCTGTGGACATTGATGTATATCCTGGCACTCTATGTTATTCGTTGCAACATAAATTATATTAGGTTATGTGACGCAAAACAATTTGACACGAACACATGTACGTTCACTTAATGAAAATTCTTGTCAAGAATATCTAAGAATATACTATATATATAATAATTACGCGAATGTCCCTATATAAGTAGAATTATTTACTATTCTCTTGGGTGTTTTATAAGAACATATCACCGTATAGTATGTATAAAATATTTCTGAAAGGCAGAAGAGGCAGAAATACCCGAATTATAGTGGAAATTCAACTTTATTGGTACAATACAGTTGCATTTCCGGTGCTGTATTTTTATAAAAATAATTTTGTTTGTTGAGTTATTCTTAAATGCAACTTAGGAGATTGCATTTTATTATTATTATATTATATAAATTCTTTAATTTTAAATATCATGAAATAATTCAGTCAATAGCATCTTTTATATTTTTAAAGTGTTCCTAAAGAGCAGTAACAAAAAAATAAGAAATTATAACTTATTCAAAACTAAATAAATTCCTTAAGCATCGTATCGCAAGTGCGCGGTCCCAAGTCGGGGATCGAGAGTTCAATCCCTTTTTGAAAAATTTATAGAGAATAATTTTAATTTTCATTTTCCGCTTTAACATGACAAAACGAGGCGTTCAGTTCCACCACTAGATACACACTATCATGAATTCAGACAGCAGTAACCATATGTGGCATATATGGTGAGAAATGAGAGAGATAGAAAGAAATTCTTATTAACTAAATCTGTTGTATTCCAAATAACAATAGTCAAAGTAGCAGTATGTTTCAAATCTTTGCAGGGCAAAACTTTTAATACTATGTTCAAATACTTATAGGTTTTTTAAACATACCTACATACATACATATATTCACGATTTATCGCTAGTGGCGTAGTCAGAGAGAATGGAGTGCCAGCCGCTGCGGTTCCTGCATCTCTTCATTCATGCCCTCCAGGGGTTCCACATACTTTCTACGTGACCTTCCTCCAGTATCTTCCACACTGACGACTCATTTTTGCTTCATATATCTTTTATACCATTCTTTCATCAGTCATTCTCTCGACGTGCCCAAACCATCTGAGCACATTCTTCTTCATTCTCACTATGACATTTTTGCTGGTACTAACCTTTCCGTGTATCTCCTCGTTGAAGATTCAGTCACTTAAACTGACCTTCCATATCCTCCGAAGATATCCCATCTCCACAGAATTCATCTTTCCTTTTTTTTCTGCGATACCCATGTTTCACTGCCATATAACAGTCAGCACCAAAACTGAATTGTGTACGGCCAACTGTGCAGCTACACTGACGTTTCGCCGTCTCAACAATGTAGCTAAGGCACCGTTCATTCTGCTACCGGCAGCAATACGCCTTTCCACATCCATTTCGTATGTTCCATCTCTACTTAACATACTTCCCAGGTATACTACTACATTCACTCGTTCTAATAAATTTCCATTCACGAAAATCTTGCATTCCGTCCTTTCTTCGTCTCTTTCAAATACCAGAACCTTTGCCTTACTTGCATTACATTTTTTAAAAACATCAACATTTTATAGTTTTTATAATACTTATAATGTGTTTAATAAAAAGTTATAGTTATTTAATACAAATAAGTCTCATTATTATTGCAAAAGAGGTGTGTGAAGGTATGATAAGTAGGTATATACGAGTATATGCAATAATAGATATATGGAAAGAAAGATTACATTTCAGAATGTGAAACACGTGTTTCCGCGTCAGACAAGGACGGCGAAGTGGGCCGAACGTGACGGTACACTGAGTTTATATATCTTGTTGATAGTCGGGCATACGGAAACAAGTAAAAACGCGCCTTTGTATATTGATGTTGATTAAATATTAAGGAATTTGGAAATTTAAATTAAGTTATAGAAAATTGGATAAAACTTTAGAAGTTATTGTGATGCAATGATATACAAAAGATCCAAAATATGATTATTATATATTTTTATTTAATTTTTTCAATGTCACTACACAAAGCATTAATATATTTGCGTTTGCGTTTTTTTTTCGTTCCATTCGTAATGCAATGTCTAATAGAAAGAAATATCGACGAGTGTTTAATCACTCTTTGGAACTTTGAATATATCCACTTAGCTTTATACCGCATAACAAGGCAGGCAGCGAAAGCCTAGTGACAAGACACTCCGAGCTGACGACGATTGTGAAAATAAAAGATAACGGAACCGAGCTCATGTAGTGAATATAAGTATAAACATTATGAATAGTTAAGTATAAGTCGTCGTAAGTTAAGAAGTCATTTCCTAGATCGTCTTGGCGCAGTGGCACCTCTCCCTGTATGCGGGTGCCTGTGGGTTCTATTCCCACACATGGACCATGGATGAAAACAAAGTTTCTCTGTAGTAACAAAACAAAACGCGACGCGGCGTTGAGTTCCGCCATTAAACACGCAATGCTTAAAATATTTGGCGGAAAGCGGGGAAAAGAATGTCTCAACAAAAGCTTTCTTTTATCTATCCTGAATGGTGAATATGTAGTGTAAAGCTTAATAAACTAAACTGATTTACCGGCTAGAGGATAAATAAGATAAGATAACATAATATTTTAAGCACAAATTTTTATATTTGTTTTATCAGTATGGAGGTTTAAAAGATTTAAAACACATATTAATTAAAAATATGATTTTATTTTATATATATATATATATATATATATATATATATATATATATATATATATATATATATATATATATATATATATATATATATATATATATATATATATATATATATATATATATATATATATATATATATATATATATATATATATATATATATATATATATATATATATATATATTTAAAACCATACAGGCACTGCATCCGTTTGGCTCATAAGAGTTTGGAACTCTTAATTGAATTCATGTTTCCAGGAATATAATAGTAATGTAATTTACGATCTTTATATTACTAGTCATAAAATTATATTTTTCACCTTATAACCTCGTAAAATTTATTTCATTATATATTATTTTACACGTGTCTAACAAATGATTTAACATATATTTTGTATTATAGATAATATAATTTATATGAAAATTTAAAAAATTTATAAGCTTTCACTTTTATCCAAGTCAGAGGGTATGATCATTGCGCTATCTCTTATCAACTTGTCCCATGTCCTGTCTGCCTAAGTTCTGAGTATTGCCTTGGAATATCTTGCTAACAATCTTCGAGTTTTGTTTGATCAGTGCTTCTCAACTGGGCAGTTCCCGAAAATCTGGAAAGAGGGACGGGTATGTCTGCTGCGCAAAGACGGTCGTCCTATTGACTCTCCTTCTGCGTATAGACCGATAGTATTACTAAATGAGATGGGCAAGCTCTTGGAGAAAATTATCTCCTCTCGATTTATTCAGCATCTGGAGGATGTAGGTCCGGGACTATCAGAAGCTCAGTATGGTTTCAGGGCCGGTCGTTCTACTATAGACGCCCTGAATACTCTGAAGACTTGGTCATTGGCTGCGATAGCTGAGGGGGATGTTCTTCTTGCTGTATCGCTTGACGTGGTCAATGCATTTAACAGCCTGCCGTTTGAGACGGTAAGGGAGGCGCTCCGTTACCATGGTGTGCCTCTCTATCTCCGGCGACTGCTAAATAACTACCTCAAAGACAGAGTAGTGTTATGGGCAGAGGGAGACGGAAGCATCAGTCGTCGCAATGTTAGATGTGGGGTTCCACAGGGGTCCGTTTTAGGCCCGGTTCTATGGAATATCGGGTACGATTGGCTCTTACGCTGTCGCCTATTTCCTGGGATGGGTGTCATCTGCTATGCGGATGACACGCTCGTCACAGTCCGAGGGGCGAGCTATGGCGGGGTGGCGCGTTGGGCAGAAATCGGCTCTTCGAATACGCACTGAAGGGTTTCATGGTCCGTGCAAGGGACCCCCCCGTAGGGCTACATTACGTATCCAGGGTCAAGACGTAGAGGTACGGGCGCGGATGAAATATCTGGGCCTGACTTTGGATGGACGATGGTCGTTTGCACCGCATTTTGCTCAACTTGCGCCAAAGCTTGTAAAGGCCGCCGGTGCCCTAGGTAGGTTACTGCCGAATGTCGGAGGGCCGGACTCTTTATGCAGACAGGTTTATGTTGGCGTATTGAGATCTATGGCGCTGTACGGTGCACCGGTGTGAGTGGATTCTCTCACCGCTCGTAATAGGACCCAACTGCGTAAAGCGCAGCAGGTTATAGCAGTGAGTGTCATCCGGGGATACCGTACCGTATCATGGACGGCGGCTACTCTCTTGGCGGGTGATCCACCTTGGGAGTTGCAGGCGGAAGTGCTTGCTAGAGTGCATGCATTCCGGGCAAGCGAGCGGTCCCGAGGCGAACGACCATCGAGGGAGGATATCGCGTGAATCAGGAAAAGGGCTGACGAAGCTCTAATCTTGAGATGGAGGGAGGACCTAGAGTCCCCAGCGGCAGGCCTAGTAACGGTGGAGGCGGTCCGACCACACCTGGAACGCTGGGTAAGGAGAAAGTTCGGTGTCCTGACGTTCAGGATGGTGCAGGTACTGACGGGGCATGGTTGCTTCGGCAAATACCTGCATCAGATTGCACGTCGGGAGCCGTCGCCGGTGTGTCATGAGTGCAACGCGCTAGTTGACTCGGCACAACACACTTTGGCCGAATGCCCCGCATGGGCCCCACAACGCTGGGCTTTGATTACTGTAGTGGGTGGTGACCTCTCTTTTTCCAATGTGGTAGGGGCCATGCTGGATTGTGAGAGAAGCTGGTCTGCGATGGTCTCCTTCTGCGAATCTGTTGTCGCATTGAAGGAGGCCGCGGAGCGGGCACGTGAGTCCAGTGCAAATGTAGACCCTCTCCGCCGCCGGAGGTCAGGGAGATGGAGAAGGCACTTTCAAGAAGTCCAACTCCCCCTACCCTAGAATGGATACTACGGGATTCTTGTGATCCTCCTTTTCCAAGTCGTGGAGGCTCCAGATACCCTTGGAACCTCAGAGAACCGTAAAGACGATGGTGGCTCGTAGCAGGCGGGCCTGTCACCGAGGCGTCGTAGTAGAATGCTCAACCGATCCTACGGCGTCTCACAGAGGTGAAGAGGGTTCCGCTGGGTTTTAGTGGGTAGTATCGAGTACTGTACTGTACCGATGAGTCCCACAGTACCACCCAACCCATCAAATGGGTGGTCTGCGTAAAAGGCATTTCCCAGCAAAGAAAAAAAAATGTCCTGTCTGCCTTAACTGTCAAATATTGAACAATACAAATAAAATTATTTAAATGTACTTTTTCTGGTTAATATTGAGGTTGATATGGTCTGTCGCGTTGTAACACAGCGTCTGACGCGATGGTTGTGTGTTCTATTTTCACTTGAAGGAGTAAATGCTTTTGTTAAGTTCCGCCACTCAACATGCAATGCCTTGAAAATTGGACGGAAAGTAAGACAGTGTTTTTATAATAGGCCCTTCCTCTCCCTCCCTCTGTCTACTCTGACTTAACTCGAACTTAATCTTTCTAGTAAATATTATTTAACTATCTCATCCTAGACATTTATTTATTGGTTACAAGGTATATGTATGACTTTTGTTCGTCCATGATCTGCCACTCATCTTGTATATTTATAAAATATGATGCCTTTTTAAAGTATAATATATACATAATTGCATATCACTAGATCGTCTCTATCATTTCCAATACATTAATGAACAATTAAAACTAATTTCGTTCAATACTGTTTACATATGTAACATAATATGCATGCATAGCTTAGTTAATTATAATTAATCCTATGACACCTAAACTATAGTATTACGTTATTAAATTCACACTGGCAAGTTCTGAACGGTGAATGTAGAAGGAAGTCGGTTAGAGGTCGTATTTGAGCTTCCGTTCCTTTCTAGTTAGATCGACCGAATTGTAGTTTTATATTTACACAATAAGAATAAATGTTACCTTTGTTATTTTTTTTAATTATATAAACATATATATATATATATATATATATATATATATATATATATATATATATATATATATATATATATATATATATATATATATATATATATATATATATATATATATATATATATATATATATTATATATATTTATGTTGTGCAATAAAGTATATTTGTATTTGTATTTGAATATTATTACATATTATGTAAAGCAGATTTTTCTTACATATATTAAGAAAAGAAAGGCTTTATATAGCTTATGTTAAGTTTTTCATTGAGTTATAATTAAAATGGAAATATGGTCTAGTTATTTTTATATATACGTACTTTACGGAAAATGCAGAAAGGTCCTTTGCACATGCACACCATCTAATTGAGTAGAAATCCCAATTTATATTTTATATTGTAAGTAAAACAATATGTATTAAAGACAATTTAATCAAATGGTTTCCACCTGCGAACATATAACATCGATTTATAAACCGATTTTTTTTTTACTTTTTCTCGTGCAGCGTCGATTCTCTCTCAAAAATTCATGACATAGTGACTTTATTAGAAAAACTTACCTAAGACAGGGAAAAGAAAAAATAAAATCATTCAAATATTATTATTAATAATAAATAATTAATAATAATATAATTTTTTTATACATATTTTCAGATAAAGAAAAGCAAAAATTAATAATTGTAAATAATACTGTAATTGATAGTTGAAATCGGTTAAAATTTTATATATTTAGTATTTCAAATTGCACAAAACTCAGCTTTCAAGATAATACCAACATTTAGAATTGTTAATTCGTGTATAGACGTCATAACAATTATTTAATTATTTTAATTAGCCCAAGAAAAGCTTAAAATGACCTCATTTGTTCGCTCCCGGCCATTTAATAAAACATATGGTAACGTCCATGCTAATATTGTAACAGGACGCTTGCACAATAGTCGCGAACATTCTTGCGAACATTATTGTTAGTTAAATATTTTTTAACTTATTAATAATAATATTGATACCTGTGTCCGGTGAGTCATTGCTTGGAGCTCACTATACCCCAACCCCCCTGAACCCCCCCGCTGATTTATTTTAGCTATTCGTTCAAATAGAACGCTTTGGGTTAAAGACTCAGTTTATTTACATTAAAATAATAAAAGCGCTAAATATATCAATTTTGATTTTATAAAATTTAGGAATGATAGTAAATAATTAAATGATTATAAAAAAAGTATTTTATTTAATTGTATTTACGGCTTACCATTTTGAGTATAAAATAAAATATATCCTATATAATATATAATCCTTGTGATGAGATATGAAAATGAAATTTTTATTCGTTTTCTGTGTTCGTAACACGTTAAAAATTTAAAAAAAAAGATGTATGCTATAGCAGATTTTTATTTAGAACTATTTATGATAAATAATTTCGTGACACGCTTACATATGTTACTGTAATGCAGCTTAGGAAGCCAACGGCCAGTTAGCTCTTAGAGAGCAACGAATTTTTCCACGATACGAGAATGGTATGATACGATATCTATATTAAAAAAAATATACAGAACACTAATAGAATATGAATTTATGATATTTTTAAATAATTATCATTTCTAATATTAAGTAAGTCCGTTCATTTAACATTATATAAATATATATATATATATATATATATATATATATATATATATATATATATATATATATATATATATATATATATATATATATATATATATATATATATATATATATAGAAAAATGGCCTTGACATATAGATGGACAGGTGGACAACAAAGTGTACCCCAGGGTTCAATTTTTTTTCCTATGGAATCCTAAAAATTTATCTTTTCCTTACTTATTGAACCCACAGGAGTGGTGATATCAATGATAGTTAAATAAGAGAAAATAATTGTTACTATAAAATATTATAAATAGTTACTATAATTTGATTTTTTTTATTAATTTCCCTTATATAAAGAACAAACAAAAAGAAGACTTTAAAGTAATTTGAAATGAATTTAACCGTATTAATCGCGTATATTTTAATATTCGACAGTACGTTGTATAACTCAGCCTGTTAAATATTGTACCATAGTCCATAGTTACAGATAATTATTTGATTAATATAGTTAAAGAGTTTTATTTTAAATATGTAAAAATCACAAAAATCTATATTATTATTTTAAAACAAATAAGGCAATATATATCTAAAAAATCGTGCCTAGTATACAAATTTCCTATTTTTCAAACGATAATGATCACCTTAGTTGTATTTGTCACTGTCATAATATATAGAGTAAAGTGTTTTTTTTATACACATGGAACGAGGGGGGAAAGGAAAAGGTTATGAAACTAATTTGTTCTGTACTACCGTACTGTACGGGTGGATGAACCTTACTCGTGGGGTGTACACGTGTCTTTATACCGACTGCATTCTGTGGAAAGTTTTCAAAGGGAATCTTATAATTTACTTTTTTTTTAAAGTGATGTATGTGAATGTGAATCAAACAAATTTTAAAATTATCCATTATTTTACTTATATATGTAGGTAATATATCTTAGTCTAGATGAATATATAAGAATAGCTTATGTTATTTTTGTATATTACAAAATTATCTACTTTGTTGAATAGTGGAAATAGTGATTGAGGTTTCATGATGTTTCACGTTTTCAGTGTATTATAGATAAATATTTCCTTTTCTAAAATATAAAGAATTTCAAATAGTTAACAGGTAAAATATCAGCTAAATTGTAACCTGGTATGGTCATTGACTTAGGCAATATCAAAAGATATATGATAATATCCGACATATATAATTATCGTTATGTAGAAATTATGTAATGTTTATATGTAATGTATATAAGCTACTCAATTCATACAATTTTGTTTATATTTATAGTTGCCAGCGTTTATTAGCTTTTATGCAATGTAAATAAGTAACTAGAAATTCTAAAAAATAGGATTTCTTTCTAAACTTACTATATTAAATCAAGCCACAGTAATATTCCATTACATAAAGATTTAACACTTGATATTATTCGAACATTGTCCTTATATTACAACACTTTGGTCGTCTCAACACTGAGCGCTTCATTTCTTTTACTTAATTTTTATCTATGAAGAATTTACTTTACTAGATTACTTTCTAAATTTAAATGATTACATAGTTCAAAGACCGTTGTACCGAAAATATTCATATATGATTTCTCCTTATAATAAAATTATTTAAAAAATTAAAACGATTTATTATATACATTTATTTAAGACTATTGTACGTCATAATATATACAAAAAATACACATTACACGAAAGTAGGTAATATCAAAGTTTAAATAAAGCCTAATTTGATAAGTTTGAAAAAAAAGAAAAAAAAATCTGGGAATATGGATTTTTTTCCGCCTTCATTCTGAAAATATAAACTCGTTGAACTTAACTTTTGTAGTTTTAATTAATATAAATGTAATTTTTCTCTTTGCATTTTAATATAATCACGTGCAACTGTCGTGGTACAGTGGGACAGTCTGACTATTGTTATTCTCATTTATTCCGTTTAGAACTATTGGCGGAAATTGGAGAACTGGGCAAAAACCTGTAACGATTTTTTTTTGCTCAAATATATTCGTTCTGACTGTATGTAGATAAATCAAAAGTCATGGTCTCGGTCAAGGTCTGTCGCCTGTCATTTGGATTGGAATTAAGTTAATATTAATACTTTCAGTATATGATGATGTGGGTGCACGACGTTACTGTTTAAGAGTATGTTTTACATATAAGGTTCTCATGAAATCCATTTATATGGTTCACCATATTCAATTTGAAAATAAATTATATATATATATATATATATATATATATATATATATATATATATATATATATATATATATATATATATATATATATATATATATATATATATATATATATATATATATATACAATTATATGAGTGAAAACATGTACCAAAAATGTGATCTCTGAGAAACACTTTGAATTAAAGTTGTTCTGGGTAATTATTTCTCATACAATAAGCAATTATAAAACTCTTCATATTCTTCATAATTTATTGAATAAGTAAGGAAAAGATAAATTTTTAGGATTCCATAGGAAAAAAAATTGAACCCTGGGGTACACTTTGTTGTCCACCTGTCCATCTATATGTCAAGGCCATTTTTCTATATATATATATATATATATATATATATATATATATATATATATATATATATATATATATATATATATATATATATATATATAGAAAAATGGCCTTGACATATAGATGGACAGGTGGACAACAAAGTGTACCCCAGGGTTCAATTTTTTTTCCTATGGAATCCTAAAAATTTATCTTTTCCTTACTTATTCAATAAATTATGAAGAATATGAAGAGTTTTATAATTGCTTATTGTATGAGAAATAATTACCCAGAACAACTTTAATTCAAAGTGTTTCTCAGAGATCACATTTTTGGTACATGTTTTCACTCATATAATTGTATATATATATATATATATATATATATATATATATATATATATATATATATATATATATATATATATATATATATATAATTTATTTTCAAATTGAATATGGTGAACCATATAAATGGATTTCATGAGAACCTTATATGTAAAACATACTCTTAAACAGTAACGTCGTGCACCCACATCATCATATACTGAAAGTATTAATATTAACTTAATTCCAATCCAAATGACAGGCGACAGACCTTGACCGAGACCATGACTTTTGATTTATCTACATACATTCAGAACGAATATATTTGAGTAAAAAAAAATCGTTACAGGTTTTTGCCCAGTTCTCCAATTTCCGCCAATAGTTCTAAACGGAATAAATGAGAATAACAATAGTCAGACTGTCCCACTGTACCACGACAGTTGCACGTGATTATATTAAAATGCAAAGAGAAAAATTACATTTATATTAATTAAAACTACAAAAAGTTAAGTTCAACGAGTTTATATTTTCAGAATGAAGGCGGAAAAAAAACCATATTCCCAGATTTTTTTTCTTTTTTTTCAAACTTGTCAAATTAGACGTTATTTAAACTTTGATATTACCTACTTTCGTGTAATGTGTATTTTTTGTATATATTATGACGTACAATAGTCTTAAATAAATGTATATAATAAATAGTTTTAATTTTTTAAATAATTTTATTATAAGGAGAAATCATATAAGAGTATTTTCGCTACAACGGTCTTTGAACTATGTAATCATTTAAATTTAGAAAGTAATCTAGTAAAGTAAATTCTTCATAGATAAAAATTAAGTAAAAGAAAAGAAGCGCTCAGTGTTGAGACGACCAAAGTGGTTTAATATAAGGACAATGTTCGAATAATATCAAGTGTTAAATCTTTATGTAATGGAATATTACTGTGGCTTGATTTAATATAGTAAGTTTAGAAAGAAATCCTATTTTTTAGAATTTCTAGTTACTTATTTACATTGCATAAAAGCTAATAAACGCTGGCAACGTATAAATATAAGCAACATTGTATGAATTGAGTAGGTTATATACATTACATATAAACATTACATAATTTCTACATAACGATAATTATATATGTCTGGATATTATCATATATCTTTTGATATTGCCTAAGTCAATGACCATACCAGGTTACAATTTAGCTGACATTTTACCTGTTAACTATTTGAAATTCTTTATATTTTAGAAAAGGAAATATTTATCTATAATACACTGAAAACGTGAAACATCATGCAACCTCAATCACTATTTCCACTATTCAACAAAGTAGATAATTTTGTAATATACAAAATAACATAAGTTATTCTTATATATTAATCTAGACTGAGATATATTACCTACATATATAAGTAAAATAATGGATAATTTTAAAATTTGTTTGATTCACATTCACATACATCACTTTAAAAAAAAAAAAGTAAATTATTCGTAGTAGTAAGTAGATTCCCTTTGAAAACTTTCCACAGAATGCAGTCGGTAAAAAGACACGTGTACACCCCACGAGTAAGGTTCATCCACCCGTACAGTACGGTAGTACAGAACAAATTAGTTTCATAACCTTTTCCTTTCCCCCCTCGTTCCATGTGTATAAAAAAAAACACTTTACTCTATATATTATGACAGTGACAAATACAACTAAGGTGATCATTATCGTTTGAAAAATAGGAAATTTGTATACTAGGCACGATTTTTTAGATATATATTGCCTTATTTGTTTTAAAATAATAATATAGATTTTTGTGATTTTTACACATTTAAAATAAAACTCTTTAACTATATTAATCAAATAATTATCTGTAACTATAGACTATGGTACAATATTTAACAGGCTGAGTTTTAAAACGTACTGTCGAATATTAAAATATACGCGATTAATACGGTTAAATTAATTTCAAATTTCTTTAAAATCTTCTTTTTGTTTGTTCTTTATATAAGGGAAATTGTTAAAAAAAATCAAATTATAGTAACTATTTATAATATTTTATAGTAACAATTATTTTCTCTTATTTAACTATCATTGATATCACCACTCCTGTGGGTTCCTAATTAAATAGTTTTTCACTCGATATAATTCCAAAGTAAAAAATATAGAATTTAGAATGGTTTTTTTAATTCATATTATTGAAATATTGTGACATCATAAAGTAGTTAGTAATACCTCCTTGAAAAACAAAAAAAAAAGGTATATATATGTATATATATATCTGCATTTACGTGTTCGCTACTTACTAGTTTCTTAGATCATCCGTACTTTTGGATTACTTTCCACAAAACGTGTTTCCCACTACAAGTGACAGTTTAAAACCATTTATTTAAACTGAAAAGTGAAGTGCTAAATTAATGTACATACATACGTACAAAATATAATGAAATTTATACATATATATATATATATATATATATATATATATATATATATATATATATATATATATATATATATATATATATGCGTTTACGTGTTCGCTACTTACTAGTTTCTTAGATCATCCGTACTTTTGGAGTTGACGTGTTATGTCGTAGCAGGTAGACGCACATTCGCATGAGATTTACTAAATACTTTAAAAAACCCCATATGTAGGACATTACGTAATGTTGTGTAAACATTACTTCCCACAAAACGTGTTTCCCACTACAAGTGACAGTTTAAACGATTTATATAAACTGAAAAGTGAAGTGCTAAATTAATACGTACAAAATATAATGAAATTTATATATATATATATTTATATTTATATTATTTACATATTTCAGTAAGTCATGTAAGTATTATTCATTTATACTCTATGTTTAGTTTTACAATATTTATAAGGATTTAGTGTTAATATATATTATACATGTTTAATTTTTAATTACATATATAGGTGACTGCGTCAGTAATCATTAAAAAATCATCTTTTCCTTTCATTCCCACGAATCACATAGCTTGACGCTGTATCCCGCACATGGCCACCCACGAGCGAAAGTGTTAAGACTCTCCGTTTCCCATATTGCGTGTTGAGTTGCGGAACTTAACATCGCGCTTATTACCAGAGCGAAGAAAATGATAGCCTTATGAGCGCCTTATTACCAGAGCGAAGAAAATGACAATAATTCATTCTCTCCGAGTGGGAATTGGACCCACATACCGTTGCATTTACATACAGACGCTGTGTATCTGCGCCAAGACGGTATTTTTTTAATTTCCTTAAGTTATTTTAAATTAAATTCATGTGTAAAGGTAAACTTAATTTCGCTTTATTAAATTTTATATCGCCTTGTTTGATATAGAAAATAAAAGAAAATTCTTTAATAATATGAGGTCAATGATTTCTATTAAGACTTTAAGTTCAAGTATTCAAAAATAAAAGTTGTAGGTACTTGTATCCATTTTCATAATAGCATTTATATAAATATTTATAATATATGCAACCTCTTTGTTTGTTAAGCAGTTAAGCAAAATAGATTATATATCTGCTTAAGATACTAGGTTAAAATTTAAACAAAAATCATTTTTCATCCATCATGTTGAATTATGTAGAAAAGAATTCATTTTAAAATTCCATAGTTTTATATTTGTCAAAAAAGATGTACTATAGACTATTACGCTTAACTTTACAGCTTTCCATCATTGCCATTAACTTCTTAATCTGTACTAAGCTGACAATTACAAGCTCTTTGGAAGGTCGTTCACATATGATATAAATCCATTCTTATCCCTTCAAATCACATTTCAAGATCTACTTGATCCAGCACCCTCGTCACCACGACGTGCTCTTTGTAACAAAATTCATGCGAATAATAGGTCATCCGGTTTGAACTCTTAGAGTTCATTTGACTATATAAAGCCTACTTTGGATGTAAATAATACAAAAAAGTCCATAAATAACATTTGTAATTATATTTTTTTACATTTTAAATATATTATATATTATTTTTATCTGTATATATTTTCCAAAGAAAATGCCTTCTATTGTATTACTTACTTAGATAATTGTGAGGCAGTTGGGACCCGTGTAGAGTGACACCGCGCCCTTAAAACCGAAATTAAGTCGCGTAAGGGCAAAACAATATTAGAATTTCATATAACTTGTTTATTATTTATTCCGATTCAACAATAACTAATATCCAATATTGTATATATCTATGAAAAAAATATGTTTTTATCAAATAATCAATATGAGTTTTGATTAATATCTTGCAGAATTTTTCTCTAATGGAAAGTTTACTCGCGCCACAGTTCACTTGCAATATATTATTGATATCGTAGTTAAGTTAGTAGTTAGTTTTTCGACATTTTATTAATATATATCATAATTAAAATAAGATTCATATATGTACAGATCACTGTCAGAATAGTATTATTTTAAAAGTACAATTAGTTTACGATTACTTTAAAATAAATTTAACAAATAGTCCTGAGTTTTCTAAACGATTGCTATTATTATGTTGTTTCAATAATCATAATATAGTAATTTCTTAACAATTTTTTTCATTGTTCTCTGTCTTTCATTAATCTGTGCCGCCCGCCCTGACGGTGTTTGATGTGCGAGACCGGAGCAGCGACCGGCTAACTACAGGAATAATTCCACCTCCATTACATTACACTTGGTAGGTGTTGTCCTTATTAGGTTGGAAAGTTTTCTTATTTCATAGACTATATGGTCTACAGGACGGCAATTGGCCTTTTTCCGCAGTACATTAAATCGACTCTTTATAGTATATTAAATTGCTAATTTGAACCAAATAAATGAATTGTGTAAAAGTTGTTAAAGACTATAAAGAATAACTTTGCAGAGAAGAAACATAGTTTAGCATTTTATTTCGTCACCACAGCTCCAACAGTGCCTCGGACTCGTAGTGGAAGAACTCAACGCCTTTTGTCTTGCCAGAGGAGGAAAATAGAAATAATTCATTCCCCCAATAAAGAATGGAACCCACAATTCAGTGTCACGATGGCCACAATAACATAATGGCAACCTTACGAAAAACAATGAACAATAATAAAATTTACAGTTTTTATCTCTTTAAACTAATTAAAGTCATTGCACACGACACAACCTATTCCTAACACCATCAAAATAGTCACACGTCACACCACGTTTATTCTATATCTGTCATGAATACTATAAAATACAAATATAACGCAGATATATTATAGTTTACACTTGCCCGTGTCATAATTTCAAAGTAATTGCGCGGAAAACCTTAGAAATGAAAAAGTTGTGCCAAAAAATTCTATTTGTACAAAACATTTTATTAATGTGTTTGCAAAATAAGTACGATAAGCTGTTTGGATAAAAATAACCTGATTAGATTGAGCTGGATATAAAATCTTTTCGTTTTAATTATAACAAAACATATATATTACAGATGTTAGTTTTAAAAAAAATATTCTTAAACATCAAGATTAACGCCATATTTATTATTCTATCACGTGTCATCTAATGCACAAAATTATGAAAGCTATGCAATGAAAGTTATGTGAATTGCTTACGTTGATATAATTAATTGTAATCAATTACGCACTTTAAATACAATTAATCTATTAAAATTTTTATAATTAATTTATTTTGTAAATTAAATTTTTAAGTATACATCATCTATATTACAATATTCAAATTCACTGCCCATGTTAAAAAAACACAAGTTGGAATTGACAAAGACAAGTTTCAACGACTCTTTCAGCGACTCATCGATTTTCAGCAGGTTTTAAGCTCTAGTTCAATACAAAAGCAATAATTAAATAATGCGCCCGTTCGCATTATTTAATTATTGCTTACTGTGATTGTTGTTATCTAAATACTACTCATATAGAATAGTTATAATATATATATATATATATATATATATATATATATATATATATATATATATATATATATATATATATATATATATATATATATATATATATATATATATATATATATATATATATATATATATATATATATATATATATATATATATATATATATATATATATATATATATATATATATATATATATATATATATATATATATATATATATATATATATCTCATTTTGTTTTACAGCTTTATAAATAAAATAATGAAGTCAGTCCATTTTACGTAATCGATTCTCAAATAGAGCAAGACGTCAACCATAGATGTTGTTCTTACTTCATTCAATTACACGGAATATGTCGCACGTAAACACCATTACCTCCGACCTCTTAAGATTTATATGTCACGTGACATATATCACGTGAATACCACAATAGTTGGGGCTAGCGTGGAGTCTCGTTTCATAGAGTGTTTAGAAACGTACTTGGAGACTGTTGGAATTTGTAGAATTTCTTTTGATTGCTTTCATTGAAGATTTCCGTTGATTTTATCATATATATGCAATTTTATATGCAAATTTCTTTCTAAAAAGTTATCTAGGAAAGTTGACTATAAACCTATAAGTACTGTTAAAAAGCTTTGTCAAGTTTGAATTTATCTTTTGAGAAAATCTCTTATATAAAAATAACAAAAGCATTTCCCGCCACGTTCGCCTTTCCCGTAAGCTTTAGAAAATATTTACTACCTGATGGATTTTAATGAAGTTTTCACTAAAAGACAAGATGCATCAACAAATAAGTTCATACATATGTTTAATACATTCAGAAATCATTGTTCACATATTAACTTGATTTTCGATTAATAAGTACAAAATAAACTTTTCACATCTATCAAAACTGTTATACTTATTAAATATTTAATTTATAAAAAGTAATCCGAAGCAAAATTATATGTGGGTTACGATACATTTATAGATATTGCTTTGTACTATGCTATTATAAAGCAATATAACAACGTATTGTGCTATAGTTTCGAAAGTGCTATTAGACCTAATATTACTCATCCACTAAAATTGTCATGCTATAATAATTGTTGCTTAGAACTATATGACAGTAGTATCTACTATTTCTATCCTCTTCTTCTTCTTGGCATTAGTCCCGGCTTTTGCCAGGGTCTGCCTTCCGACTAAGCCTACTCCACTTTGCACGGTCTTTAACATCCTCAGTGGACAATCTATTGGCTCTCATGTCTTGTGTCACGACATCCAGCCATCGCTTCCTTGGACGTCCGGGTGGTCTAACTCCAGGGACAGACATGTCAAGGCACTTCCTTCCGACATAGTTCTCAGATCGGCGCATAACATGGCCATACCATCTCAGGCGACGCTCTTGGAGCTTATCCGCTACGTCACGGACCCCAAGACTACCTCGAATGAATGTGTTGCGTATGCGGTCGGACCGCGTAACGCCACACATCCATCTTGTGTCACGACATCCAGCCATCGCTTCCTTGGGCGTCCGGGTGGTCTAACTCCAGGGACAGACATGTCAAGGCACTTCCTTCCGACATAGTTCTCAGATCCGCGCATAACATGGCCATACCATCTCAGACGACGCTCTTGGAGCTTATCCGCTACGTCACGGACCCCAAGACTACCTCGAATGAATGTGTTGCGTATGCGGTCGGACCGCGTAACGCCACACATCCATCTCAGCATCTTCATCTCCGTGACGTGAAGCTCCTGAGTGTGCCGAGATAATGTTGGCCAACATTCGCTGCCGTATAAAAGAACCGGTCGGATAATGCTCTTGTATATCAGTCCCTTGAGCTTGGGCGGTATTCTGCTATCACAGACTACACCAGTGACCTCCCGCCATTTGGCCCAGGCAGCGTTTATACGGGCATGGATGTCGTGGTCGATGCCTCCAGACTCATGCATAACGGCTCCAAGGTACCTGAACTTCTCCGACTTAACGGCTGGCTCAGTCCCGATATGGATGGTGCTCGAGTCCGGGTTCCCGCAAGCCATGTACTCGGTCTTCGACACATTCAGTTTGAGACCACCGTTCTCAAGCGCACCCTTCCAGGCGTTCACTTTACGCTCCAGCATCAGTCGGTTCTCGTCGATGAGTACTATGTCATCGGCATACATCATCAGCCACGGGGGCTGGCATTGGATGTGAGCCAAGACAGTATCCAGCACTACATTGAATAAGAACGGACTAAGAGCTGAGCCCTGGTGAACCCCTACAGTAATCGGGAAGGGCTTGGTGTCGCCAACAGCGGTCCTAACCACTGAAGCGGAGTCGTTGTACATATCTCTGATAACCTCAATATAGGCTTCAGGGATCCCCTTGGATCGCAATGCCCACCAGATATACTGACGTGGCACACAGTCAAAGGCCTTCTGCAAGTCCAAAAAGGCCACATGCAGAGCTCTCCTTTTTTCCCTGTAAGCCTCCATCAAAGTTCTGAGGGCAAAAATGGCGTCCATAGTGCCTGAACCCATACTGAGACTCAGAGACAGTACATTCTTGGCGGAGCCTGAGGTCGATCATGCGCTCGAAGAGCTTCATGGTGTGGCTCATAATCTTAATGCCCCTATAACTACCGCAATCTTGAACACTGCCCCTTCCTTTGTAAATAGGGATAATAAAGCTCTGCCGCCACTGATGTGGCATCTTTCCAGTATTCAAGATACGGTTAAACAATTCAGTAAGTATAAGCACACCAAGAGAGCCCAACGATTTCCACGCCTCTATTGGGATGTCGTCAGGTCCTACCGCTTTTCCGTTCTTTATGCGTCGAAGACAATTACGAGTTTCGTCACGGGTTATTGGAGCAACAAGTCCGAGGTTAGGAGATAATTTAGGAGGAAGACTACAAGACTGCTGAGTGTTCAGCAGCTCCTTAAAGTAGCTTCTCCATCTCTCCTTCACAGAGGCATGACTACAAAGCAACGTGCCCCGAGAATCTCTGACGCAAACCCATTTTGTAATATCCTGCGTCGCTTTATCTCGAGCACGAGCCAGTTTGTATATGAGCTTCTGCCCCTCCACAGTTTCAAGTTTATCGTACAATGGCGACAAACTTTCTCTGCGGGCTCTGGCTACAGCTCTTTTGCTGGCCCGTTTCGCTGCTATGTACTCCAGTCTGTCTTCAGGAGAGTTGGAATGCTGCCATTCTTTAAACGCAGCCTTCTTTTCCCGAATCACCCCCTGCACCTGGTCATTCCACCACCATGTCTCACTGTCGATGACACGCCCACCCTTAGTAACGCCAAGAACTCGCTTGCCCGCCGCAATGATTGTTGAATGAGCTCGATCCCATGCAGTCTGAGCGGTCTCGGTGTTAGTCAGTAGATTTTGACTCTCCACCTCCGCCAAGAAGTCTGTCTGCATCGGCCCATTCAACAACCACCACTTAATCCTAGGCTTGCGTTTCTCAGCTACTTTCTTTTTCGGAGTAACATTATAGTCCATGACAAGGAGACGATGTTGGGCCTTCAGGCTTTCGCTGGGAATGACCTTACAGTTGGTCACCCTACCTATATGACACCGTCTAGTCAGCAAATAATCAATTTGAGTTAAGTGGGACCCGTTCTTATACGTTATAAGGTGCTGAGGTTTCTTCTGGAAGAAAGTGTTCACGATAGCCAGATCAGATGTAATGCAGGTTCTTAGAATATTTTCTCCCTCTGCATTGCGAAGACCATATCCAAAACCCCCGTGAACACGTTCATACACCTCAGCGACCCTACCCACGTGACCGTTCAAGTCCCCCCCAACTAAGATTGCTTCGGTAGACGGTATAGCGAGTAGGACCTCTTCACACTGCTCCCAGAAAGTCTCCTTTTCAGCCGCGCTAAAACCCGCCTGGGGAGCATAAGCACTGATTAAGTTTGTGATTACGCCCTCGATCAGTACCTTTACCCGCATCAAGCGGTCGCAGCGACGGTCAACTTCAAGAAGCCCATTCTGAAGCTCTTCAGAAAGCGCTACCGCTACACCGTTTTTGCCCGTAGGTGACCCAGTGTATATAAGCCGGTAACCATGCCCGATGTTACGAGACTTATTGCCCTTCCAGCGAGTTTCCTGAAGGAAAGCACACTGGACCCGACGTCTCATGAGTACATCTGCGAGTTCTCTGCATCGTCCGGTTAGAGAGCCAATATTCCATGTTGCAAAGCGGAGTTTCCGTCTGGGTACTGACGTCGTTAGCCGTGCCCGTACTTGACACGGTAGCCCTTGCCCACTTATCGCAGGTGTAGGGCGATGTGCCTGCGCGTCGTTTAACGGCGACGCCCTAGCCATACCCAGCTTTTTGTCAAATCGGTCCATATGAGCGGCGAAGTAATTTTTAGTGGAGCGATTGCCATCTGACCTCCAAACGAATTACTGGGAGAAACCAAGAAAGGAAAGGGAATAAGAGGCAGAAAGACTTGGAATATAGGGAAGGGACACCACTTACATGGATTGGATCGGATTTTGAAAGTGGTGGCTCGAGGTCCCGGGGTCGCGTACCTGTATGCCGGAAACCAAATATCGGACAGATAATTGGCTAGACACCCTCTGAGCTGCTCAGTATCTAGTATTTCTATATACATCTATAATTCTTTAAAATCAAATAATATGCCTCAAAATGAAACTATGAAATTAAAACGGCATTCAAACAGCACAAATTTGTTTAGTCACGTTTTATAAGTACATTTATATCTATATATAACTGTACCTAGGTTCCTTCTGTAGTAAAAATTGAGCTAGCATCAAATAAAATCATAGGTCCTATGACCTATGATTTTATTTGATGCTAGCTCTATTTTTCATTTTCCTAGCAGAGTAGAGTAGAGAGTATACCATAACCGCAGCGCTTTATATTAATGACTCCAAAAAAAGAACCTAAACCAATGTCAAAAAGAAAGGTTAAAACCAATTTCATCACCTATACTGCGCTTCAATCCTATTACCAGAGTTCATGTCCCACCTGGCATCGTTTCAACTATTTTGCAATGGATAACGTTGGATATTTACCTTACCAAATTAACTTGACCCTTCCGCTGTTACGAAACGCGTATAGAAACTATCAAATTTTCAGCACGTTAATCTCTCACAAGTTGGTTGCCTCTTCCATAATGCTTTTTTGATGTAATTTATAATACTTTTTTTAGCTTCACGCTGCACTCCACATAGAGCAGGGCTAAAAGAACTTTGATGACATTTTAACAATCAGCGTTTATCACCGGAATTCGAGGCATGACGGAATTCAACCCCGCACTTCAATTTACCAAAATGAGAAAAAGACCCAAAATTAACAAAATATCTAAACTCTTTTACATTCAAGTGTTTTTGGTAAGATCTTATATATAAAAATACATAAACAAAAATTCATTTAAATTATTCCTGTAAATATTTATAGAGATTTAAATTAAATAATTACTCGTTTCACTTGTTAGGCTTGATAATGGAATAATAATTATTATATTTTGCCAAGACAATATAGGGAAAAAGGTTCAATGTTTTTTTCTGACATTTTTACTGGCCTACTCACAACTACAATATCTAATATAAAATCATGAGAAAATCTCAACAGACCACTTACTCCAACCTTGTGATAAATAGTTTTATGTTAAAATGTATACTTAGGTTAATAATCTATATTTTGTAATACGAAATGTACCTTTTCTTTGGCCACTTTTGTTTTGTTGAGTAAATTTCTTATTATTAATAAATCTCCTAAATTTAAATTTTTTCTTTTTTCTTTTCCTCGCTCTGATAATAAGACAAAGCGCTGCGTTGGGTTCCGCCAATGAACACGCAATGTCTCGGAAATTGGGCGGAAAGCAAGAAACGGAGTGTCGAAACTCTAGGTTCCTTCTGCCTACCCTGCTACCATATACGGAAACAGCGTAAAAAAAGATAAAATAAAATAAATAGTAAAAATAAATAAAAATAATACTTGAAATTAACACCATCAGTGACAGTGACAGGCAGTGCCAAGCATTACGGATTAGGTTTGAGCCTTGGGTAACAGATGTTTACGGCCGAATGAATGAATTTGAGGAGCGACATTTTGTCTATGATAAATGAATAAAAATTAACTAATTATTTCTGTTGTATATCACAAAGAAATCTATTACGCATTTTTCCGATATTTTTTATTTGTCGTTTGTACATTCAACCTAACCTAATTAAATAATTGGTTTTTGCTGTCAGATTTTATGAGTGAAAACGGAGCGAAAACGTCTAAGAGATAAGGGCGACGAATTATGACAGCCTACACCTTGAAAATATCCAAATCCGGCACTGATGACAAAGAAATATAGGTACAAACAATTTAATTTTTAGAAAACGTACAAAAAATTAAATTTGAAAACAAAAAGAATAATATTTGCTAACGTTACTATTTTAAACTCTCTGTTCTCTCAATTCATGTACAATGTTCCTTTGCTACACTGTGTATGTACAATACTTAAATTTTAAATAATATGGCATAACAAACATATGAAGATGACTCTTATACTAATATGTTCACAAAATAAATAAACTGGAAATGTAATTATATGGCCTTGATTCTTAATGAGTAAATAAATTTCCAAATTTTGGTCTGTTTTATGTCTAATTTTCCACAGCGAGAAGGTATACGTTACCATTGTTATTGCAATGGCACCATCCAAATATACTGAAGCAGGTTGATTATTTTGTTTCACATTGTTTACTTGGTGAGTTTAGTGAATCATACTATAACATGTATAAATCTAAATTTCTTTACAATATAAATATTTTAATTGTAAGTTTAAAAACGGTAATAACTTAAAAGGATTATTTACAAAATGTGTATTTTTTTATCGTTTGTTATAAGTAAGTTATAATTGTGAAGAAAATGTAGATATTTGTCAAAATACGTAAATCGTGAACGTAAATATTATAAGACGGCTCTGTCGTTTTCCGCGTATGCCTGTCACTATGGTACAAGCATTCCGCAATGTATTTTGAAATGTACCACTTCAAAAGTAACTAAAAAATATCAACCTTAATTAGAAAAGCTTATTACTCGGTCCAAAAATATTTAAGGGATAATAATCTGTGGAATTCAAATTATCGCCAGAGTTACGTTCCGAGCTGGTAGTAGTTTTATGTTCATTCGACGATTTAAAAGTGATTGCAATAACTTATTTGCATATGAATGTTTTGAATTTAAATTTAAACAAGTGGCCGAGGAGACGCCTATCCCGTAACTCACTCTTCCTCTGTCACCTGGGTGTGGACATAACTAATAATGTAATTATTTATGTCTAATTATACTAATGTATGTAATTAATTAGCAAATTTTAAAGCAATATAAAGAATTTAAAGAGAACATTGAAAACAGAAAATAGATAAATAAAGTCCACTTTGTATGATGAAAGTCTGATTAGCTTACACACAATCTTAATATGATTTTCTGTTATTTATAGTAAATTAAATAACAGTCTCCATAAGTTCTAGTGCCGTGACAAATGTAGTTTTTGTAGATCTTTCTGTACCATTAGCTAGCAAAATATTGTGTGACCGCAGAACGTCAAAGTGTTTAGTTTAAAAAATAATAATTTACATAACATATGTATGTAGTTATTTTACTATCTTAGAAAATAATACATAGTAAATTATGTCTTGCCCAATTGAAAAGCTGTTGTGATATTTATTATTCCCTTTTCAATTATTTATTTTAAACAATCCTAATCAATTTTAATTTCGCACATAACAGTGTAGGCAGAGAGAACCGTAGGCTCAAGGGAACTAGTGTTAAGACACTCCGTTCCCCGCCTTCCGCCTTTCGAGGCTATGCGTCTTGAGTGACAGAACTCAACGCCGCGCTTTTCCCTTCTTGTCAGAGTGAAGAAAATTAAAATATTTCATTCTCCCCGAGTGGAAATCGAACCCACAAACGACTGTACTCTTTTTAATAATATAACCTTAATTTTCTTCTCATTAGCTTTAGCCAATGCCATTTAAATCCATATTGCTATTTTAAGAAATAAAACTTTTCATATACAATATATTATTAGATCTACTAACATTTATCATGAGCAGTTGAAGAATTTACTTAAACATTGATGAATGGTTCAGCTTTTGAAGTCATTTAGCCATTGTCATAATCCTTCCTGGTGTATTCTAAAGAAGTAATAAGGAAGTCCGGGTGTCGAGTACCGTATTCAAGGCAGATGCAACTGTCTTGTACTTACTGTGTTAATCTGAACTTTATATCTACTTATATTCTTTTTCTATATTAAGTTCTGTAAAATTATTGGCTCTTATATTAAAATTTTATTTTCATATTAACTCTCTTATTTCACGTCGAAATCTTCTATAGAAAAATGTATTTATAGGATACAAAAAGTATATTTTTTTTAGCTTCAGCAGGTTAGGAGGAGGAACGGTAGACTCAAGAAACTTAAGTGTTAAGATACTCCGTTCCCCGCTTTTTTCGTTTCGAGGCATAGCGTGTTGAGTAGAGGAACTCAACGCCCCGTTTTTTGCTTTGTTTCCAGAGCGAAAAAAATTAAATTATTTCATTTTCCCCGAATGGGACTCGAACCCACAAACCGTCCCGTTTACAGGCACACGATGAGCGTCTATGCCAGGACGGTTCTCAATTTTATATTCAAGTATTTTAATGTTAAATATTGAATAAATTTCAACTATTATTATGAAAGTAAGCTTTTTCAAAGTCTTCACGTAAAGTAAATGACCTTCTTTTATACCTCACCTAAATTTACAAAACCAACCACGATATATTTAACATCCTCCAAATAACATCCTGGCATCCTTATGGCATCCTTTTTAAGCTCGGTACGCGAGCAGCGCGGGCATCACAAATGAAGCTAAAAATGTTCTTACATGACGGCCGCAATAATTTTTATTTTATTTATTTATCTATTTTACCATCATAAATAATTTTTCATATATTACTATTTTAATTTTGAACATAAATAATCCCGAATATCTGCATTGGTATCTTAGTACACGTATATTGTTGGAGCGACCAGAGCATCTGGAGCACTCGAGCTCGGGGTGGAGATATCGTCCACTAATAGCGCGTTGAGCGATTTAGCAACAGATGAAAAATATTTTTTACATGATTGTTTTTTTAGTCTATATGTTAGTTATTTCTACAGTGATTTAAGTAATAAAAATTTAAACTCAAGATTTGAACCAGCACCTAGACAGAAACCGTCCAAGGACATGGAAACTTGGTGAATATGCTTTCTTTAAGTAATTTTAACCAAACCACCTTTAACCAAATTATGACACTACGGCGGTATATCAGATAATTGGCAGTTTTGGCATTACAATGAAAAAAATTATATCGATTGAAACGCCACTATTTGTAATCCTGGTACTCGAGCCGAGGTTGAACACAAGGCGAGCACATATGATTTTCCAATATTTACTATTTCTATTTACTCGATACTTTTCCTTTATAGAATATAATCTTATTTACTAAATACATTCCTATTCTTTGCCAATATTATTGTTAAACTTGAGATTGTCATAAATGTATAACTTTTTCTATTGAAAACAAAACATGCTAGTTTTAATTTACTGTTTTGTCCATGGTTAACGAAAATAAACATAAACAAAGGTATTTTTTCTAATATAAGTAAAGTATGTATTTAAAAGGGGGCTAAAAACGATACTTGGAGGATGATAAAAGCTGGATATCTTTTAATCTACATACATATATTAATTATGCCATTAAAATGTTGTATCGACGGTTACATTTTCAAAACTAATCTGCATTTTTATTTATTGTTTATTTGGCTATTTGGCTATTTCGTAACTAAATTAATATTAAATAAAAATCTTTTAAAAAAATGAGGCTGTCGTGGCGCAGCAGCACAACGTCTGACTGTAAACGCAACGGTTGTGGTTCGATTCGCACTCGAGGTAAGTGAATGAATTTTCATTTTATTCGCTCTGGTAATAAGACAAAAGACTCGAAAAGGCAGAACGCGAGAAATGGAGTGTCTTAACACTAGGTTCCCTCTGCCTACGCTATTATATACGGTTTAGAGCGTGAAGCTAAAAAACCTTTAGTGAGTGACTACGAGTACCGTATGTGAGTGATGTCTGTGAACTTAGCAGATCATTGTCCAGCAGATCAATAATAGTTCTCTTCGCATGCAGCATAGTTCTATAGTTCCTGATAGATTTTAAAAATAGTTCTGGCGTTTTTACTTATAAAAAAGTCATTTAGGTAGACAACTTCCCGTAGCAGATCATTTTCTTGGAAGCAAAATTCTGGTCAAGTTCTATACACATGTGGATAACTTCGATAGTTCCTGATCGTTTTCAAGAATAGTTCTCTCGAATTAACTTAAAAATAATTATTGATAAATATTATATGCATTCTTTTTCATGCAGAAAATATTTATAAAAAATTTTAATATAACAATCAGCGGAGAGAACTTCAAAATTTCTGTACGAATACAAAAAAAATATTTCAAATGAAAATTATTAGAACACCAGAACTCACATAAAAATGTCAGCAGAGCATACTTAAATGAGAAATTTGTTGAAAAACTAAAAAAAAATCGTTCATTCGAAAAAATCACAAAATATACTAGTTTAGTAACAAACTAGTTTTTAATTAAAAATCTTTATATATTCTTTGAGAAATCAAGGAGTTCCAGCCTCCTGGGAACATACGAATCGCAATATTTAGATAGATATGAGAATGGACAAGATTCGGAATAAATACTATTAATATGAAGTACGAAAGTAGCTATGTGTACCAAAACACCTAGTGTAAAGCAACATATTGGTTAAATACGTTTTAAGTTCATTGGTTTCAGTGTAGTGTTTTAGGAGATCTCGGCATGCCTAGAATACACCTACTACTATTAAGCCATTGTGGGAATAACTTGTTCTATCATAATATATTTAAAAAAACGTAATCTAATTTACATAATATTTTCTCATTTTAAAAAATAAATATTAAACAATAAATAAGAAAAACTAATTCGTTAGAACACAAAACATTTTGGTTGGGAATTTTAAATAAATTATAATAAGAGTTTCAATTCTTTAAATATGCAAAAATATACAGCTTGTAACCGACCTTGAAATTTATATATTGTGGAATCAATTGAATATAATCTCCTTAATATTTTTTTTTATTTCATGTGAGATTTGAGTCCCGTCAATGTCAAATATCATCTACTTCAGTACTATAAAAAATGTCCTAGCTGTTGTGCCTAGGTACATGATCAATTGATGTGCAAATAATTTTTATACCATTTATTTCGACAACTTAAGAAAATATATTATCTAAATTATTAAGACTAAAATTTAGTCAATTAATTGTTATTTAACATCTAAATAAAATTTTAGATAATTTAAGGTAACCAATAAAAAATCTTTTTAATATTTATATATTAATTTGTCATATTGATATCAAGGTAAAATCATACTCAAATAAAAAAAAACAACGGTTAAGTGTGGGTAGTGCTGGCACACCGAGGGTTCCGTATCTATTTTATGATGACCTTAAGAAAATATTCCTCATAAAAATTGACAAAATTAAATTTGCGGTCGTAAACACTAATTTTGTATGAAATTAAGTACAAATATAATTTTGAAATGATTTCTTTCTGTGTTAAACATAAAAATAATCAATTTTGAGAATTTCACCTTCATATATACTGTAAGCTCTCACTTCTTGTCAATTTTCACAAGTCTAGGCCTATGAAGAACGACTAATAAGGGTCGACAAACTCAAATTTGCGCTCGTATGCACTCATTTTGTATGACATGAACTACAGTATAACTTTATTCGTACTGCAAATTCCAAATTTTATAATTCCAGGTAAAATATTAAATAGGTTAAGATTATGCGAAGAAGATTATACGACGCTCGTATCTTTTAGAATTTTGATTTTGTCTATATACCTGAATATTTTATAACATTTTTAGTTCAGTGACAACCGGACAGACAGATAGACGGGCAACAAAGTGATCCCATAGGGCTTAGTTTTTTCCTTTTGATGTAAGGAACCTCAAATTCGGCGAAGGTAAAAACTAAAACTAACACTTCAAATGTATGCACTCAATGTGGCTAGATACAGTTTATTTGATAAAATGGAAACATGCATCGCCCTGAATGCTAACTTAAAGTATACATTCTTTGAGTTAGCATTGACATAATTTTACTAATCGCTTGATGTTACTGCCCTGTTAAGTAAATTGAGACTGTAGAGCTCGAAAGCGGTAGATTTCTTAGATTTTTTTATTTTGAGAATTTTATTTTTACTATTTTGTTAAAAAAAAATTTATTTATTAACGGACTGCAAAATCACATATAGTTTAAAGAAAAGTATCGACGTGTAGATGGCACGTAGCGGTGCCACGATGTTATTGTAAATGTATGTATTTTAATACAATAAGTCATTAGCAATAAGTACATTTTAATTACGGTTCAGTAATATCTTCTGACATATTTAGTTATCTAATCGACGTGTTAGATAAAGCGTAACCGCTAACCTTCTGTTGCACCCTCTTGGCCAAAGAGAGTAAGACTTGAATGTAGACCACCACATCTTAGATCTTAAAGACAACAAGTAGTTCCTGCGATTACAAAATTCAACCAAACAAAGTAAACCTAAAGAGCTTTACAATATTTGTGAATGTATAGACTGAATAAAATTTACCCCGTACGAACGTTTTATTTCGTTTTCTTACATTTTTTAGCTTCACCAGAGAACCAGAGGAAATCCAGTGTGAATACTATCCGTTCTCCACTTTCCGCCCAAAATAATTAGCAAGTAATTGTAATCCTTTCAGCTATTCACGTGTTTATTATAAATCGCATTTTTGAACGCCAACTGAGCTTGTCTGTACATAAGCTTATACCCGTAGAAGGTCACGGGTCTCGTGTAAATTCCGAGGGTGAATTATAAAATTACGAAGTACACGTGACTTTATAATGTATGATGTACATTGCTGGACTTATATGTGAAAATTTAGAACAGAGAAGAAATATTTTCACCGAATATTCTTTGTATTGTGATATAAGTCGTATGATTTTATATCATTTTGTTTTTAATATATTATGAAATAATATTAATATCCTTTTTCAGTGACTCCCTTTCACAACAGTTCTTTTAACTACATTCGAATTCCATTACAAAGATATTAATATGAAGGATTACCTTTTGACATAACTTAAAATTACGTAAATGCAATATAGATATGTACTGTTATTATTCATTTTATTAAGAAAAAGCCCAATTGACTTGTTACATCATTTTTTGACTAACGAACAAAATATTAATATTAATAAGTAATTAAACTCTCTAGTTTTGTCAATATTAAAATCAAAATCATCAATCATATTCTAAAATATGATTCTCCATACACGTGATAAGGTACATGTTCACACGTCATACGAATCGCTTAGTGCTATATACCGTATTAGTTTAAATGATGCAGTGTAAATTAATGCGCTATTTATTCATACTTCACATTTCTTTGTAAATAGATATATAAAAGAGCAATACCCTGTGCTGCATATTATTATTTTATATATTTGTTTATAGCAAGCGGATTAATAAGCGGGGAACGGAGTGTCTTAACACTAGGTTCCTACGATTCTTACGGTTCCCTCTGCCTACCCTGCCATGTGTGGGATACAGTGTGAAACTATTATTATTATTATTATTATTATTATATGTTAGTAGCTAATATGTATAGTAAAACAGCTAGCGCTAAAGTGTACTTCATAAGTAAAATTATTTTCGGTTTACTTTTTTGTACTTATACGTAAACCAAATGTCTAAATCACTTTGGCCATCTTTGAAAATATCCAACAAAAATTTTCCAACCATGTTACTTATAGAAAGTAGTGTATAAAGGGATAAAGTCTATTTGTGTTACGTGAATTGTAGAACAACTACTACGATACCAAACGTGTAAATGTACTTTGCACTCTTCAGGCCCTCGAAGCATTCGTTATTACCATTATTCACAATTTAATATGCCGCCTGACAGCATCTGACCGTAAGCTCGACGGTTGTCGGCGATACCCACTCAGGGAGAATTAATTACTTCACTTACTCGATCTAGTAACAAATCAAAGCGCGGCGTTGACTTCCACTATTTGGCACGCAATGTCTCAAAATTGGGCTGAAAGTTGGAAACGGAGTGTCTTAACACTTGGTTTTCCCCGTCTGGTCTTCTATATCTCAAAAAGTTATCTTTTAATTTTGATGTAAGCGTTCTGGTACTTTCCTCTTTATTCATTAAGCATGTATGAAATTCAAAGAAATATAACCTCTATATAGAACCTCTAAGTAGAATAGTCCATGGCATTGTCAAAAACTTTCAATACCGTCGATATTACTTGAGACCTTGTTCTAACACAAATTTCCACGTAGTAACTACTGGACAGTCAAAAAGCCAACCAAAACTATTATATAACTTTAAAACTTTAAATTTATTAGTACCAGTGACTTCGTATCGTTTTCAAACAACCTTCCTGAATTTCACGCCTTTGACCTATTTTCCTTGTTTAGTTTGTAATTCATGAAGTTAAGGTAAGTCTTGTATAGATGGTTCTCGGCGATTTCAATGCTTAATCCCAGGCATGGGGTAACCCCGTTTCCAACAGCAAGGGAAGAGCCGTTCAGGTGTGGGCCCTTCTCTCTAATTTAACACTTCTCAATGTAGGGACAACATTTACCTGTGTGCGTCACAACGGTGGATCCGTGGTGGACCTCTCGTTTGCAACTTCGTCCGTCGCACGCAATTTGTTAAATTGGAGAGTAGAGGAGGAGGTGGAGACCTTGTCTGACCATTTATATATTAGGTTCGAGGTTTCTATTCAGCCGATGTCAGTGACGGCTCCCTCCAGGGGCCCTTCTCGTACGTTCCCAAGATGGGCCCTCAGCCGGCTCAGTACAAACTTAGCAAAAGAGGCGGCCATTGTGGCTAAGTGGTGCTCTCAGGGAAGGGTTGGTGATAATAACTCCAACGTTGACGAATTGGCGGTTCAGATGTGCGTCACTCTGACAGGTATATGTGATGCGGCAATGCCAAGAGTTCGGCGGAGGAGTATTCGTCGCCAAGTTTACTGGTAGACACCCGAGATTGCCGAATTACGGGTGTCTTGCATTCGGGCTCGCCGGGCTTATACAAGGTGCAGGAGAAGACATGGCTTCGATCCTATGCTTGAGGGCCAGCTATATGGTGTGTATAAGGAAAAGAAAAACGTCTTGCAGCTTGCTATTAGGAAAGCTAAAGCTGAGGCTCGTCAAGCTATGTTAGTGGGCTTAAACAAGGATCCGTGGGGACGTCCATATCTAGCCGCGTGAAATAAACTTCGTGCGGCGGGCGCCCCTCTAACTAGAACCTTATCGCCGGACTTTCTTCTGAGTCTTGTGGTACAATTGTTCCCAGAGCCATCAGGACACATTCCGCCTAGAATGACCTCTTCTTCAGTCTGCGAAAGGATGTCAGTGGTTCCCCTGATTTTGCAGGAGGAGATGGATTTGGCGCTCGGGCGACTCAAGGCCAAAAAAACGGCTCCAGGACCTGATGGTATTCCAGTGAAAGCTTTAAATATCATCATGGAATACCTAAGTGATAATCTGCGGGAACTCTTTAACAAGTGCTTCACAGCTGGGCAGTTTCCAAAGATCTGGAAAGAAGGTGGGCTGTGCCTGCTTAAGAAGGAAGGTCGACCTCTGGACTCCTCATCCGCATACAGCCCAATTGTGCTGCTGAATGAGACTGGTAAATTATTGGAGAAGATCATTGCTTCTCGTCTTAATCAGCACCTAGAGGAGGTAGGTCCGGGTCTTTCAGAGGCTCAGTTCGGGTTCAGGGCTGGTCTGTCAACCATCGACGCTCTGAACGCCCTGAAGACTCGGTCATTGGCCGCGACGGCAAAAAGAGATGTTCTTTTTGCCGTCTCATTAGATGTGGTCAATGCCTTTAACAGCTTGCCGTTTGAGACGTTAAGGGAGGCCCTTCGGTACCATAGGGTACCTCTCTATCTCCGGCGGCTGCTGGATGACTACCTCCGGGACAGAGTAGTCATATGGATTGGAAGGGACGGTCGGATTAGTCGACGAAGGGTCAGTTGTGGGGTTCCACAGGAGTCTGTGTTGAGTCCGTTGTTGTGGGACATCGGGTACGATTGGCTTCTTCGTTGCCGTCTTCCCGCCGGAATAAGTGTTATTTGCTATGCTGATGACACTCTTGTCACCGCCCGGGGATCAAATTATGAGGAGGCCGCAGCCTTGGCCGAGGCCGGCACTAATATAGTAATAGGCCGCATCGAGGCGCTGGGTCTGAGGGTGTCTATGTCTAAGACAGAAGTCCTCTTATTTCATGGCCCGCGTAGGGGTCCCCCACGTGAGTCTTCTCTGCGCATCCAGGGGCAAGAAGTGGAGGTACGGTCCCAGATGAAGTGTCTGGATCTGATTCTGGATGGACGATGGTCGTTTGCGTCGCACTTCGCTCGGCTTGCACCAAAGCTACTGAACGCCGCTGGAGCCCTGAGCAGGCTTCTACCAAACATCGGAGGGCCAGATTTCGCATGCCGACAACTTTATGTCGGTGTGTTGAAATCAATGGCTCTGTATGGTGCCCCCGTGTGGGTGGATTCTCTCACTGCTCGCAACAGGGCTCATTTGCGGAAAGCACAACGGGTCATAGCAGTGAGAGCAATTCGGGGGTACCGTACAGTGTCCTGGACAGCTGCAACTCTATTGGCGGGCGATCCACCGTGGGAATTACAGGCGGAAGTGCTTGCTAGAGTACACGCTTTACGTGCGAGCGAACGGTCACGAGGCGTACGACCATCGCTGGAGGATATTGCGCGGATCAGGAGGAGAGCAGATGAAGCCCTGATCCGGCGATGGAGGGAGGACCTTGGATCCCCGGTGGCAGGCCTAGCGACAGTGGAGGCAATCCGTCCCTACCTAGAGCGCTGGGTAAACAGGGAATATGGAATCCTGACGTTCAGGCTGGTGCAGGTGCTGACGGGGCATGGTTGCTTCGGCAAATATTTGCACCAGATTGCGCGTCGGGAAATGTCACCGGTTTGCCATGAGTGTGATGCTTCCGTCGACTCGGCACATCATACTCTGGCTGAATGCCCCGCTTGGGCCCCACAGCGCCATGCCTTGATGGTTGTGGTGGGTCAAGATCTTTCTTTATCCAGTGTAGTAAGGGCCATGCTGGATAGTAAGGGGAACTGGTCTGCAATGGTCTCTTTCTGTGAGGCAGTCATCTCACTAAAAGAGACCGCGGAGCGAGTGCGCGAATCCCGCATAAATGCAGACCCATTTCGCCGCCGTAGACCAGGAAGCAGGAGAATGCGCTATGCGCTACTCCAACCTTAAAGGAACGCCTGTAGGAGGTGCATTCTGGCCCTTCTGCAAGTCATCAAGGCTGTGGGTGCCCTAGAGAACCCTAAAAGTGACGGTGGCCTGCGATAGGCGGGCCTTCCATCGAGGCGTCGTAGTTGCATGCGCAAGCGATCCTGCGTCGTCTTATATTGATGGAGAGGGTTTCCGCTGGGTTTTAGTGGGTAGGATCGGACTTACCGGTGAGTCCCACAGTACATCTGCATAAACGTAAACGTACATTTCCCAGCGTAATAAAAAAAAAAAAAAGAAAAAAAAAAAGTCTTGTATAGATGTTATTGGATTTATTTCCATAAATTATTATTATCATCGGTTTCTCTTTGTCATGAGGTTTTTTCAACATTCGTTTGACAGATGTATTCGAACAGACGTCTATGTTGAAATGCGGAATATAACGCACTCGGCGTTGAGTTCCGCTACTCAACCCACAGTGACTCGAGGCAGAAAGCGGTGAACAGGGTATCTAAGACTAGGTTTCCTCTGCCTTTACAGATAATAAAAAAACTAGACACTTTCAAATCGAAATCTTGTACAATCACTTTAACATAAATACATAATAAATCAAAATTGAATATACAAGTATAGTAATATTATGAAACTAGAAATTTTGTATCGTTAATTGCCTAAATTTCAAGAACTATAAAATATAAAAATAATAAATATTTTATAAATGCTATAGGCTATATTTTATCAAGTTAACTGTTTCGATGTGACCTCCAGCGCTTTGATTGCGTCCTGTATTATATAGAATTTTAGTTACTTCATAGTAAAAGCTATTATATTATAATTTTATACTTCTAGACTATTCTTTAAGTGATTACAGTAGTGGCATAGTAATATTTAAAGCAGCTAGGTAAACATACGTACCTATTTTCTATCTATGCATCGGTGACGTTTATTTTTATCGTCTGTCGTCAACAACCTTCCCGAACTGCATGTCTTTGACCCACTTGCCTTATTAACTTAGGAGACAAGTACAAGATCACGTGTTCTCAAACAACGCTTTGTTTGTCGAGTTCCATATATTTATATTTTTGTAAAATGTATATTATTTTGACTTATTAAACGTGTTAAATTGAGTATAAGTTTATTTAAGGAGAATATTTCAATGAAAACAAGAATTATATTTTAATATTAGAAAACTCGGAGATGAAGGTACATAACCTTCATTTTTCAGCTTTTTTAAGGTTCCTCCAGATATTTCATGACGAGTGGAGAAGCTAAGACAATTTAAATATAATTATTTAATTAAGTTGGGAGTCGAACTAAACAACAAATAACAAACTTATAGACGCTGTTCCACTACGCCATAAGTCTGTTATGTAATAAATATTGTACTCAAGACATCAACAACAACATTAACAACACATAATTTTTTTTTAAATGTTGCATTCATAAGAAATGATTGTATTAACACGTTAGCTCCGATAGCATCGGACTACACATACGACATTGTTTTCTTTATAATAATTATTTTGAAAGAATGTATCGCGGAAAATTTTAAAAACAATTTTATTACTTATTGACCAACACGATTTATATTGCAAATATTATAATCGACCTGCTATGTAATGCAACTCGTGTTGCAACACGCTGAAATCATTTGAATTATTATGTAGATACTGTAGCTCTGTATATAGTAGTTACCATCTTCACAGTATAATAATATTTATTCATATTTTTTCTATTATATAATCATTTCTCTTAAAATTCGGATAGTAAAATACCTTGAAAATCCACAAAAGAAGACTTTTTTAAAAGCCAAAATTTTTTTTTCTTAGTCAGACTTCTTAGTCATCGCAATCAAAAGATACGAAATTAAATTTGCTAGAAGAAAGAACTTAGAGTTAGAACTTACAGTAAAAAAAAAATGTCTAAAAATTGGTTATTTATTGGTACCATAACCATTACAAACTTATATCTGTAGTAAATTTCGTACAAAAATAGTAAATTCGGTTACAAATTTAAGTTTGTTACTATTATAAAATGGTTTTCGTTGACCTACGTATGAAATTGGTATGAACTCTCGTTGCGTTAGTAATCGCACTAGACCGATGTTAACTTTACAGTTGAATTTTGTATATAGCATAGGATATTATAAGTGTGAATTTGAGACACGGCGTTTCAGTGAAGGAAACCATCGCCACACTTCGTCTTAGCATTGTTTCCACAACCATCGCTTTTACAGTCAGAATATAGCAATTACGAGTATCAAATATAAGTCTAAATGGCTTTGGTAATATAAAAAATTGCATATTTCAAAACTGATTATGTCGTGACGAGAGAACGAAGGATTCGGTCCACTTTAACTTTATCACCGAAAAATTAACATGTCATAAATATATACATAAATATATACATATATATATATATATATATATATATATATATATATATATATATATATATATATATATATATATATATATATATATATATATATATATATATATATACATATATATATATATATATATATATATATATATATATATATATATATATATATATATATATATATATATATATACATACACTAAAAACAAAAGAAAATTTAAAAACTTCTACAAAATTATTATGCTATATTGCAATACTGTAGTCAATGAACAATATAGACGTCAACTATCAACAAGTCACTTTATCGATAGTTAAAGGTTTAAAATAAAAAAAAATAATTGTAATAATAAAAAAAATTAAATACAGAGTTGAAAACGTGAGAGCATATATTTAAAAGATTTTATCACATTTTTATTTCAATACATCATTAACTGGCTCATTGTAGTCTACATGGGCTTAACATTAACCTTTTTCCACTTAAAAAACCATAATAAACAAATAGTTTTGTCTCGTCACGGTGGGTATTTGTGACAAGGAAGAAATAAACATAATAATAAAAAACAAGGTTAAAACGGATCAGTGGTTTGATTGAGAGATGAGCGACGATCAAGGAAAATGAAGGAAACAATACATTTTAGGTTAGCCTTAAACTTTTTAAAAAAATACAGAATCCACTTAGTAACTAATAAGGAAATTGATGTCGTGTTTATAGAATTTAATGAACCATAAACGGCCGAGGGAAGTCAACAAATGGAAAAACTAGTAGCGATTCATGCAAAATATTTTAAGTGGAAAACCAATCACCTTGACAGTTGACCTTAAAGGGAAATAAAAGCATTAAATCTTATAAAAAATTACAAATTACTATTACTATGTAACGGCCATATACCAATTTTCTATTGTTCTAAGGGACTATAGCAGCTAGCTGTCTGAGTATTTAATATTCATGATACCAGTATACATTCACACGTTCGTCGGCTGACAGACGGACAGACAGGCGGACAAACAAAAAAAGTGATCCTATAAGGGTTCCATTTTACCCTTTTGAAGTAGGGAACCCTGAATACGACACACATTACTAAGTTTTATTTAGTCGAATAGTTCTTTTGTCTGATTATCAGGAAATGTATTGTCACACCTGCCGAATATTTTATTGACTTTATCCTTTCCAGGTGAACTGACGATCTGGTCACAGTCGCTAGGAGACGCTGGAAGTAGGCATCACCAGTATACGTGACAAGACTGAAAGTGAAGACGACGGTGATACTAGTCTACTAATTGTCTACGACGGACACTTATTGTAATTTATATTATTTGTTATCCGTTATATGATTTAATATAATAATTTGAAGCAATACATTGCCTTACCTTGAAAATGAATATGACTAAATTGGCATACTTTGATATATGAATCTTTATGGTGATATGCCTCCTTCTGTCTTTAAAGCGATTGAAAAGCAAGGTCTTGCAAAATTCATCGTAAAATCAAATGGGCATATATTTAGGTGCATCTTGTAACCTCAATAGCGAGCAGATGTAGTGCAGTTGCAATAAATATTTTACAGCAATAAAATTTTACTTGAAATGTTAAGATCGTATATATTGCAGTTTTTCAACAAAGGGACCATGTTTTGTAAAAATAAAAAAATTATATACATATGTAAACATACTTTTTTATACAAGTCTACTCCGCCAAAGATAAATAAGATTGTTAATTATATGTATATTAAACAAAAGTTTGATAACCTGTTAAGTCTCTCTGGATTTTTTTTGTTAGATTATATTGTATTTTTTGGTTATTTTAGAGAATCTAGTTTTAACTGGTAACTAAAGGCAGATAATTATGTTGATACATGTTAAATGTATTCTTACATTAATGTGTGGGGCAATTGTTTAATTTTTTTAGAAACACAGTATTCTGAAGTTCAATTTTCAAGGAAAATAATATTCAAGACATTTGTAGACGTTTCACGATTTGGTTATAGATGATGCGGCTTTAGATCCCGCCACCTGCGGAAAAATATATATATAAAAAAGTTCTCACTCGTCAGACCAAGGCCCTAATTTTGGAAGCACTCAAGGTAATAAGGCATATCTTGAAACGAAATATATGTGTTTATCATAAAGGAGCAAAACAAGGAATATATAATAACTTTATATATAATATAAAGTTTGCTGTATTAATTTCGAATTTAAATTAAAAAAAAATATGACGATGACGCACATAAATTAAATATTGTATACAATTAATTTATACTAAATAGGTAGTATACAATTAGAACCTCTTTTTAATATTGTAGTTATTAGAGTCTCAAATTCCGACTTTGATAATTATTTTGTATGAAAATATTATAAAATTTTCATACAAAAATTGCTTGACAACCATGCAAATCTATATCTATATATTTCTCAAGTGCACGTTCGTACGGCGAGTCACGTTTAACCCAAAACATACGCTACCAGGGATTCATAAGCCACCAACAAGTATATACGTAAGCTAACGTGCATGTGTGATTGTACATTTCCTTACAGTGTGTATGCCTCCTGCTTACCTCATCCCCGTATTGCATACACCCCTACATATTAGTTTCATTAAATACAAATGCCCTCTAGAATGTGAAATTTATTTTTTTTTTTAGTGTAAAATTAAATAGTGTGACGATGAGATATTACAGATTAATATTATTTTGATTTGGATGTAGATTTAATATATAGACTAACTCACTTAATTGAACACATTACATGTACGTACGTATAGTTTGTAGTTCAGCATTTATTATGATTATTTTAAATTAAAATTATTTTAATATATAATATTACCCTGAGTGGGATTGAACATACAACCAACGCATTCACAGTCGTACGTTATCTCAACACAATATTTATATATATATATATATATATATATATATATATATATATATATATATATATATATATATATATATATATATATATATATATATATATATATATATATATATATATTCTTTTACATAATATTAAGAAGAGCCCAGGACCCGATGACCTAAAGAATGAAGGCAACATGCAGAGCAGTGGTTAAATTTAGACATTATACAATTATATAAAAAAGGAAACCCTTTGGAATTCGCTAACTACCGGCCGATTAACCTACTATCAACTGTATACACGTTGTTTACACCTATTACACTCAGAAAAATTGGCTCTATAATAGATAGAGAGCAACCGGTAGAGCAAGCAAGCTTCTGCCCCTGTGTCTCAGAAACAAAAGTCTGTATATAGGTTTTATAGATACACTAAAATATTTGACAGCCTCTAATATAGCTCTATCTGGCAAGCTTTACGTCACTGCAACATAGAACTATAAAGAATGTATATCGGAATAGTCTGAACAAAGTAAAATTATAAATTCGAGGCGACGAGATCAAAAAAGCCAGACGTTATCCCACCATATTAGCCTCAATATTAATATATATTATAAATATATACATTTTTGTACATTACGTATTATATAATATATTATATTATGTTTCTTGGACTTCATGATCCTGGAAACAACAAGTTCTAACTTTAATATATGAGTTGGTCGCGCTAGTTAAATTAATTTGATTTGAAGAATTGCTGAAACTTTACTGAATTATTTATAAGCAATAAGACCATTATTGAAATAGAAATGCCCACAACTTTGTTAGTGCTTTGTTAGATGCCCACAACTATTTGATTCAAGTGTTCCGAACTTGCCTTGGACTATTCCAACAAAATCAATTTAGACACCACCAACTTTGCTTTAGATTAGACATTGGAAATTCAAAATATTTTTGCGTAAGTAAAGACCGTTAGCAATTAAAAATCTAATAGGAATATAATTAATATGAATGTACTGGTTGATTGTATAAGTTATTATAAAATTTTATGTGGTATTGTTTCATTTTCTTAAAGTGACTCTTTAAACCACATATAGCAATATATCTTGACTCTAGTATCAAGACACTCCGTTCTCTGCTTTCTGCTCGAATTTGAGACGTTGCATGTTAAGCAGCGGAACTCAACGCCACGGTTTGCCTGACGTATTGGCGATCAAACCTACAACTGATACTGCGCCACTGCACCACAATGGTCATTTTTAAATTCTTATTATTAAACATAATAATAGACATAATTTCAAGTTATTTCAAAAATATCACAGTGATAGCAAAGAAATAAGAGAAGAAGAAGCGAGTCACGTTTAATCAAAAACATGAGATACCAGGCAATCATAAATGTATAGGAGAGAGGTACACCAACATCCACCACCACCCTTATGCATCATCCCACTTTTATCACAGACCCCACTCAAGGTTCGATATTTGCTTATATATAGATTTATAATATCCCCATCTCGTTTTATCATATGCAAATTGTGAATATTGCACTGTACTGTACTACTCTATATGCGTGATTTTAGTAATAGTAATTATTTTTCAGGGTTCCATACCTTAAATGGAAACAACCCTCATAGGATTCGTTGTCCACCTGAAAAGAAAAATAAAACTAATTTCTAAATCAATAGAATTATCAACGGGCTTAGTTTTTTCGCATTTTGTATGGAAATCGCGTAAAGATAATCTTTAATACTTTCCAGTTCCCGTTAACCTAGACTTATGGAATTCGGATAGAAGTTAAAACTTAAAGTACAAAAATTATATACACACATACAAAACCATAACAAACTTATATGTTTATTTTATACAAAATGAATGAGTGCGTACGCCCAAAAAAATATTGTTTGTGAATATAATATATACATATCTACATATACATATATTATATTCACAAACAATATTTTTTTATATATTCACAAACAATATACATATATATATATATGGCAGACCCTGGCAAAAGCCGGGACTAATGCCAAGAAGAAGAAGAAGAGACATATATATATATATATATATATATATATATATATATATATATATATATATATATATATATATATATATATATATATATATATATATATATAATATATATATATATATATATATATATATATATATATATCATCTAACATCCCCCTCAAACTCAAACGCAAATGCATTCTGCACATTATTTTCGCTTTCCTCTAACATTAATTAATATTCCAGTTTCTTTTTAACGTTAAAAATATAACGCTAAATGAAAGAATGCTCTATATATAATCTGATTTTATTAATCATAATATAATGCCTTTCGATGCTCACTGCTGCTCATAAAACTTACTTTTATTTTTTAACTCTTCCAAGAGAAGGTATTTCAAATAATGTTTTAAATAAATAAATTACCAAATCAGAAATTTGATAAGCGTGAGCGACAGAAAATGAAGTTCACTTCATGTAAAAACATGTAAAAATTAAACAGCTTCCGCATTCCATGTACCTATCTTAAAACTATTTTCAATCGGTATATATTCTCAACTATGTTCTCGTAAGTTTTATCGTTTTCAAAATAACAATATTAATCAAAATATACTCACTTCTTAACAAAATTGCTTTAATTTTATAGTCAACTAATAAAGAATGACTAAATATAAAAGAATAATTTAGTCTATATACTATACTGCCATATTTCTACTTGTTTCTAGATCCATGCTCCTCTATTTAAGAGAGAGCACTACAAAGTCACGTTTCAGCACAACACGAGATACCAAGCTATCATAAGCTCATAAAAGTTGTCCAACATTCACACTCAATATCAGACTAGCTGCATTTTAATAAATTTCCCAGTTCTCGATTCCGTAGTTAATGTGTACTAATAAAAATAATTAATTTTCAAATTTAAATTGAAATAATTTTATTTAAAATAAGAATACACGATTTAATTATTAATTTAAAGTTAATGCCTCAGATCTGAGAAGAAATGGCGCTAGAAACTCAGCGGGAAATTTTTTTTAATCTTTTTGAAATCAACTAGACTTATTCATTGACAATGATACCTTTAAAATAGACCGGAGCGAGCATTTATTTTTGTAAGCTTATCTCATATAAAATCATTAATAATAACTATTATATTAGGTAATAACATTTACACACAAACTCCTTTTCATTCACACAAATTCTTTTAAATTATGATGTAGATGTGATCACTTCGTTGTCCACCTGCCTATCCGTCTGTTAAGACCAGATTTCTCTAGATCTCGTGGACTTAATAAATAAATATCAAATGTCCAAGTCTACAGTCCCTTAGAGCACAAAAAACAAATTATACTTCTAAATCGAGGCAATCAAAAGGTTTCGTGCAAGCAATCAAAAGATATAAGATATTGCTTATTTTTTTTTTGGCATTTGGTATGAAATTTGCTGCGTAATCTATACTTCAGGTATATAGTTAAATGACCTTTGACCTAGAATTATACAATTTAGCAAGGAGTTAAAAAATATTGGTAATATTTCTAAAATTTTATATATAATATCGCATAACAATCACAAACTTTTTGTTATAAACTCCTTAGCCCATAATATATATAATATAACATGCCTAGATTTCTTCCTTGAATCATTTTATTTGGAAATCTTAAAAAAGTCCATTTGTAATCATCCATAGTATAAAATATATAGGTATTAAATGTTTTATGTATACACTACGCTTGTGATTTAACTTCTGTATCCCTATTTACTATAATAATCCCTATAATAAAATAATAAATATAAACGATAGAATTATTTCTCACATGTGAAACTTTAGGCCACGTTTCTATTCAAATCAAAATATAAGGCTATTAACAAAGGACAAGAGATCCGCACAGATTTAATACATATAATATTAACTATTGTATATATACAATATTTTATGTTTTCTATATTTTTCCAATTGTCGTTTGTTAGTTTGTTTCTTTAATGATCTTTCAATTATATTTTTAATTTACTTTTTGCCTAGTCTAGGATCTAGACAGTTCGTTAATTGGCTAACCTTAATTAGTTTTTGTTGGTGGAGCTTAAGAAAATTTTAATAATATACGTGCCACTACAGTTATTACAAATTTTCTATGATATAATTAAGTTAAGAATTACTTCACTGGATAAATATTTTTATTTCTAATAAAAACTCGCACATGTAACTTTTATACAATGACCTTCATTATTACACATTTATTAAAGTAGGTATTGATTTATATATTATATTTGAAACTAGTTGCTACCCTTAACTTCCTTTGCGTGGACCTTAGACCTTTGCAATGCTACTCATTAGTTACATTTATCACTTTTTGTCATTGAACCTTGCAGCAGATAAGCATAGCATAAGATATATGGCCAGATGGACCGATGATATAAAAAGGCGGCTGGTAGTGACTTGATGGCGAAAACTAGAGATCGTGCCTTATACCGTACCCTGGGGGAGGCCTACGTCCAGCAGTGGACTGTTAGGCCGATAATGTAATAATGTAAAAGCTATATTCAAGATATTACGTGGTTTTACATTGGTTTGGCGGGAACTGAACACCACGCTTTGTAATACTGAAATAGATACTGAGAGATACTGAGATATATACATAGATCCTATCATAATAGTAATGGTGTGTTCTTTTGAGAAGTCACGTTTAAACCAAAACATCGGGTACTAGGTAAGCATAAGTGGAATAGAAGAGCTATCATAAACATTTTACTATCAGTTAAAGTTACTGCTACAATTTCTCGCTAAACTCGTGCTGAATTTATATCAGTACTCTCGTGTCTCCAGCACTGAGAGGACGTACAATTTGTATTTGACACAGCAGTGGCGCTTTAAACATAACAAATGTTACCAGGATAAAATAAATATATAAGAGGTAATGGTATCGAATATCTTTATAAGCCCTGTAAAATGATACACCAATGACCAAAATATGAACTACCAAGTTATCATAAGCTTCAAGGATATATTTGCGCTATACCCATCTGGTTTTCTTAGAAACCTCCCCCTTGATCATAGCTGTTACATTCTTAGGTATATTATTAGCCGTATTTTTTAATAACTTTCAGGTAAACTATCTTTGTTTATCCATATTGATCATTTTTTAGAGGTTTTATGAAGATATTTAAGTTGTTTTAGGTGGTAAAATGACATTATGCACCTATCCACAGGGTACACGAGAGACCGAAATATATAAATTTAATCATACTTCTAATTTGACGTAATATACTTATTTTCTAAGCTCGAAGAAGACAGGCCAAATAGAATATATAGTTCTTAATAAAACAAAATAATAATATATTTTCTTTTAACTTTCACGCTGTATCCTGCTTATAGCAGAGTAGGCCAAGGAAACCTGTTATTAAGTTCCCTGCTCTCCATTTGTCGAGACATCGCGTGCTCACTCGGAGAGAAAAAAATAAATTATTATCTCCGAGAGAGAATCGAACCCACAATCGTCGTGTTTACAGTCAGGCGGTGTGCCGTTGCATCACGACGACAAACTAATTACAAGATATATTGAAACATTAATTTCAATACCTTATACAGAATGCTTTTTAACACGAACAAACGTTCAGTACGCACACATGAAAGGACGTAAATGCGTGGTCACGTTTAAACCAAAACATCTACTACCAGGCTATCAGATTCACATAAGAGGTTATTCTCACCCCTACGAATGAAAGAGCACATGTGTCGACTGTCGATGTCTGCAGTTTCAACGTATAAAATTTAATGTATCATAATTAAAACCACGACAGTCACTTTGAATTAATATTTTACTGTAATTTGTTATTTTCATTGTAATGATTAATAATTGTAATTTTCACTCTACGTGAATAACAATGACATCAAAGAAAATGCTAAAAAAATTTAAAACTTATTAACCCTATTTATTACAAAAAATGTAATGCGATGTAATGAGTTCAACAGTTATTTTTTTAACACATATAAAATATGATTATCCTTGAAACGCTTAATTACTATATATTTACTCTAAAGTGTTTTTTTTATTGTTTTTTTTTGTGGTCCTTTTGTTAGTAAAAAACCTAATATTGAGAAGTAAAGTAATGAGGACAGTAAAATTATAATTTAATTAAGTCTTTCGGGTGAATATCGAACCCATGACCATCGTGATTACAGTTAGACACGTCCTAATTGCGACGCATTGACGTCATTAAAGCAATAAATAACATTACATGGCAACAAAAACAATAAATTTGTGTGGGAAAATAAAATTTTAATTTGGATAAAGACAAAACAAACCTCTACTTTTGGCGTATAAGCTAATTTTTTTTTTGCATCAAGCAAAAAATCACTCCAAGAAAGTAAAGAGTCGAGATGGACTATCTCGAATAATACACTAACTTTATCATATATATATATATATATATATATATATATATATATATATATATATATATATATATATATATATATATATATATATATATATATATATATATATATATATATATATATATATATATATATATATATATATATATATATATATATATATGTGTGTGTGTGTGTGTATAATATGTATATATAAGTTATACCTACGTAAGATAGACAGAAGTAATAAATGCTATGCTTTCTCAGCTAAACGCTGTATCTCGCATATAGCAGGATAGGCAAAGAGAATCTCGTATCAAATAGAGAGAGTCGAGTGGTGGAGCTTGTTAACATTTAATATACACTATAGAAAATAATATTAAGACATTGTTTTGTTTATACATAAACTTTTATGCAAAAATAGAGGCGAAACTACTTATATAATCACAGATAAAAAATACAATAAGCAATCATGATAATATATAACTAAATTACTTTATAAATTATTCGTTCCCCTCTGTTAATTTCATTTAATTATCAATTTCTGTGTCTCAAACTAATATTTTAATGAATATTCTTATTAAAAGCAATAGCAATAGCGATTTATTTTTCTCACAATGAAAGACAATAAATTAAAGTCGCACAATTCTAGTATACATTAATTAAATTTTAACAAATATTAATTATACCACGTATTTATTTAGAAAACGCAAAGGTTGCTAGAAGATATATTTTTATGTTATTTAATATACTAAGAATTCCGTGTTTTATTCCAAAAAGCACGACTTGTGATTGTGGAAGGTTGTCAAAGTCCGTATTAAGAGAAAGTACAATATATAAAAGTTAATAAACTTAAATTTTCGGGCGTATGCACTCATTTTGTATAAAATTAACATAGATTATGGTATATTTCTGTGATAGACTTATAAATGATTTATTTTCCAGATTTTTTTTATTATTTGTGCAGGAATCTTTCATTTCTGGACAAATTTCGTAATTCTAGGTCGACGAGAAGCAGCAGAAGCATTCTCATTTAAAAAAAAACCATCTACATAATATTGCGTTGACAAAGAATTTTATTCTTTGCTGAATGGACCCTAATGGTCTACCAAATAGAAAGAAGAATATGCTTATCATATATTTAATAACTAATATTTCCTCATTTTCTCATATGGCTTACCTATTGGTCAGCTTACATGCATACTTAATATCTCAATATAGGTTGTCACGTTTCATCACAAAATACAATACCAGGTTATCAGAGATGTGTAGGAGCTTCTCATCCCCCAAATGCACTCCATCTATGTATTCTTTCCTCTTCCAACGAAGGCTTAAAGTCTATTTTTGTCTCTATCAAAATATACATACAGCCTACTCACTTTAGCGGCCGAAATTCAGTATTGAGTAAACGAATGCACTATATACTGCACATCTGTTGCTCATTTATTAAGAGTCTCTCCCAGCAACGACTCAATAGAACAGTTGCTTAAACACATACTATTAAAACTTTAGTAGAATACATTTAATTAGTTAAAATAAAATTATATGGCCGAAACATTTTAGCATCAAACAACTAATCAAGGACGCCATCTTACACCCAGTATTAGACCTTTAGATCTGACCAAGACGAAAATGGCATGAGATCAATGTCTACTCAAAGGATCTTATATTAAACCAACATAATTACATTTTCAATAATGGAACGGAGGATATAAAATAAGGTATATTAAAACGATAATTTATTATTTGATTATTAATAAATGGTTTGATTGTATGCAAGATGATTGTGGGTGCTAACTTCACTCAGGGGAATGATTATGAAGATACTCCTACTAGAGAGATGTAGTGATGCATGATAGAAAAAAAAATATACAGAAACCGAAGTGGTATATTTCGGTTTTTGTATATTTTTATTACAATACAAGGATAATTTGCAAAATAAGAATATCATATATTTGATTTTTTACACTAACATTTAACTTAACATAACATTGTTGCTTAAATGTACAAAACAATTAAAAAGTAATGTGTTGAATATGAAAACTTTTATTATTATGCCTTTGTCTTCATTTCAGTGTATATGACACAATAGCATGCAGTTGGTCACGTTTTAAATAAAATGTGAGATAGGAAATCAGAAGCAAGTGGAAAAGTATGCGGTTTATCTATAGACATCTGTATACATGTCACGTAGATGGCTTATCTTTCAACTAAAACTGAAAATGCTACCATGAAATATTGGTTTAAAACATGATATTCTATCTCTGGTCACAAGAAAAACTAAATAGAATATTACAATATATTATATATAATAAGAAAAAACTATTGAGCCCAAGACTAATAGGTTTTCCAGGTTTTCACCTTGTAGATTTTTCGGGCTCCGTCACCAGACTAGTTTGAAGGTGCCATATTAGTGTATTGCTGCCTAATCTATGTTTATACGTATTAACACTTTTTTTTATATACTTTAGACAAATTGAGAACAAGATAGATGATAACAAAAGAGATTTACTCTGATTTCCCATTCAAATAGATAAAGAACCTAAATATAGATGATTTTTATGAATTTCGTAAAAACGTACCAGCACACAATTTCATCATTGCTTACCAAATCTAGATAAAGTTATATATTATAAAAAAAATCATTCACTATAATGTCAAAACTTTGATTGATTAGGTAAATCACACAAAAAATATATAATATTACACATTGATATTATCTATCAATTTATGATAGGATTCAATAGAAAATACTATTGAACTTACTTCCCGAAACTTATGGTACCTCGTGTTTTGGATAAAACGTGACTCTCGAAGCTAGTTAGGATCCCTTCAAACATTGATTTACTTATTTTACAGGGATTTATTACGAATGTTTTATTTACTTGTCAAATTTCATTAAGAAGTAAAATTAAAGTTAACGTTAAAGCTAAATTTAACTTTACTAAGTATTTGTTCACTAGACTAGTCATAAATATGTTGTTCAATTATTATCATATTACAAAAAGGTATATTTTTCTACGTTTGTTTGTTTGTATTTGTATTGAACAAAAAATCAGAGGAAAAGAATTGTAAATCAAGTTGGGGTAACGCGCTAACGGACGTAATGTTTACGAAAAATGTTGGTCTTCATTCGTTCTACACAAAAACCCACGTCAATATTATATGAACTAGAGGACCCGTTGACGCGTTGACCCGTGACGCGTTGCCATAGCAACGTGTATGTCACTTTATACAAAAGTTATATGTGTTGTTAAACCTATGGTAGTGTGGGTAATGTTTTATTTATTGATTTAATGTACTTTATAAGCATTATTATTATAAAACATTAGCGTTCTGCACTTCTCCTGCACATAAACTATAAGTGTGCCAAATTTTTTGCTCCTGCGTCCGCGCAATTTTCGTAAAAAAGGGGCCAAAGTTTTGGCATCACGTATTAATATATAGCTAGGATAGAAAAACGCGGCATTAAGTCCCACGACTAAACACACAATGTCTCATGTCTCGAATTCGGTTGAAGTTTGGAGAATAGAGAGTCTTAACACTAGGTTGTATTTATATAGATACGAGTACTTGCTGAAAGTCTCGTTAACGACGATTGGGTCACAGGGCGTAAAGTCCACGCATGTGAAATTGCGGGTGAAAACTAATTTATAGTAAAATAAAACATTTTGTCCGATAAAAGTTTTTATGTAGCAAGGAATCAGTTAATATTTTCCTATGAAATTTCTTACTTATATATGTTGGCCTGATAACAGATCTTTTGGATAGATCGTTATCAAGCGTGTTTCTCCATACACCGTGACATTGGTGAGTGAATTGTGCTCTCCTTGCACGCTTGGAATATCATAATTAAACAACTGAAGTGAACTGAAGTTTATAAGATCTCTTTGTTGTCCGTCTATCTGTCCATCTGTCAAAATCTGAAAATAACATCATCATTAGATTTTCGCGAAATCATGTTCTGATTTCGAGCTAAAGCTTTCTAAAGAATCAAGCTGAAATATTAAATATCTAAGTAAATAACGTCTTGAAGCACATAAAAAATCAAACTTCTAAGTCAATGCAATCAAAAAATATGAGTGTTTATGCTTATTTTTTTTGCATTATGTATGAAAATCACCGCGTACCTACAGGGTACTTCCTGTCGATCTAGTTATGAAATGCGGCAATAAGTTAGAACTTGTAGTACAAACAAAGAAAAGTCCGAAAATTGTAAATTTTCATTCGAGAAAAAGCCAAATTTTCACTGTAGTTTATTATATACAAATTTAAGCTTGTTGACTTTTATTAGTTGTACTTCATTGACCTAAACTTATGAAATTTGATGATAAATGAGATCTTACAGTATATATAAAGGGAAAATCTCAAAATTGAGAATTTATAAGCTTAACATAGAAAGAAACCATTACAAACTAAATTTGTAATTCATTTTATAAAAAGTTAATGGAAACTTATAAAAAATTGATAATTTTCATAACTCTCGCTGCGCGACTACTACTCGCACTTGACCGATATTTTTTAGTTTCAATATTTTTTTTGTGTCTGGCTAAAAATTATAACGCCGGGTACTCAATATGCAATTTTTCCTAACTAATTGACTAAAAAACGGTACCAACCATGCATAACTTAAAAAAATAGATATAAAATAATGTAGAAAATCTTTAACACAATATCTAGTAATAGTCAGTGTAAAAGTATTAGAGCAATTAATAAAAATTTTAGTGTTAAACAAACTCACTATAGTGGATACCCCCATTTCCCATTACCTATCATAGTGTAGAGTAGAACAGGTATAACTCCAAACAAGTCTGCACAATGAGTGTGAAAGAGAAAGAGACGAATGAATGGACAACCACAACGATCATTCACAATTTGGAAGGTGCATCTTCTCGTTATTCATGATGGCCTAGTAGCTCATATTTTGGTTTAAACGTGACCACCTGACCAAATTTTACTCTCAAATTACTTAACCTTACTTATTTTACTAAGTATTTTCTCGATAAATTTTCCAAAAGATTTAAAAAAGAAGGTTTTTTTTAATTATTTTTTTTACATCAAATAGGTGATACTTTTGAATGATATTTTTTACATGAAAGCCCTAGCCCTATGCAATCCTGAGTGAAAGGAAACTAATGATTAAAAATAAAACTATAATTAATATAAAGTGTTTCAGTTTACTCACACTGCTGTATAAATACTTGCTATATAATTAAAAATTGTGGCACCCAACGTGGGAGGTAATATGCTTTATAGCAAAGGAACAGAAACTAAAATATTAAGAATTTTACTTAAAAAAAACCATAAAACAACTTATCTCGAATATTTAATTAACAGGCGTATACTTAATTGAATGATTGGATGATATTACATTAACATAGTCAAAGCTTTTACTTATATTGAAGCTTTTCTCGTGTGTACACGTATCTTTAGTTGTTGAAAAGAGACAAGTGATCATAAAGGATGAACGTGCACTACACGGGAAATCATATGTGGAAAAGGGATAGCTAGTGCGTTCATGGCTCAGTTAATAATGGTACTAGGAAAACTCTTACTGATGCATGGTGACCTGGTCACCAATGTTTTGGTTAAACGTGACCGTGCATCAGCTATACTTCAAGAAAGAAGCACTTCTCATTTATACAACTTGAAATAATTGAATAATATCAAGATTGATTTGTTAAGCATTTTGCAAGCAGGTTTGATATTTATTTTAAATAAGTTAAAAAGATCATTGGGACATATTTCAGAGATTTCATTTTTTTACAGGATAGGTAAAGGGAATTAGTATTAGGACACCTTTCTACTTCTCATTTCTTTTATTTTACATAAACAAGACATGCGATCAACAAAAACGAGATACGTGCTACATTTTCTATATGCACATAAATGTAACTGCATCCTAATTAGCTTACTTTATCTTATCTTAAAAACCTATAATCTATTTAAAAGATTAGGTTTTATACAAAAAAAATACATTTGCATGCATTGAACTTGCCTGTGCGTGCAATCTATAAAATATACAAAGAACACTTCAAATTTAAAGGATCACGTTTAACCCAAAACATTCATTACCAGGCTCTCAGAAGCGCGTAGAGAGTTACACACGACGCTGTTAAATACACTGTTTCTATCGCACTTCAACACACGCTACAGCTTTTATCCTCTTTTCAAAACAAATTCTCTTGGACCAAACACCTTGTCTTGCATTCAAGTATGAAACATATTTTTCCCCTTTCTCTCTATCTTTCTCTCTTTCTCTTAGCTTTACAGATTACAGTTAGCTTAATAATTAGAGTTAGCTTTAGTTTAACCTAGTTTTAAGCATACCGTGCTCAATTTATCGACCCAAATTAGGTCTTGCGCCTTAGTCCGTCTTACCAGAGCGGAAAAATGAAAATAAATGATTCTCTGACCCAAGATACAAAAAATATGGCCTTGCCTTTAGCTCATATCAAAGTGAACAAGGTTGTTCACCTTGTTCACTTTGATGGCACGGGACGGCTGGCAGTCACGTTTAACCCAAAACAAGTAGTACTAGGCCCACAAAAGTATATAGAAGATAGCATCGAAAAAGCAATATACTCATCTCCCTTCAATACAGGTTGAATTGAATTTTGCAATTTTCAACTTCGTGAAACACGGTTGACTCTTTCCCACACGTTAAATAAAACCTACATGGGAGAATGCACTATATTTATTCAATTATACGCTTCAAACAAATTAATGGAAAAGAAAAAGTTACTATGATCTATATAAATAAGTTAAAAGATTTTGTATGTTTGTGCGTAAACTAAATTAAATGTTTTCGTTTTTATAAATGTGACAAAGCAAACAAGCATTCGGGTCATCTAATGGTAATCCATTACCGCCGCCCAAGACCTAGTGTAGCACCTATAGCTGCTAGCTAGCTGCTAGCTAGCTTCGTTACCGGCCTTTTATGTGGGGGTAGACGCGTTTTTTTTCTATATTTGTATTTCTAGTATTTTTTGAACTTATTATCATAAATAATCATTTTGCATTTTATGGAGTTTAAGTAATACTAATCAAATTTTAAGCTACATATATATTTAAATAGTGTTAGAAGTGATTATTTTATATAATACAATTAATTATATAGTCTCTTTCTTCTTTTCTCGTTCTCTTATATTTGTAATTAATTTCATATAAAGCTATGGTCATATCCAAGCAAGCTGCAAGCAACAAAAAGTTTGATATTTTTTATAACTTATCCTCGGTAGAAGTAGTAGTCGGTGCGCGAGTACTTCTCGCATTTGAATAAAGAATGGTACCAACCCCGCATGACACAAAAAAATTGATAAAAAAATTACATTAAAAAATTTAACGCAACATCCCGAACAATTTTGAACAATCACTGATGTATCAAGACAGTGTGAGGTATGTTTTAAGAATAGTAAACTAAAATGTCAGCGTGTATGATATCAATATAGTGAATACCCTAATTTTCCATTAGCTTTCATAGAATAGAGTAGGATAGATATAATTTGAAACAAATTTGCACAATGTGTGTGAAAGAGAAAGAGACAAATGAATGGACAACCACAACGTTCATTCACAATCTGAAGGTATATCTTCTCGTTGTTCATGATGGCCTAGTAGCTTATATTTTGGTTTAAACGTGACCGTCTGACCAAAGTTACTCTCAAATAGATCCCATTCGTTATTTATTATTCCTAGGTAAAAGCTATCGCTTCAAATCGTGTTTTTAAATAAAATTTTGATTTTTTTTTTTTGTATGACTTGACTTAAGACTGTTTTACGTTATACTCGTACGGTTCCAGCACGTAACCATCTTACTCAATATAATGCAAAAAATTAAAACTGCAGAACAGTTATTGAACACTTGTGAAATACTTCAGATTATTTACGCTGCTTTATACAAAACTTGCTACACAATAAAATATTGTGGCACCCGACGTGGGACGTACTAAGCTTTATAGCACAGCAACAGAAACTTAAAAAAATTAGAATTTTACTTTAAATACCATAAAGCAATTAATTTATCTCGAGCATTTATTCTCGAAGGAATGAATGAACGTGTACTACACTGGGAATTATTTGTGGAAAAGGGACGCATGGTGGCCTGATCATTAATGTTTTGGTTAAACGTGATGTGGCATCAGCTATACTTCAATAAAAAAGTATTTCCACATTTATAAAACTTGAAATAATTTTATAATACCAAGATTAATTAGTATTAAGCGTTTGGTTTGATTATTTAATTAAATTTTAAAAGATATTAGGGCCCTTTGATCTTCTGGTATCTCATAACAGTGACCAGGACTTAGTGAGAATTAGGTTTAAATGCAAATAAAATGTTCAAATATGCAAACAATAAAAATAATTGAGTAAACGGGAGCGCTTAAATAAAGTTTCACAAAGTTGCAACATATACATAGAATATAAAGTGTGCGTATATTACACACGTTGCATAGACCTTTGAATTATGAATAACATAAATAAAAACATAAATAAAATCTTTATATATAAAGATCAAGTACAGTAATATGGAGCCACAGTGCACCGTCCAATAGTAGTAAGTATACTAGGACCATCTCTTGTCTATTTTTGATACCCTGGTATTACATATTCTGTGAGAAACGTGACCGACCGCTCGTTGCAATCTCAGTCAGGAACGCGATAAGCGTGATAGTGTCATTTAGTTAGTCATATGTCGAGAAATACAATTACCCCTTTACAAGTGAAGCCATTTTTAAACTGAATTTAGTGTAGTGGGCTGAATTTTTCAGTTTTTCATAAAGGTAATTTTTTAATAAGAATTAAACATGTATTGAATTTTAATAACTTGACATTTTATTTTATAGTGCCGGCTCAAAAATATGGCACGGCTGTTCATCGCATCTATAAATATTATAAAAAAATGTTTATTGTTCTTTTATATATGGCCAGTCGCAAAATTGCTTTGAAACAGAAACACCAATAACAGTATAATATTATTTATTATTAATATTTTTTTAATATCATGTATCCTTCCCGTTCTCCTTAACACAATTAGCATAACTATTGCAAAGTATAATGCTTATATTTATTTTTTATTTGTAGAAAAGAGAAATAATATACCGTTCAGTGAAAAAAGATAATATTATGTGGGTTAGACCGCGTGCCTCACAAAACTTTAGTAACCGATAGTGAGCGCTCAGCGTCAGCGAGGACCATCTCCAATACACTGATGATATCCTAATGCCTCCTGTTTTGGATAAAAGTAACCTGCTTTTAGTAGTTGACACGTTGACTTATTTCATAGTTATTACATCTCTATTATCTATTTAATTTCTTACAGGATACGTAAAGAGAACTAGTAATACTAACCCAGAACATGCGATCAACCAAAACGTGCCACATTTTTTGTATGCACTTTTTTGTATACATGCACATAAATGTGACTGCATCCTATAAAGCAAACTGTCTAAACGAATAGGTTTTATACTAAAATTTAAGCATAAATAAACATTTAAATTAATTATAAAGTTAATTAAGTAAATTTTAAATGTACGAAGAAAATTCAAACAAAACGTTTTGTAAAAAAATTTGTAACATTTTTTTACTTCAAGTAAGCTCGCATATTGTGAGCACTGCGTCATTGACTACCTCCTCCCTCGACAGCAATACATAAAAAGACATCGTACCTTAATAAGCAGGACAAATTATAATGTAGAAGTACTCCTCACTCATCTATAAAAAAAACTACGCTTCGAATTTAAAGGTCACGTTTAACCAAAAACTTTCAATACCAGGCTCTCAGAAATGTGTAGAGGATACACACTATGCTGTTAAACACAGTGCTTCTTTGCACTTCAAAACACGCTACAGCTTTAATCCTTAAATACCTTGGAAACACTTTGTTTTCCATCAAATATAAAACATATTTTTTTCCCCTTTCTCTCTCTCTCTTTTAACTTTATAGATTGAGCAGAGCAGAAAGAGCCTGGCACTAGGCGCCACGACACTACGTTCGCCTTTATCCGCACAAATTTGATAAAATGTGAATTTAATGCAGAATTTCAACGCCTTACATCGTATCACCAAAGTTTTAAATGCTTAATTAAATAGACTGCAGCATTTTACTAGATATTCCAAGTATCTAAACGATTTCTTTCATTTGTTCTATGAACAGTTAATAATTCCGTGTGGGTATATTATAAACATAAGCTATCAAATACTAAATATTTTTCAATTAGTTCACACGTACTAGTGTGAATCCTTAAAACAAGGTGGCACGGGACGACTGGAAGTCACGTTTAACCCAAAACAAGTAGTACTAAGCCCACAGAAGCTTATAGAAGATAGCATCGAAAAAAGCACTATATCTATCTCCCTTCAATACAGGTAGAATTGATCTTTGCAATTTTCAACCCTTGTGAAACACGGTTGACTCCTTCCCACACGTGAAATAAAACCTACATGAGAGAATGCACTATATTTATTCAAGTATCCGCTTCAAACAATTGAATGGAAAAGAAAAAAGTACTATGATCTATATAAATAATGTTTAATTTTGTATGTTTGTGAGTAAGCTAACAATATTTATTTTATGGGTAAAACAGCAAGCAATTGAACGAACACGAGAGGTGCTACCGCTGCCTTTAAGGTGGAGGTTGACGTGCTATATATATATATATATATATATATATATATATATATATATATATATATATATATATATATATATATATATATATATATATATATATATATAATTATATATATTTCTAATTTTTTCTTTTTATTATTGCTACGAATTAACAGTTTACAATTTATGGAATATAAGTACTACTAAATAAATTTTAAGCTACATATGTATTTAAATAGTTTTGGAAGTGATTATTTTATATAATGAAATTAATTATAGGGTCTCCTTTATGCAATCATTGTATGTTTCAAAATTTATTAATTCAAAATATTATATTATTTAAAAAGTAAATAATAATACTTATAAGTAAATATAACAAAGAACCTGTGAGGACACAATTGTGAGATAGATTCAAAAGTAATGAAAGCTTTCTAGCACATATGAATGGAAAATGTTATGCAGAACTATAAACAATATAATATAATATAAACAGACAATAGTTAGATATCAGAATTATATCAAATAGGTCATTTATAATAATACTATAGAAAACGTACTAAAAAAAATCGAAGAAGCAGTTCCTAAAATCAGCAAGTTCAATCTACCAAACATTACAACTTTATAATATTTAAATTCAAATAACTACATATTGTAATTTAGTGTTTACTTATATGAGCATGGCCAGACAAACCTGAATGACAACCAACTAACTTATGGCGCAAGTCACGTTTAAACCAAAACACGGAGTACTAAGGAATCAGATATTTGCAGGAGATTATCAACGCCTAGCTTCAAACCCTAGGTTCAGTGTATACTCGTTCATACATGGGAACGTGAAAAATATATTCATTCACCCCCTCTCCCTTACAGACACATGCTCGTGGTGTGATGTTCACAATTAAAACTTATTGAAAGAATGCTCTGGATTTATTTCATCTATGCCTATTGCCTTATACTAAGTAAACCTTTTTGTACATACATACTTACAATACATAAATCTACATATAGCCTACCTACTTGTAGCCCACAACATATATATAGGCCAACGTATATATAATTGAATGTAAATAAGCACTTGTTCAGATGAGCAAGCACCCCCATCAATATTAGACTATACTTTTTAATTGACTAATTTATATAATAAAAACTTAAAAAAATATATTGAAATATTTAAAATTAATTTTGAGTACAACAGATTGGAACATTTTAATTATTGTTACAATTAAACATTTAATTAAATATGAAGCATAAATAATAATAATAATAATAATATTTGAAACGATAGAGGAAAATGGAAAACGTTGAACACACGTCACGTTTAATACAAAACAATCAATACTAGGCTCACATAAAGACATCAGAGTATACCCTATATTGAATGGCATATCCATTCCATTCCCGTCACGATACTGATACAGTTAGTCACATTTAACTGAAACGTTCAGAAAGTATTCATTAGTACAAATTTTGATATTTATATAGTTTACATAGTGTTTCTTTTTCCTTTTTATGTTCTTTATGTGGCAAATGAAAACGCATTTTATTTCCTATACCTATAGCGTATCAGAAAGTGCCAAAACTGTTTTTAAATCTATAATTAGTAATGGGTATTTTATATATATTAGTCGTTTCAGAACAGTCATTATAATGCAATACAATGCAAATGCACCTGTAATCATGAAATTGGTATAGAAACATCGAATATAAATTCTTTTTTTACACATGAACAAACAATTTTTTATTTAAAAATATGCTATTTAACTACATTATTACAATATATTAATTTATTAGTAATAGTTGTGTGATATTTAGAACTACTTAGGTTTTATCTACGGCTTTGCCCGTGTTAATGAAGATAATCAAACGTTGTGCATGTCACATGACACATTATACTCGAAAGTGTTGACTTCAGAGTCGATTACCTACTACCTAGTAGGTAGGTAGGTACTTAGTACCTGTTACTTTGTCGGCCAGGTAACAGGTACTAGCTAGGTAGGTAGGCAGCGGTTTACGTTTAAACGATTAACGTAATATGCCCTTAAATATTAATAAGTGCTGTATGTGTCGTGCTCAGCCCAGAATTATTTATAGCAAAAGTCAAGAGTGAAAAATTAAAAAAAAAACCTTTACAGAAATTGGTTCTTTCAACCTTTTTAAAGTTTTAAAGTTATTGTGATAGTAAAAATACTATCACATGTATGTATGCAATTGAGACCTAATTTCACTTTTTTTCCTATAAGAATAAATATTGTTCTTTACAAGTTACTTTTTGATCTGCCTAACCAACCATAAATTAAATAGCAGTTCTAACGCTTTTTCTAGGTTTGAAGTACTAGGCTCCCAAGCATTCATAGAAGATATTTCTAGCATTTTGTTAAATAGTACTAATCGTTTTGTTTTCTACTTTCTAAATCTCATACGAGCAAATAACATATCTACATCGAATGAATTAAAACATATCTCTCTACTAATTAAAATGTAGTGAGCATATAACAATTTATTTAGCTTTCATACAGATAAGCTATTAAATATATGAACTATTAAATCGTTATTTAAAAATTTTTGTCCCCATATATTTATGTTTAAAATATATTATTAGATATATTTATTAATATTATTTTTTCATCACAAAATAACTAAAGGCAATTTTCAAACATTTTAAATTTTCAAATTTTATTCACTAGAAGACATAAAGTTTCGTCAATCATCGATTGGTTCTCATTGAGCATATGAAACAATATCTACAGATTTATAAACAGAATTATCGAAAAGTAAGGTCACTTTGAAAATATAAACCAGATCCAGGTCACTTTGAGAATATAATTCATTACTATATTTTTTAATTGTTTGTTATCTAAGTCTCATAAAAATTGTGAGTTTTCGTTCATTATTACTTTCAATTATTATATATTATATATAAACAGTGTCAAGTATCAAATCATATTTAAATGACTACTTTGCGTCCTCTTATTAAAAACTGAGCTTTAGGTTAATTTGAAAAATAAATTTTATCCGAGAGCTTCATTTTGACATTTCTTTAAATTCAATAACTATGAGATTTTGCATTTTCATGCAATTTATTAGATTATTTTTCGTAATTTTAATTTTTTCTAGGTATAAAACGTTTATCAACAATAATCTTGTATATCTCGTATAAATAACCAATACGTTGTATAAAAATAGATGCCATCGGTTTCATAAATAATTACATATTTTATAATTTAACATTAAAATGGAAGACTGTTCTGCGTCACTATCTGTCAAATACAGTATAGTCTGTAGCTTAGATACCCTGCCCTCGCAAGACACTGAATGCATTACACGGTATAATAGGGGTGTATATAGGCGTAAATATTACACATTTCTAAAGGACGTCTTAACCAATGCTTACGTTAATAGTATTACGACGATTTGTTCTATTTTTGTTAAGATATAATGTTAGTATTAAATCATATTATTATGTATTAAATGACGTTTTTGCTTGACGTTATATTTTTTACAATTTAACTTAATCTTGGAAAATAACAATTTCGTCATTAGGTAATTAATAATAATATTAAAAATCATTTATTATGCTTCATATATTATTATAAATAAAATGAAACTAACATTAATAATTATTAAACCTTTTTATTGTTTCCTTCAATTTTATCAGTGCATTCGCTGGTCATTGACTCAACTAATAAACAAAATTTGGTGTTCTGCAATTTATTATTTGTTATATTATTATTTGTACCTACATATATTTCTAATATATTTCTACTTACTATATATATTTATATTCAGGAGAAGACAATAAGCAATATTGTCTTATATAACTTACTATGGTTACCAATGTAAAAGAAATTGTTTTGAAATTGAAAAAACTGATCTATATTTTCTGCTATATAATACTAGCTGTCACCAGTGGCTTCGACATTCAGACTGATCGACGTAAAGGGTCTTTAAATAAGGGCGGGTCGATGTCAAATTTAATAAAACAAGCTGTGTGTGAGATATAAACGATTTTTTTTATTAGAAAGATTCATTTATGCCATTATTTATGAAATATGACATCGTTTAAATGTCCACCGCGGCTTTGAATGGTGACACGAATTTTCAATAACTCTGTTGAATAGATCCAGCTGAATCTGAAAAATGTCCTGCGTTATATTGACTTTCAGAACATCGATCGATTGCGGCTTATTGGCATAGACCTGCGACTTCAGAAAACCCCACAAGAAAAAGTCTAGCGAGATCAAATCACACGATCTTGGTGGCCAATTCATGTCACATCTGCGAGAGATAAGCCTCTCAAACCGTTCTCGCAGAATGTCTTAGGCACCCGTATATGCGTCAATTTTGCTTATTAACAAAACTATTCACCCAAAAATGCGCCTCGTCACTAACGATGATTTTTCGTAAAAATCGGGGTCCTCTTCCAAACGTTCCGAAGCCCAGTCAGCAAATAAACGGCGTTATCTATGGTCATTCACTTTAAGCTCCTGGGTCAGCTGGGTCTTGTACGAGTGTAGGCCCTAGTTCTGACGCGAAATTCGCCAAGTTGATGTCTGCGCCAAGTTCTTGTGCACGACGAGAAATCGACTGCCTCGGAGTCAGCGATGTTTTTGACCGATTTGGCGTTCTTTTCGCGTAAGGGTATTGGTTGGTTGTTTACTGAACCGGCTGTCTCGAATTTGGCCACCAAACGTTGGAGAGTCGATTTTAAAGGGCCACCGCGTCTGCCGTAAAACGGACGTAATGCGCGCAAAGTTTGCTTTAAGGAACACTCATTTGATATATATATATATAAAATATTCACTTTTTGGATTTGCAGAAGGCCTTTGACTGTGTGCCACGTCAGTGTATCTGGTGGGCATTGCGATCCAAGGAGATCCCTGAAGCCTATATTGAGGTTATCAGAGATATGTACAACGACTCCGCTTCAGTGGTTAGGACCGCTGCTGGCGACACCAAGCCCTTCCCGATTACTGTAGGGGTTCACCAGGGCTCAGCTCTTAGTCTGTTCTTATTCTATGTAGTGCTGGATATTGTCTCGGCTCACATCCAATGCCAGCCCCCGTGGCTGATGATGTATGCCGATGACATAGTACTCATCGACGAGAACCGACTGATGCTGGAGCGTAAAGTGAACGCCTGGAAGGGTGCGCTTGAGAACGGTGGTCTCAAACTGAATGTGTCGAAGACCGAGTACATGGCTTGCGGGAACTCGGACTCGAGCACCATCCATATCGGGCCTGAGCCAGCCGTTAAGTCGGAGAAGTTCAGGTACCTTGGAGCCGTTATGCATGAGTCTGGAGGCATCGACCACGACATCCATGCCCGTATAAACGCTGCCTGGGCCAAATGGCGGGAGGTCACTGGTGTGGTCTGCGATAGCAGAATACCGCCCAAGCTCAAGGGACTGATATACAAGAGCATTATCCGACCTGTTCTTATATACGGCAGCGAATGTTGGCCAACATTATCTCGGCACACTCAGGAGCTTCACGTCACGGAGATGAAGATGCTGAGATGGATGTGTGGCGTGACGCGGTCCGACCGCATACGCAACACATTCATTCGAGGTAGTCTTGGGGTCCGTGACGTAGTGGATAAGCTCCAAGAGCGTCGCCTGAGATGGTATGGCCATGTTATGCGCCGATCTGAGAACTATGTCGGAAGGAAGTGCCTTGACATGTCTGTCCCTGGAGTTAGACCACCCGGACGCCCAAGGAAGCGATGGCTGGATGTCGTGACACAAGACATGAGAGCCAATAAGTTATCCACTGAGGATGTTAAAGACCGTGCAAAGTGGAGTAGGCTCAGTCGGAAGGCAGACCCTGGCAAAAGCCGGGACTAATGCCAGGAAGAAGAAGAAGAAGATAAAATATTCACTTTTTTGTATTTGAAGTATATAACGGTTGTAGGATATAGTATACTCTTTCGATAGTACGATATATTTTAAATATGTTTGAATTACAATCCTGGGACCACCACTATGTGAATGTGGCCTAGACAAAGGCTCTCATATCCATTGCACCCTTAATGTTCAATGTTTGTTGTTGTTTATGTTGTTTTAGTTATCCGTTGTGTTGGGGCCATTTATTAAACTTTGAAATGTAACAATTCGATCAGATAGTCATCTGATATAGCGTTCCAGAAATATCTTTTGACTCAGAAGTCAGAGAATATAAAAGGTAAGTGAAAGATATCGCACGCACCATATGTCAAGTATACCACTCTAAAATTTGGAGCAATCAGTTTTGTTTATCTGTTGGGCACAAAAACATAACACAAGATTAATATGCAAAATATTTGCGTTACATATATTCATATGTATATCAAAAGTGTTATGATAATTTATAAAAAAAAATTTATGTACAAACGAAAGTCGTCAAAAACTTTAACGTCAAGTATGTTGACAAATAGTGCCTTTAGAAAAAATTCTAAAGTTCTCTCTTATTATACGATGCATATGCTGAAAGGATAAATCATAGCAATAATGTCTAATTTCTAAACTATCGAAAATATTACATTATTTGTAGACGTATTTAAGAGACAATAATTTAATAGTTACCGCTAAAATCAAGAACATATTTGCCGTTACCAAGTTATTAGGCGTATAAACGTATTTAACAGAAGTACTTAGATAAAAACTAATAAAATATGAAATTGCATTTACGTGTAACATTTTCCTCGTGTTACCATTTCCTGACTAAAGGTCATTAAACCAGTGCACTTATTTTAGGACAAGGACAGTAGACATTTTATTTTGGCTTGTGACGTCACTAAATGGAGTGCGCCAAGCAATCTTTCTACAATGAGCTCTACTAACGTCGCCTTAATGCAATTTATTATTATTTTGTTGCAAAGTGAAAATTACACAAACGTCTTTGCTTTGCCTTGCCTTGTAGTATTTACATTTAAGTAATTTTTTATCTGAAAATATTTATTATACTTAACTATTCAACTTTTGAACTCTATTAGAACTATTAGTACAAAAGTTCCCACAAACGCTGTTAAGTTATACATATAAGGAGTTATGTTATTCTAAATACTACATTTTATTTTTAATATTCATAAAAGCCAATGTGAAAAGTTTGATTAGTAATTCGCGCTAATCTAAGTAGCTACTTGTTCGAATGGAATTTGTTTTTTGTGCTGTATACTCAACTTATTGAGCAAGACTATAAGATATATAATATCTTGATTATCGTTTCAATACAAGCCACTGCACCCTGCCGTCAGATTTACCTCGAGTACTTTAAATGTGTCAAGCACGACTTATCTATTTGCGTTTAGAAATGCAAGCGAAGCCACAGATATTTATCTGCTAGTCATATTGTCCATAATACGTGCATGTGCTTGTCTAAAGAAAATTTAAATAAGCCTATGAAAATATTGTTCAACATTTGACAAAATCTCATTGAGAAAGTGCATTAAACTTAATATGGGTTACATTTAAACGTTACACAACATATGGATCAAGATTAACGATAAAGCATAATGGGTTTTTAGTCATTCGACGTCTACTTTCCATAAGCAAGTATGAGAGTTCTAAGTTTTTAACATTCTCCATAGCTGTGCTTTTAAAACATTTAATGCACATTATATGGCACTATCCTTAGCGATAATATGTAACCGTAATGTACTTGATATCTTTCATCCGTTTTAATGTTTATCACATTTGGTGCAGTATATGCAATGAAGTTATTTTCAACATACATCTTCACTCATGTCAACTTCCGTAAATTTAACATTATTTAAGAAATTTAGGCTTTAGTAATTTTTTTTTATTTTCTTTTATTTAATAAAACATACCATGGACATGAGTCTTTTGCTTTTGGTACTCTTTTTGGTACTCTTTTCTTAGGTAATTAGTAAGTATGGTCTATTAGTACCTTTATATGAAGATATCTACTAATCGTTTATTATTTACTGCGTATTTATTGGGCTTCTCCCATGAAACTCGTCAATATCGAAACGAAAATTTAATCCAACTTAAACTGTAGCTTAAATATAATTAACAAACGATTAATTATTAAAATAAGAATTATTATATAAACCGATTTATGATTTAACGCACGTCTGTCTTTTTTCTACTAAATAATGCATATATATGTATATATATAGGATATGCATTTTCGTATATAATACTACCATTAGTAATACAAAATATTCTTCTAGAAAATCTTGTTAAATATATTTTTTACACAGATTTAAATAAACACAAATAGTTTTTAAGCCTTAGACAAAATTTATAAACAATCAGATACACACAACTGAAGGATATTATTTAGAAAACGTAATTAAATATGTACGTAAATGGACTCGAACCCGCGCTTCTTGAAGAACGTCCAAGCGCTCTAGCCAATTAAGTCATACGTTCCTATCGAGCTATTTAGACTTATAAGTTACATTCTATATAATAAATGTCCATAAATGTATTCGTATAAACATATTATTTTCATTGCTAAGGAAAGTTTACGAGTTAATATATTTTAAACTCTAAATATAGGATAAGTTAATCAAGGTGAAGTATGCATCTAATTGTTTTGCTTCCATCTGTACGAGTATAGTACACAAGCTGGAATGAGTCAGAATTTATAATGGAACAATATGCTAACTCCGCTGTGTTTTAGCACAAACCACCAAATGTTTATAAGCTTCATAATAATACAGCTTTTAATCAGTATGTTGACATTATAAGCTCTAGATTAGGAATATTTAGGTGACATGTATACCAAACAACCGTGAAAAACACTACAAGTTCCCCATCTATAAATGTATTATCAAAAAATTATTTTATTAATAAAATATTAACAACAAGATTTAAGAACAATTAAAATCATATCTCTATTGTTAATCACATAGTTAATTACAGGTTTCTCTATTAAAATAATTAACAAATTGAGAATAAACGAATTTCAACAAACCAAATGTGTGTTTTACTACATCTTCCTTTTCCTTTAGGTTCCAAGAAGAGATTTATAATACACGATCCACATTTGTTTTTGCACAAATTGTGACAATGTCTCATTCCCTAAAGTAGAACAGTATATGCTGTTTGCTATTTTTTTGTCCTTTTATTTTTTTCAAAACACTACTCAAGTTATTGAACTCGATGTAAATAAAGTTTTAAAGCATATGGCTCTTTTCTTTCTCTTAATTTTTTGAACACTTAAAATTGCAAGCTTTTCTTGTTTAAACAAGATAGTTTCTATTGTTAATATTGTTAATATATTATTTATTTTACTTTGTACTTCTCTCAAAAAATCAAAATGAAAATGAAAATCAAAATATTACCTGCCACTTACTCACTTTATTTTACCTGCTAAGTTCTAGATGATAAAAAAAAGTATTATCACAAACACGTGAAATATTTTTTTACTCAACATAAGTTTAATAGGAAGTATAAAAATCTATTTTATCATTATGTTATAATAGTGCCACAACACAGTCAATAATATGTATTACTAGCTACGCCCGCAACTTTGTCTACATGGAAAAGTAAATTTGAAATTACAGTCACTTCAATAAAACATTTATCTTGTTGCAGTTTCATATTCATTCGGACAAATAGATGAAAATTTAAAAAATCATTGTTTTTTTTTTATTACATTTATAAGTGCCCCCATCTATGTACATGGAAAAATCAGTGTGTTGGGTTTTATTACATTAATAATAGTTTTTTTTAATATATCTTCTATGTACAGACAGCGACCACTTACATTTTTTGACTATGTATACATTTTTACAGATTTTTAGAGATAAATCTATGAATTCTTGTGATATATGAATATAAAATTTAAATTTAACGGTTACTACTTATTCCATAGCGGTCACAGCGCGCTCGTTCTATTTTCGACATGGTATCTGAATTTCAATTGGTGACCGTTTTTGTGCTAAATATGCAGTGTCCAGCAGTTGTTTATGTAGAAGATGGTAAACAGTATGTTTATTTTTCGTATAAATGTATTTTAAAATGCTTAAACTGAACATTGTATACAAAAAAGCACAGAACATATAATATGATTTACTTGTAAGAAGGTCATGACAATACGACAGTATACCTATCTAGTTATTTATATAAAACATCGATTCCATCTTAGTTTCTGCATTAAATATAAATCTAAACTTTCTTATCTCTTATGTACATATACGAAACCAAATTTAGCAATGTTCATGGTGTGAGCAAAACATTTACTTTTTATGTTAATAAGAATATCCTTTAAGTAAGAATTGAGGCCACAACCGTCGCACATCGCGGTCGAATGATACTTTATTTACAATATACACGAAATAATAATATAATATACACTTCTAAATCCCCGTACCATATATAAAATGCAATCAGGCCAGGACAATTCAACCGCATCTCGAATTAATATTTCACGGGCCTTCAAAATTAGAATTATGGAGCGGCGACATGTTTGCCTCGAAATGACGAATCTGAAATTCAATTGACCGTTAACCGTCGACGCGACGTCAACATACATTTACATGCCCCATACATAGTTCAGGAGATAGTATTTATTAATTAAATTGCAATATAATATATATATATATATATATATATATATATATATATATATATATATATATATATATATATATATATATATATATATATATATATATATATATATATATGTATATATAAAATATTTACTTTTTTACAGCTCTTTAGAATAATTAAGTCAAAACTCACTGCTAACGTTTTGTTGTGGTAAAAGAACTGTACGTGTATTTGCTTCACGGAATTTCAACTTCCACCAATTTTATAATGTAATATTTCACTGTAATGAGCATATTTATCTGGTGATTAACTTGAAAGATACTTATCCTGCTTACATTAGATAGGTGCTATGTACATAGATACATAAAAATATAAAGATAAAATTCGTTTCGATTTGTAATTAAATGAATTAACTCGTCGTATAAAGTATATGTCGTATAATTAAATTTATAAATGCTTACATTTACACCCAAAACCTACGTGACGTCTAAATTTATAACTAATATTAACCACAAAAATGTTTTTAAAAGAAAAAAAAATAACTTCTTGTACTAGAATTACAAATAGGTCACTTGGAGTAGATTCGTTCGATTGACGTTCTTTACAAATGCTATTCGGCAGAAACGGGGGACAAAAAGTACATGGCTGTTACATAACGACTGCTGTTGCAGAGAAAATGACCTTCGTTGCGTATAATAATTAGAGATGCTATGGAATATTACATAAAAGAAGTTCTGAATGGTTCAATGATGTGTATTAAATAGAATCCAACTTTTAGAGCAACATTTTATAGCTGTCTTGAACGTTTAAGACACCTATTGGTATTTGTTAAGTATTTATATATATTTATTATGTATACACAAGAGCCATTTGAAAGCCTTACAAGAATACGCTTTCCATAGCTACGGCTTCAGAGTGAGTAAACTCCTCAAGATACGTTAACAGCTAAGAGATAACCTCTTGAGATGACGGTCGATGCATTTCGTTATTAAGGTGTTAATTGAAACGCTGACATTCCAGGCAGCAATCTCGTAGGCTAAGCCAGAGTGTTTTAATAACTTTTCTTTTTTTACCTTCAAGAGACTTTCATTAGGTTACGTCAAAGATACTTTATAAGCTTTTCATTAACGCAGAAATTAAAAGGAAATGTAAAATTATATTATAAACATTTTAATAAGAAATAGTTATGTTAAGCATATATGCCATTCCTCACTTACCTAAATATGTAAACAAATAAATGTTTGCTGGAATATTTGGGAATATTAAGAATATTCTTGTAAATTTTATTTTATCAAGACTTTCATTTCAAAATAAAACTAATTAGACTGTATTTATAAAATTGACAAAATTCTGTAAAGTTATTATTCTTCTAAAAAATTTAGTTACTTAAATAAATTAACTTACAAAATTTAAGCACAAAATCATATTATTAAATACAATACGGCTTCCTACATAAAATACACATAACAATGCAATCAGGACACATAAAAATAGAAATGAGAGCATGTATAGTTAAACCCTCAATTCAAATGCAGCCCCCATGCGGCGCTGAAGCCTTTTATCCATCTCACTCATCTTTCCTTAAACTAGTCTGCCTTGAGACGAGAAAAATCACGTGGAAGTTAAATTCTAAGTTCATTTGGAATCTAAGTCTGAGTCATTCCACACGTGTACGCCTACGTCGTACAGATTGACACACGGTAGATTTATTTATAACATTTTTTTTTAAATATGTATTGCTATTTAAAAAATTACAATTTGCAAAGATTCGATTTAATTTATTCAACTAACAGACAAAAGTCAATCCGTAGCAGACTGTCCGTGGCCACAGAATACTGCAAAGTGTTCGAAACGTCGATATTCCAAAAAAAATAATAATTAAACGAACTTACCTATATGACAAGTTCAATCATATTTGTATGAGCAGCTTCATTTGAAGCGATTTATTAACAGTTTGTAGCTACGCTCACGCAACTACCATCCATGGAAAAAAATTTATATTTTTCTACTACGGTCATATCGTAACCTCGTTGTATGATACCTATCAATAGTCACCTTTATGATTATCATAGGCTATATTGTTTTTTAATGATTTATTACTTGTCATTAATAATAACCTGAGTTATTGCTACCTATGAAAAAAAAGACTTTTTTTATCATTAAGGTCATTATCATTGTAATTTATGAATATACATTGTATTTTTTTTGAGCTTCACGCTATATCTTTCATATAGCAAGGTGGGCACTAGACGGAGTGTATTGTTAAATATTAAGACCTTTAGTTCTCCACTTCCCAAAACTCGAGACATTGCGTTCGGAGTGACGGAAGTCAACGTTGCCCTTGGCTTCTTGTTAGAGGCAGACATTGAAGATAATTCCTTCGGTATATATTAATTGTATACTAATAATACTAATATTAATATACAGGTGTTGGGCCAATTAGCAAGTTATTATTAGATACATACAGGGAGGGTGAGGCCCAATCGACTTACCATGAGGATGCTCGTGAACGTGAAATCAGGGTCCTGACAATTAAACTGGGATAATCACAAGGAAAAGATATACAAGAAGGTTTTTATTGAAATTAGCTTTTACTTGAATAATAAAACAAAAAACATTTTAATTATATGTTATAATTTACAAATTACCTACCAGTATATACAAATACAACAAATAAATCATTCAACATTTTATACAAAAAAAATGGTCATTATAATTTAAACCCTCTTTCAATATTCAACGGGTGACCCGTAATCAGGGTCCATATTATTATTGCTGTCCTTATATTTCATATTATTTATAATATCATTTACTTCTTCATCATCATCACCTTTGATATGATTTTCTTGATCATAAATTGGCTTAGTGTATTCATCCTGAGAGTAAATAGCAGACTGAGGATAGAATCTTACACCGCCAATAATAAGCGGCTTAAAGGCTTCATATTTACCATATCGGCTAGTACTCCTGCTATCTACTGGATTATTCTCAATCATGTTACCTGAATAAGTCTCTTTTGTATAAGTGTTGCTTTGGCTTTCATCAATATTATAGTCATTATTACTTTGATTGGTATTGTCTTCTTTATTAACATCTTCATCATCGTCATTTTGTACTTCTTCCTCATCGTCACCAGGCTGCGTTTCGGATTGTTCACTATTAATATATTTATAAACATTTGAACTGGATTGTGATATTAATGAATTCTCAGAATAAACACTTTTTTGTTGAGTGTTATTATCTGTGATCCTTTCACTATTACTATCATTCGAATCTTCTGATATTTGATTTCCATTGTCGGAATTCATATTAGAAGTATCATCTGCATTCCGTACAGTTTCTATTGTCACAACAGCATCGTAGGACACCCCTGGATTACCTATGAATACTAACACAACGTATTTATATCCAGGACCGCCTTGGACGATGCTCGCTTTGAGATCTGTACCAAAATCTATTCCACTTACTCTCACGTGCCCTATGGTATCTCCTTCGCCAATAGCGGGATATTTTATTGCCAGAGAACCACCGGGTATGCTTAGTGTTATTCGTTCAGTGTTAAATGACTGTAATTCTTCATTTCCAACGTCGAGTAAAAACACATAAGGATATTTATGAAATGGATTTGCAACAACAGCGACTATTAATTGCAAGACAATAAATGAAAGTAGCATGTCGGCGGCTAAACTGAACGATATTGGTATGTCATGGTACAGTAATCATTTATATAACTAACGATTTCATGGTTGGTGTAGTCCCGTTTTTGTTTGCCCTTGTTCCGTGTGACGAGCCAATGTCGAATAATAATCGCTCTTTGATCAGTGGAGGAGCATTAAGTAAAATTTCCTTGTTTATTGATTCTCTTTGTTAATAAATATGGTTTAGACCGTAATAATTGATGTTTGAAGAGAATTCTTAAATTTTATTTTTATTTATATTTATTAAATTATAAAAATGGGTAGACAGATTTATTATGAAAATATTATTATTATAATTAATGAATCACGTTTAATATACGTATTATGTAACGAAACTCGTCATAATTATTTCTTTACCTACTAGTTGTCTCTTTATATTTTTTCATACATTTGGGGAACTTCTGTCTATCTTTTGAACACAAAAAATGTAAAAAATGTGTACCATTAGAAAGAATATAAAAAAACCATGAAATTTTCAAAGATTTTAATTATACTTAGAAATAGAGGAGGATAATATCACAATAATGTAAATGTTGCACCAATCTACATACATACTATAGTATTTAAAACATATTTTTATTGAATATCGTGTACTTATAAAAGTAAAATGTGTTTTCTTTTTATAATATTTATATATATATATATATATATATATATATATATACTATATATATATATATATATATATATATATATATATATATATATATATATATATATATATATATATATATATATATATATATATATATATATATATATATATATATATATAATATATATATATATATATATATATATATATATATATATATATATATATATATATATATATATATATATATATATATATATATATATATATATATATATATATATATATATATATATATATATATATATATATATTATAACATCGTTTATTTGCTTATTTCTAACAGAAATACAAAGCCACTTCTTATATATGTAGAGTAAATACCATAAATTCAACAGATCTAACTAATCATTTATATAGGTTACAATTTTTGTCGTTCTAAGTTATAAAATTTCGTAGTATTGTCACTTTAAATGATATATATTAAAACTACTAACTAAATGATATATATCTTATTGAAAGCACCAGCGATATACATTTTAAAAAGCTATTCGTAAAGACTATCGTCATGAAAAGCTACTATCTAGCCGTTTATATAAATATCTATTATGTTAAAATATTATATTCGATTCCATTAATTATTCTTTATTTAAAAAATAGCTTTTATAGCCAGCTCTGTATTATAAAACTTAAAAAATACATATTAAATTTAATCCTTTATGCTAAAAACATATCAGGAAAGTAATTTAATCACTTTCATCTTTATTCAACCTATATCACTTTGCGTTCAAAAATATAAACATTTTATTAATAATCTAAGTTGTATACTAAGCATGTTCAATTATTTTAAAATGGCTAAATTAAAAATATTGGCGTTAGCTTCAAATTAATCATTTTAAACTGTTACTTTAACGAAGAAAAGTTCTCATTTGCTTATTTTGGCTTTTCAGAGATTCCTGCGCCCTCTCTGCTTGTAATATTAAGCTATCTAATTTATTCACTTGGGCCGATACCTGTTTACGGTGGTCTATAACCGCAGGTTTACCCAATAACGAAGTATTTTCAACAACTTCCATAGCCTCCAAATCTGCTAAAGCAGAATTAATATCAGCGCCATTTTGTTTTAATTTTCCCGCGCGAGGTGTCATCTCATTATCATTTGGACCAAGACCAGTATTTATAAATCCTATATCTGTATTTTTTTGCGGTACATAATCTTTATCGTAATTTGTTTGTCCAATATAACTGGGTTCGCTGGAATATGATAAATTGTCTTTCGATGAAACCTTTAAGCGAAAGAAATTTGTTACGCTCCCGCAAACTCCCTGAAATTAATCATGTCATTTTTACATAATTCTACATAACACAATATGTAAGAAATCCACAGGCGTAGTGAACAATTGAAGAATAGCAATGATCAATCAATCTTACTAAAAAATATTAAATCAATAACAAAAGCGCTTACTCTCAGACGATTTAATTTAGTTTGCGTAGAATTAAGAATAGTATTTAATTCAGTGAGCCCTCCGCTTGCTGCATTCAAATCATTGCCAAGCATTGCAGTATTCTGAAATGGCATTTTTTAATATTTTTTCAATTCTATATATAATAAATAATCCAAATAATATAACTAAGTAATTAATAACTATGCCAAGATTGGTACAATAAATTTAATATAAAATACAAAATTATAAATATTTTATATTCTTCTATTTCTATTAGTATATCCTTCGACTTTTTGCGCAACTTACCTTTCAAAACCAATCAGATTTCTAAACTTTTACGAACTTGGCTTTATTATATACACACTACTAAAATATATTATTCTAAAAACAAAATATTTTATGTAATTATTATGTAAACTAAATTTTATTCACCTCTGTAGTTTTTATATCCACTTCTTCAAATTCTACAACATCCAAATGTTTATGTTTTGATAAAAAATCATCTCTATCGGGTTTAGGCTGGCCGAAGAGTTCAGCCCTCATACATGCGTCTTCATAGGCTTTCACTGCCATGTTCCTATTATACACTAATATTTATATATAATTATAAATGATTTATTTGCTTCAATTACAGCACATGTCTAAGAGTAAAATTTTGAGATGAAAGCTTTTCGTCTTTACATAATACATTTAGCCACCCCTATAATTCATCAGTGTTACCTATTACTATAAAACAGTATTGATTTTTATGTTACTGCTATTCCCTTAAATTTTATTGGTTTGTACTAACACATAAGAAATATACTAAAACTGCACTTTAGAAATATGTTTTATTATACAAGATAACTTAGTAATAAATATATAATACAAAAGTTAATTATGACTATAAATTAGTTGATTATGTTATTTAATTTTTCCGCCATTTTATTGCAAATTATTGCCATAACCAAAATTCATAACATGTTGATATTTGATTACTTTAAAATTCTACTTTAAATTTTATTTAATATTTACAGCTTTAATATAAAACTTCTGTACACATTTTGTATATTATATAATATTCTCTATAAGACTAAGCGTTATTAATTATAAATTAAATGTGCAAATGTCACACCTGTCAGACGATTGATAACTATCAGCTGCGTCCTGGTATCACTATAGTTGGCTATATTGGATTTCAATTTTACTTATCATCGTTGACGCTGGCGTAAATAATATTTATATGTGTCTCCTTTTACCAACTCGGCAGTTAACCAACCACTGAGCCTGCCAGCACGTTAATTGGTGTATTTTCTTTAATGCATATAAGCTCTCTGCAATTCGCTCTGTTGAAGACAAGCACATTTTTCAGAGCAAGAATACTGTCCGCAAGTATGTCTTCGAGTAAGTAAACCATTAAAGTATACTTAAACAAGTATAACGCCTACCTATCTTTTTAATATCAATAATATAATTCAAGTGGCGAAACAAAATTATCAGATAGAATAAATATATATCTTCTTTCAAAAAATATTTAATTTTAACATTCACTTTTAGAACTACTAGAGAGCTATGAGCTTTAAATATATTTTTAGATAGTACTATTTTGTATCACTCTTTATGTTAATATAAATGGATAAAGTACTAATAAATGTGATATAATGTAATAATTTTATTATTTCCTTTGTTTAAATTTATTTTATTTTGAATTATAACTCTTGCAGAACCTTTAAGTATTGAAAAATTAGAAAAATTGAGGAACAATTTTTATGCTGATCCCAAGAATGAACTTGCTCAGAATGTGTGTTCAAGATTTGACCCATTTGAAGTAGCCATTAGTAAGAGGAAGACTGAAAGACAACTACATGTTTTTAATGTTAAGGTAAGACCAAGCTTTATTTCAATGAAATTTTGTTTTCCAAATAAATCTTTCTGAATTTTTATTACATATCATTTTTCGAAATTTTCAAACCATGCCATGAAATATTTTTAATTCCCAACCAGTAGCTGCTGAGAATAATCTTTAGATTTATAATATAACAATATATATATTCATTTACATAAAGTTTTTAACAATAACCAAACATGCTTTCATTATTATAACAATTAACTGATATTTTTATTTTTTAGATTGAGTCAGAAGGTAAACCTGTTACAAATCAAGAGTACACAGGTAGATGTTGGCTGTTTGCAATTTTAAATGTTATGAGACTGCCTTTTATGAAAAAAAATGGAATTGATGAATTTGAGTTTTCACAAAGGTACAACTAAGAATAATATTTTTATTTATAATTTATTTGAAAAATCTGCGGCTGTAATTTATCAATATTTAGGAATATTAAATATATCCATTTTAGTTATGTTATTGTAGTTATTATAATATATATTATAAAATGTATATATTTTATTGAGACTATTATTGACATAAAACATTTTCTTATTTTTTACAGCTATTTCATTATTTGCAGTTGGTATTTGCATATCACATAATATTTATTCATAAATAAGCCTAGGACATTTATTATTTTTTAATTATGAGACAATTAAAAAACCAAAATTATAAATTTTTTTGCAATATTGCTTGTTTCATGGCAGACGTAATTATACCAAAGTTACACTATATAGAGGAATAAAAATAATATAACTCATAATCCTTCAGTAATGTGACTATTCCATTTATAACATAATAATATATTTTGTAGCTATCTCTTTTTCTGGGATAAAATTGAGAGATCTCACTACTGGTTGAACAATATTGTCCAGACTGCTAGGCAAGGTGAAGAGCTGGATGGACGCTTAGTGAATTTCTTACTTAAGGTATGTGTAATGTAGATATATATTATATAGATTTTATTTTTTTACATTTTAATCCATCATAGGACAGAGGATCTAGTTAGCTAAGAAGGGGGAAAAAAATCCATGACATGTTTGACGATGATTAAATTTTTATGAGTTTATTTTATGTTTATCAAAAAGTTTTTGATTAGTCACATTATAAACAGTAACTTTTTTTCTGGCAAATGTCAAAATGAAATTAGTCCTATATTCAAGTGACACATCAGCTGATCAAGAGTTGATGTTTATAGTGTTACTAAAACATAGAAAACTTACTATGGATCCCTATCCATGGATATACTTTGTTAATGATCAGGCACTTCAGTAATTCAGATGTTGTTCCACAAACATCATATGTACTATTATTTATATGGATATTATATAGTAATAAACAAAAATAGAACTGTCATGGTGCAGACGCACAGCATCTACCTATAAACAAAATGGTTTGTGGGTTCGATTCCCACTCAGGGGTATGATATACTTTAATTTTCTCACTCTAGCAACAAGACAAAGCACAGCGTTGAGGAAAGCAGGGAACAATGTCTTAACACTAGGTTCCTTGCTATGGTTCTGTCTGTCTGCCTGCCCTACAAAGTGCGGGACTTATTAGTATTTTGTATTTAGATTGTATATAACTAAATACATTATGTCTCATAGTAAAGTATCTACTTATAAATATTTTTTAGGACCCCATTAATGATGGTGGACAGTGGGATCTTATAGTAAACCTAGTGAACAAACATGGCTTGATGCCAAAGAAATGTTTCCCAGAAACCTTCAGTTCGAGGCGTAGCTTGCATATGAATGCATTAATCAAAACTAAGGTATCTAACTAGATATGTAACGACATATTTAATAACTAGTCAATAACTCATAATTTGACAGATTATTAGATTTAAATGGTAGAGAAAATAAGAATATAAGTACTTAATACTCATAAAATTAAGATTTTTAAACATTAGCAAATTTTACACAAAAATTTACTAGCCATTTAATACAAGATTAGAATAATGATTCATCTATAAGGATATTCATATTTGGTTTTATGTTTAAATTTATTATTCTAAACATTTAATTTAAATAATTTGATATATAATTTTTTTATTATCTAGATTTCAGACACTGAAAACTATATTAATAATCCAAATTGAATATTAACAGTTTTTTATCTGCATTGTAGACTTTTATTAAATAAATATTAAAATATTTCAGCTACGCGAATATGCTAAAGAATTAAGAGGATTAGTTGCAAATGGTGCATCTGATGAAGAAATACAAGACGCGATAGATAGACAAATTGCCGTCATTTATAACATTGTATCTACTTGCTTAGGTAAGTCAAAATACATTAAAAAGAACAACATTTAATACATAATAGTAAGCTTGTAACAATAATTGTAGATTATAGTTTTGTATATATATATATATATTAGTTCTATGGTATCTAAAAGTTACTTCGACATCTATAAATTGGGTTGATAGTGGAATTTAGTTTTTTTAATTCTTCATTAGGCATTAACCTTGAAGGTAAAAAAACTAACGACAAAAGTTGTAACAAAAATATCAAAATGAAAAGTAATTTCAATAAATAAGAAATATCTACTTACTACATCAAATAATGTCAAGTTTGAAATTTGTAGACAACATTCTGGCTTGTAATATTATATTGGCAATATATTAACATTTTAATGTTAATATATTGCCAATATTTGTTTTAATTTTTTATTTACAAAAACTAAAGTGATCTTATCATTGTGTGAACAATAATTTGATTATAATAATATTTAATGGTGGTGTAATAAAGGTGGCTAGTTCTGGCCTTTTAACAATATGTTTTTATTTTTTATTGTGTTTTGCATCTAATTTAAAACTTCTAATAAACCAGCTATCAAGTTGCTAACACTTAATTTTTTTTTAAATAGGTATATGTTTTTAATCTTATTTATAATTTTATAATATTATTAAAAAAATATACACTTATTAGATATATATTTTACATGAGTTGACTGTTACAGGAATTCCTCCAGAAAAGTTCACATATGAGTTCTATAATAAAGAAAAAGAATACAAGTCCTTCGGACCTCTCACTCCACAGGAGTTTTATGATAAACATGTCAAACCTCTTTTTGATGTAAATGATAAGGTCGGATATTTGCACTGTATTTAATAATAGTTTATATATATTTATCTATTACTATACATAATAAATTTGTTTTTAATATCTATAATTTTCAATTAATATGATTGATTTGCCAGATTACTAATACAAATGTGTATGTGAAATATTTAGGAAAAACTTTAAAGTACTTTTAATCTTACAATTAGGATTCGTGAACAGCTAATAATAACATTTAGCTATAAGAATTTCGCCATAGCTCATATTTTATTTTCGTGGTCAGTTGTCATCACTACTGCAAAGTGCTCGAAATGTCGAATTTCCAAAAAAATCAAATCCAATGTACGCTCCAAGAGGCGCGGGATCAAGTTCCGCTACCTTAGTTTTTTAAAACAAACAACGATTATTCCACCTTTCCTTCACTAATATCTTTTTATAATATAAAGATACTAATAAATAATAATATGTATTGTAATATCCTCCACAGGTGTGCCTAGTTAGCGATCCGCGGGAATCGAACCCGTTCTGTCGTCTCTACACGCTGCAGTGCCTCGGCAACGTAGTGGGCGCGCGGGAGACACTTTACAACAACCAACCTATCGAGGTTCTTATAAAGTACGCATTTTGTATGAAAATTTTATTGAAAATAAACTTTCGTATGAATTATTGTTTTAAAAATCAATGGAACGAAAAACCTATACCAAAAAAGACATGTATAGGTAGTGATGTTTTCTGACAAGTCGGTACAGGACTTTGCGATTCCGACACTTTTTAAGATTTAAAGTTTGAAAGCAAAGGTGGCTCGACGGTACGTTCAGCGTGTACAAACATGTTTAAACGTGTCACACGAAGAAAGCCCCTCTACCGAATTTTGATAAATCACTCTAGCACATGATATTTTTCACGTACAGGGAACGGTAATTTATTTCTTTATCGTCCCTTTCAGTTAAAAATTCAATATTTGTATATTTTTTAATTATAGAGCAGTAAAAGATAGCATTAAAGCCGGAGAAGCTGTGTGGTTTGGTTGCGAGTCTTCTAAACGTTTAGAAAGAAAATATGGACTAGAAGATTTAGATGCGTGAGTACTAAATAATATATAATAATAAAAAAAAATTAAATAAATAAAAGTAGCCTAAGTTACTCCTTATTTCATCTGCTCTCTGATAGTGAAAGTCCCTTCAAAATCGATCGAGCTGCTTCAAGATTAGCTGGGACAAACAGACAGACTGACAAAAAATTAAAAAAAAATTTAACAATTTTATTTATTAGTATAAAGACTGAATTTGATATAAAACATATATTTATTTTCAGGCATGATTTCAAGTTATTATTCAATAATGAAGTGCAGATAGGATTGAATAAGGCAGATCGTCTGTTGTATGGAGACTCGTGTATGACCCATGCTATGGTCTTCACGGGGTTGGGTACAGATGTGGGTATCACATTGCATCAACAAAACACTCTTCTCACTACAAATCTTTTATATATAAATGTATATATATGTCTTAATAAGTCCTTTAGATTTGGCTTAATATTTACTATAGTAAGTGATTATAAAAATGGCCTAAGTGCAAATCGGACGTGGTGTTCTTATCGGATAGATTAGCTTCTAGCATAGATTAGGGCCACCTAAACATAGCGAAGTTACACTAATTTTTTCCCCACAAAAATATACAGGGGAAAAGTTATGGTTGGATTTTTCTAAAATGTGACTGAAAATTCCTATATTTTTTAGTTATTATACAAAATTTGTAAATCAGATGACACAATCTTAATAATGTCCATATAAAGTGGATGTGACATACGGACAAACAGACAGACTGAAAGACAAAACGAATATATAAGGATACTTTTTGGTACCTCTTCCTCCTTCCTTTTATATTTGACTAATGGGATCCTAAAAACACATTAATACACTTAAAACATTTATTTTGAAAAATACTTTTTTGCTTCAATTTACAATAAAACTATATATATTTTATTCTTGTTGTTTTAGGAGCATGGTAACCCAATCAAGTTCCGTGTAGAGAATTCCCATGGAGACAAGGAGTATGATAAAGGATATATTTTACTCACAGAGCCCTGGTTCAGGGAATTTGTGTATGAGGTAACTTAATTTCATTTAATGTATAAAAAGAAAACTATCTATCTTTAATAACACCTAACACCTGTTGTGCAACTGCTTTAATGGATAAGCAGATTGTGTTGTATTGAGTTTGCATTTTATCAAAGCCTATGTTTATATTATATGTTTATATTATATGTTTATATTATATGATTATATATTGTATGAGACTTGACTTTTCGTTAACTAGAATTTTATTTGCTAGCAATAATTAACATTTCAGGTAGTTGTAGACAAGAAGCATTTGTCAGAAGATGTTCTGAATGTCTTCAAACAAAAACCTACACTGTTGCCCGCCTGGGACCCCATGGGCACTCTCGCTTGCCCTATATGTGATAAGGAATAATTAATGTGGCTAAATATAATATTTGGTTTCATATCAATTTTTATTAGTATTTCTTTTTTACTAAAACTGAAAGTAAATGTCACAATATCTATGTAGCAATAAAAAAATGTATAATCTATAGCCATTTTGAATTGAGTTGTAAGATTGCCCGAAGCACAAAGTATCAGAGTGAATTCATTTTAGAGTAAATGACGAAGTAGAGACTAAAATATGTTTTAAATACCTAACCCCAATACCTTTTATATTGTATTTTCTTAATAATAGAAAGTACTAGGTTTCATACAAGTGATACTTAATTTTATAAAGTTAATATTAACACTAAATGTTAACCTCAGTGGAGTAAATGTAACTAATATATGTAAGGGGCCATCGCAAAACCCATGTACGAATCATATTTTCAAAGTAAGTTGCTATTAGACCCTAACCTGCAATTAATAATCAAGTACAAGTTAGATGTCAAACTTAATTTTTTTAATTGTGAATTATATCAATTTATGGCAATTATAATCCATTTTTTTTAAAGTTAACTAAATCTTATAAATCTTTATTAAGTAAGCACTGAGTTTAAAATTAGGTGAAAATTTATATTCGCTTAGTACTTAATTTTTAGATTGTAGTGTAATTTTTTCCTTTCCACCATTTTGAGAAAATAGCTTTCTGCTAGATGACTTTAAGTATTAAACAACAAACAGCCTTGTGTCCATAACAAGTTACCACCATGTGCTATATTTACTAAGACAATAAAGTGTTACTCAATATTTATAGATATTTTGTTTTTCTTTTTAATTTCCTTAACTTTAGTTAATTTTTTTACTAATAAGTTTATTTTTGTTAATTCTATTGTTATAAATGGATGAACAGTATTTTATATAAGACTTTTCTAGCTTCCTGCTTTTTCCCTAGTGGGTATGGTCTCTGTACCTACATCTCTTTCTCGTTAATCAGTATCATCAGACTCCTTAAATGCATTTCTGGGATGCGCATTGTTATTATGGGAACTTTCTCCACATTCATACTGTATACTCGAAAGTCTACCAAGGTCGTCCTCTACCACTTACTCTTGTATCATATCTTTTTGCTATTCTTTCATCACTAAACATCTAAATATTCAATAATGTTAAAAACGTTTAATCCATTTAGATTGTTTTACTCGTGTTCTATTATAATACATATTTTATTCATTTACAACTGAGCTGCAGAAAGCAGCTAGCTAGCAGGATTTCATGTTTTATAGCTCCCTCAAATAAAATTATGAACTACAAATTGTATACTGCAAATAAAAATGTTGAATAAAATAAGATTACAATTACTACTGCCATTTTCTATAATTCGTGCGCGTGAAACGTGGCCTGGCTCAAAAGCAATCCTATCCGTCTCCTCCTCTCTCGTCCTCGTCCTCTCGTCTCTCGTTGTGGGAGACTAGTGGGTTAGCGTCGCTCACTTGCACGTTCTAATTTTTAAGTAATTTGCTCGCTATTGTCATCGCTTTTTTGTAATTTTTGTTATTCTTGTTTGGACGTTTTTTTGTTTTATCAATTTGTTGTTGTTTGCACAAAATAAATGTTGATGTATATCAATTAATGAAAAAACTAAATTTTTTTTTGCACTCAGTACTATAAACGTCATTAATTCGAGCCAGGTGCCATACAAATGTCACTAGTTATATAATATATCTACTACTATCAAAGAATTTACTAAAATAATAATAGAATTAATAATCACAGTATATTTATTATTTATAATTAATTAACAGATTTATTATTATAATTTAGTTTACAACAGATACAAACATTTAAATTAGCTTATTGAGTAAATTACCATATGTAGAGTTTAGACAATAGCAAAATAACAATACATACAGAATTGAACATAAATAGTAAATATGAATACACTAAAATTAATGTCATGATTCATAAAAATATATGTACATTAAACTTAAAATAAAACATCAAACATAGATATTATATTAAAATTTATATATTGTTAAAAACAATAATTGCTTATTGTTAATGATACAAGGCATATTTGTTTCGAGATTTATTGCAACAATAAAAAAATACAACAAAGTATTATAAAACACTTTCACTTTGTATTCACATTTAGCTTACAATTGTCTAAGTATATATTTTGTTCACCTTGTAAATATTTTAATTTGACCCATACACCCTGACACATTCTGTTCAGTCGAACATCATGAGATTGTCTTGCAAATGCAGCTATATTTCTAACTATATGCCTAGATAGCTTAAGATGACCCCTTTGGGCATAAGCTATTGCAGAATATAATCTACTTCGGGCAGCTAAGCTTTCATCTCCTAGCATTTTAGAGAGTTTGTACTGTCTCATAGATATTCTTCCTGCTTCTTCTGCCTGAAAATTAACAGACAAGAGATTTATTATTATGTTAGTATATTCTTTGCAAATTTTATCAATTTCTCATATCAATTTATAGCAATAACATTGTATTATGCACAACATGCCCATATTTATTATTTGTTCTGTAATTAAAAGTATTACAAAGGATATATTAATAGAACATATAAACACAAATAAGCAAAAAAATGTCAAAAAGTATAATAGTAATAATATTTCAGTGCAGTACATAATATCTAATTAAAGTATTAGACAACGAGTACTCACACAATGCTCAAAATAGTCACCTAAAGCAGAGTAAGCTCCACCAAGAGTGGAAAGCCAAGAAAATGCATTCTCTATTTCTACTCTAGTCCATACTAAATGTAGCATTCTTGTGTTCCTAAAAAAATACATAAATATTAGTACATATATGATATAAGTACAAGCAAATAAATTTAAAAAGATATAAACATATATAAGTAATGCATAATCACAGACAGATTTCCAATTAACAGTAACTCATATGACATTTTAACAATGATATACTCACCAGGCATAATCAATTACTTCCTTGTCAGGTGGTACTAGAATTAATTTAAAAAATACTGTCCCATTATTTGGATAACCACATATTTTATTTAAATAATCTATAACATTCTTTCTATAAATATTAGAATTTACGCATTCTTTAAGAAAAGGCTGTAGAAATAAGGCAGTAGTGTTTAACTTTAATATTTTTTTGTCTTTATTTAAAGGTGATTCATATTTAATTTCAACACAATCCCCAATGCTTAAACTGCTAATATCGCACTTAACACCAATTGACTTGCAACTATTACTATCAGGCAGTGTAATACGGTCCTCTGTTATACAGCAAATTGTGTAAGGATTTCTATATAGACGTACTTTTGTTACTAATTGCATTTTATTACATTAAACCATTAAACATAATAAATTCACCATTAAGGCATGTACAAATTGAAAATGACATTTCACAATCCGCTAGACTTACAATCGAAACTAAATGTCATATGTCAATTGTAAGCAAGAATTTTCTTTTCAACTGTAAAAGGCAGTATTATATAGTAATTCCCAAAGAAACTTTAAAACACTTAGAAAAAAAATAGCTGTCTTTCTTTATAAATTCAAAGTGACCATTCTTAAGAATAATCTGTGGGTAGCGGTAGATAATTCATAAAATGTCCTAAAAGCTGATAAAATGTAAAATATCTTCACCATAATTTAATGAGAACGCAATAGCTTAGTCGGTTACTATATAATAAATGCAGCGGTGTCTTTTATTTTATGAGTAATCTCGATCTCACTTAAAAACAAAGTACCAGTTAAAAAGATATCGCATTTTAGCATTCATAGTAGTTTTACTCTTTTTGTTTAGTTCTAAAAAATCTCTTCGAATTAGACTTGGCTAACCATTTAAAGTCATACCTAACAATGCTAATATTGACAATTTGATGCAGTCCTAATAACCTTCAAGATCACCTTAGACGGTAACGCTGGACGGCACTTTGATCTGTTTAAGCAATTAAGATGGGGCCACAGTAACAAGCATAAACTATTTAACTAGGATACATATTAAAAAACGAAAAAGGCACTTCTGCTTTGTTACTACTCTACGTATATAGATCAGATATGAGAAATTTTGAACCACACAAGTTACGTAAAATATAGTATTATTTTTCAACCTAGAACATTTCATTCTAATTAAAACTGCTTTATTGAAAACTTTATAAAATAAAAGTTTTATAAAAACCTGAAAACTTTAATTTATATTTTATTATTGATTTTATTACTGTATTAACTAAATGTAACATTTGCAGTACACTTACAATCTAAACCATCTCATTGGCACATTTTGTTTATTTTTTTAAATAGAGTTTTTATTAACTTACTACTTAACTACCTACCTACTTAATTGTCTAACGTGAGATTAATTGTTAACAAGAATAAAAATGACTACATCAATATAAAATAAATTATTATATAAATTCCCATGACAACATCGTAATTCACAACATAGAAGAAATATGTTGCAAGACAATTGTAAGTTCAAACAATTATGGGATTAGTCACAAAAATATTAATACTTATATATTTCTACTTCCAGTATGGAGTACATAATACAATGCTATGATATATTTACGACTTTAAAGAGTTAATCCACACTAAGGATAGAAAAATAGTCAAAGAAAGCATATAATTTTTTATTTGATTTTTGTATGTTCAACACAGACTTTTAGTGTCTGTACCTTTGTAGTTCCCTCTAGTTTCTTCTCCTGTTTAGTATGTTGGAGTTTTTCGATAATACTAATTGTTAATCGATGTAGGTTGTAAATAAAACCATATATAGTAATAGATTATATTTGGTTTGTCTGTCTGGTCTTCTTCTTTTCTTTGTTGGTTAATCTTCCGGTTGGGCGACAGTTGTAGTCGACCAAAGTCTTCATCCGTTGTATTTTCAAGTATCTTGTTTGTCTAGATTGAGTTCTTGTCTCTATAAGATATTGTATTTTAACATATATAAAATTTAACACAGCAGGATTTGAATTCGCCTCATGGAAACCAATGGAAAAAAAACCGCTGTGTTGAAACTTTTATATGCTTTATACAACTTATTTCATTATTAGCATCTAGCATAGCATAGAACAACCATTTTTGCTATTTTTATGATTTTAAAAGTCTTCATTCAGACTAAGGATAGAAAATATATAAAAAAAGAAACATAAAAATTTGAACACAGTAGGATTTGAATCCGCCCCATATAGAAACTGTCCAAGCGCTCCGACCACTAAGCCGCGCATTCAGTTGCGTCAAATTGCATACACTAAAACAATCATTCTTCTTTAGTGTAGTGTTATCTCCTTTTTACCATACACTCTCCTTTGTGTGTTCTCCAATTTTTTTTTTAAATGTATTCTTACTTTCAATTAACACATTAGTTATGAGGACTGCCATTGGAAGGTGAAAAGAGGATGAATGTTTGTTCTTTGAAATCATTTTTTTTTTCAATTTTGCACTATCAATAATACTGTTTTATCCTCATCACTATCTTCATTTAAGATATTATCATACATTGTTTTTTGGAAAGGATTAGCAGGATTCTGAAAGTAATTTGCCATAAATTATATTATATTTTATTTAATAACTATAATAAATATTTAACAATTACATTATTTACAAAAAAATAAAACATTCGTATATTTTTTCATATTAATTAAGAAAGTCTTGAGTATAGTTAACAGCAACAGTAAAATAGTAACAATATTATATTCACCACCAAGTGCTCTGTAGTATTTTCAACATTTTCCCTCGCAACTAAAATAAATTGCAATGGTCTATAAAACTCCCATTTAGTAACAAAAGCACTTGCATCTCCATTCTCACAACAATCTTCATACATTTTTTTGTACATTTGAAAGAATTGACTTCTTAGCACTCGAATTTTTTTACTTATTTCTCCAACATTAGTTTTAAATTCTGATGCCAAATGATGTAATGCTTTAGTTCGTTTTAATTTATTTTTATAAACAACGGATTTAGTGTCCCATAATTCCCGATAATGTTTATATCTTCCAATGAATTTAAACACTTCTTTCTTTTTCCATATTTTTTTTTCCTTCATATTTGTATTATTACATTTAACACAAAATTATTTTAATAAAAATTAGTGTTAAAATTTAAATAAAATGGAATAAAGTCTTAAGTGTTAAAGTAATTGCTTTATAAAACAATTTCAGTTCACATCAGTGATCATAATTCATAGTTATATAACACCGCTCCCTATATTGGATGTGTGGACGTAAGTGTTTGTTATTTCCGTATCGAAATTCGAATTACTGCAAAATTGTTAGATTTTTATTTATATATTTAAATAATTATAATCATCTCTTCTTCTGTTACTCAGTAGATTGACAGATGACAAGTGACAACTGAATACTGGCAAATGCAATATGATAAATTTTGTAAGCATTGAACCTAATTACAATAAACGTAAACTACTAACCACAGCTACTAACTATACACAATTGCACAGAGTAATCATTTTCACGTTATTCGGCAAAATTTATTATTATTATGATTTCTCTAAAGTTTAACCATAACTAAATAAATCTAAGTTTGTGTTCTCTTAGGTCAATAATAAAATGGTGAATATTGATCATGTTATAATAATTTAACTAATAAATTTATGATTAATACGTATTAAATCATAATATACAATAATAATGACACTAAGATAATTTGGTTTATTTAAACTAATGATTTTTATTCACATTCACATTTGACGTATAGTGCTGAGTATTGTTCTGTTGCATACTATAACGTATATAACGCCAAAAGCAATATTTTCTTTATCTGTATTCAGTTAATGTGGTGGCCATTTTGTCCTGTGTGGTGCTGTCGCTTGACAGACCGGCGGATAATCTTAAAGTATTTTATTATAAGTTTCCCAAGCTTTGCTTGGCTATTTAAATGAATGAATAGAACATCATATATCATGGCAAGATATGGGCAGAGGCCAGAAAATGCCCTTAAACGGGCTAACGGTATGTATATAAATTAGCTGAACATACCACGTGGCACAAATTAATTCGTCCTTGCTTCTGTAATATTGATAAGAATAGCTTTGGTTATATATTACTAGATACTTAATAAAACAACGTATTTTATGTTTAGATCTTTTTAAACACTATCATTGCATATCATTATATGAAGTTTATTGCATAATGTAACATAACCCTAATTATGATCCATGTGTGTATCAGAGTTTATGGACCTGGACAAGCCAGCTCGGGCATTAGATACTTTACAAGAGGTCTTCAGAAACAAAAAATGGGCTTACAATTGGTCAGAGTCCGTGCTGGAACCGATTATGTTCAAGTATTTGGAGTTATGTGTCGATTTACGCAAATCCCATATCGCGAAGGAGGGTTTGTTTCAGTACAGGAATATGTTTCAATCCGTCAATGTTGGATCTTTGGAGCAAGTTATAAGGTAAAAATGGATATAATATGCTATAATACGCGAGTTGAAAACCCACTGTGTTGAAATTTTTATGTTTTCAATAAGTATTTTTTCTATCCTTAGTGTGGATTAACACTTAAAAATCAATAAAATATTTAATTAAAATAGCATTCTCTCTTGCCAAATGATTGTTCTTTGTAATAGTCTTTGGATAGCGGAAATTTGTAAAAATCTACAAAATATCGCTGCATTCTAAAATGTTTATATATTTTCTTTAAGTATGCTTAATGACTTTCCTTAAAAATCCTTATTTATTAATTTCTAGTATTTTAATATGAAATAAGAATCAAATTTAAAGATCAAGTTCAGAAAAGTTCATGCATCTCTTAGTAGAATTACCTGAAGCTTTTATTGAATACTCTTTAAGTTTTATTGTTTATTTATTATAGATATCAATAAAAACAATTTAAAAAAAGCCAATAATCACTCCTGAGATATACTAAGTAGTTAAATGCCTATTAAGTGGTCCACAGTTGACAATATGTAAAATTATTGTTTAAAATTTAAATTAACATAACAATAAAAGTACAAATGTTACAGTCAACTTTATTTACTTACAGGGGATATTTACGAATGGCAGAAGAGCGCACTGAAGCTGCCAGACAGCAATCCACCCAAGCTGTAATTGAGACTGATGATCTTGACAACCTTGCCACACCTGAGAGCATTTTGCTCAGTGCCGTATCGGGTGAAGATGCTCAAGATAGATCAGACAGGACTATACTTACACCATGGGTTAGATATAAAAATACATTTACAATATTTTTTTGATTCTTGTGGTTATTGTAAAGATATTATCATATTAATCTTTACTTATTGTCTTAGTATAATTTTTATTAAATTATTAACAAATTTATTTTTATCCTTAGGTAAAATTCCTATGGGAGTCATATTGCCAATGTCTGGAGCTATTGCGTACAAATTCTCATGTAGAAACTTTGTACCATGATATTGCCCGCATGGCGTTCCAGTTTTGTTTGAAATATTCTCGTAAAACAGAATTCAGAAAGCTATGTGACAAATTGAGAAAACATCTTGAGGATATTTGGAAGTCAAATGTAAGTGAACTATTTATTGTCTTTAATAATCTTGTCACCACATTGAGTGGCCAGATTGGATAGGGATATAGTAGATTTGAATTTTATGTACACATGTGAAAGGGACTTGTGATATTTTTTTACAACAAGTGTAACATTTTTTTTATATATTTCAGGCTCAGCCAGGAAGTGTGAGTATGACAAAGCCTGAAACTCAGCAACTCAATTTAGAAACGAGGCTGTTTCAACTTGATAGTGCCATTCAAATGGAGTTGTGGCAGGTAATTTATTTCCAAATAAAAAGATAATACAATTTCTATCCTTTCCTCCAAATTAAATCCCATTTCGAACTTTTACATGGTTATGAAGTGGTAGGCCTTGGAGGAAAATCATATCAGAGGCTTGACGCGACAGACAGCATAAAGTACTGTCTGTGTTAATTAATGCCTGTACAAATTAATTTTAAGATGTCTTTGTTAATCTTGACAACAATATTACTTTAATACTGTAGTTTCAAAAGTCACTTTTCTATTAAAACTCCTAATGCTAACAGGAAGCTTACAAAGCCATAGAAGACATCCATAACCTCATGAATATGTCTAAGAAGACTCCAGTAGCTAAGACAATGGCCAATTACTATGGCAAGCTGGCCCTTGTGTTCTGGAAGGCAGGTCACTGTCTGTTCCATGCAGCTGCTCTATTGAAACACTTCCAATTATCTAGAGAGATGAAAAAGAATATCACTCAGGAGGAATTGCAAAAGTAAGCTATTGTTTTATTATTATCAAAATTAAATTGCTTACTTTTTAAAATAAAGCTATTTATATTATTCAATGATATAGATGTACACCACAAAGCATATAATTATGTACAATGTTTCACTGTAGGATAAAACTATTTGTATCACAAGCTACCCTTTGCTTTTCTTATAAATAATTAATTGATCTCTTGTTAATCTTGACATAGACATAGACTGAACTTAAAATTATGTTTTTTTTAAGGATGGCGTGTCGTGTTCTGGTGGCAGTGCTGTCAGTTCCTTTACCATCTTTACATCCAGAATTTGATCGTTTTGTTGAAACAGACAAGAGTCCAGTTGAAAAGGCACAAAGATTGGCAGTTCTACTTGGTTTGGCACAACCACCTACTAGAGCTAGTTTGCTTAAAGGTAACTAACTACTTTATGATTCTAATTCTAATTTAAATAGTATTAATTTCAATCTATTTTATGTATATGGTAATAGTAATGTATAGTACAACAAAATTCTGTCAAGAAAACAAACCTTTGTTATATTATGTATACTTTTTTATTATACAGTATAATATTCAGACATTGACAGACTAAACTGTTTTCGACATAACTTCATTCCTAACAACAGAAACAAAGAGGTAATCGTAAAGTCGAGTTTTATAGTGACGTATACGCCTAGTAAATAATAATGCAAAATTTTATTTACTTAATTTAAAACAGCTTTCAAATATTGTTTTTTCTTTAAAGTGTTTTATTCTCAAGACAAAATAGAAATAAAATTTTGGATATGCATTTGATTTTTTTTATTTCAATGAGATAAATTTAGTCATTGTTTCAGTAAATACGTCTTCCAAGATATTTTATATTAAATAAAATAAATTTCCATTGTCTATTAAAGAATTATACATCAAAACAATTAATACTTTTGTCTTGAATATATCTACAAGAAATTTGAAATTTATATATTTAATTATGATTGCCTATATTCAATAATTTTTTTTTGTCTAGATATTGTACGCTATAACGTGGTGGCGCTGGCGTCGCCGCAACTAAAGCAACTCTACTCCTGGCTCGAAGTAGAATTTGACCCACTCTTGATATGCCAGAATGTGCAAAGTGTTATCAAGTCACTGCAAGAGGAATCTAGTAAGTTAATTCAATATTATTAATTTGATTTTTCTTACTCACTTGAATCAATTCACCTGGTTCAATTATTTATTTATTATTTAAGTATAGGCCATATATTGTCTCCATACATTCAGTTGAATGTCAGTTCCATACAACTTAGAGGATGGACTAAAAACTCATGACTTTTTGTTTGAATAGATGAAAATGATTTCTTTTATTAAGTTTTATACTAGAGTTGACTTGGGAATTATAGTATATTACGACATTGGTTATTGACATTCCTGTTTGAGTAACTATAACCTAGAATATATATTTTATATATATTTTTTAACCATTATATTTTTTAACATGCGACCATTGATATATACCACAATGATATTGTATATCCTCTCTTGTATTAAAAAAAAACATTGTATATTTAATTCATTTGAATTATACTTTCTTATTATTTTTTTGATTATCAAAATACCAAATAAATATTGACTATCTACAGACTCCTACCTCACCCAGTACACAACCGCCCTTACTGATGTGGCCCTAGTACGACTAATCCGTCAAGTGGCTCAATGCTATGCTTGCATCCAGTTCTCAAGACTTCTAGAATTAGCCGCTACAGATGACCTGTTCCATATTGAGCGTTTACTGGTGGACTGTGTACGCCATAATGATATGCAGATTAGAGTGGATCATGCTAAGAAGTGAGTATTTTTGTTAACAACAACAGTGTTTATAGTACTTGTAGGTTTTATACATGTTTTATAAGAAAGTATCAATGAAAATTTTATTTGAAAACATTTCATTTTATCAAAAATGAAAATGTTTTGCATTACTGAGTCATTATATAATGTACATATCTATACTTCTACATATTTATTATAAAGCTAATATTAGAACAATATTATAACATAATTATTATAAGCTATGGTATCCATTTTGATGTAAATCATTGTGCCAGGAATCTAAGTAGGTGTCATGTGATTCACTACTCTTAGTTATTTCCAGTTGACTATGCACATGAAACTGCAAGTAAAAGCTATTCTGTCATGTAAATATCTATATGATATAATCGATTTTCCTTGTGTATAGTAGTTATTTTCTCGTTATTTATTTACTATTTTGACTATTTAATGCATAGATGCGTCCACTTCGGCGTAGAGGCCGGCGGTGGTGAATGGTGCTCTGCAGCTGATGAGGCATGCGGTGGAGCTATTCTCCAAGCTACTCCTGCTGAGCAGGTAATAGATTATTAAAAGTTAAGAGGTTTTTATAGGCATGCATATTCTATATTTACTATACAACTGGTTGGACATTTTATTTGGACCTTAACATAAATTATTTAATTATCAATTTTTCTTCTCTATCACCGTAATGAACAGGTCCGCGAGCAGCTAGTGCGAGCAGCGGAGGTGCTGTCCCGCGCTGCCGCGTCGCTGTGCCCGGCGCGCCGCCGCGGGGAGCGCGAGCGCGCGCGCCTCGCCATGGTGCAGCACTACCACGAGAACAAGCAGGCCGAGCACCACCGCGTGCTGCAGCGACACAAGATCATCGAGGAGCGCAAAGAGTACATCGAGAGGCTGAACACCGTGCGCGAGGAGGAGGAGCTGCGGTGGGTCCTTTAATCACATTATGAGATATTTGTTAATTATAAAAGATCAATTAAGTACTAAAATAATAATAACTTTTATTACATTTCTCTTAACTATCTATTAAATCAATATATAGACATGTATATTATACTATAAATAAAATTGAATCCTCCAAATTAAATCCCATTTCAAACTTTTACATGGTTATGAAGTGGTAGGCCTTGGAGGAAAACCATATCAGGGGCTTGACGCGACAGACAGAGCATAAAGCACTGTCTGTGTTAATTAATGCCTGTACAATTTTTTTTCAAATAAATTATATATTATTCATTTAATCTTTATGATGGTTTATTTAGTGCACCATACAATTTGCTATTTATTACAATATTAAAAACTTATATGTATAAGATAAAAGATGGATAAACATTAAACAATAACATTTACTTTACCCATATAGTCGTCAAGAAGAGCAACTTCGTGCAGCAGCAGCAGCTGAAGCTCGTCGCCAAGAGCAGGAGAGAGAGGAGAGAGAGAAGAAACGCTATGCTTCCGAACTAGCCGCTATGAAGGAGAGACATCTGCGTGAGCGTATCGCGCATATCTCACAGACTATGCACGGAAAAAAAGTGTTGCAGAAACTGGATGAGGAGGTGTGTGTACAAAGCGGTTTATGCTAAACAATATTGTTAAATAATGAATAGTTTATATTTGTTAAAGTTTTTAAGTTAATTTTGTTACTTATTGTTGTATGTGTTTAATAATGAGCTAATTTTAAAAATGCCCCTCTTTTGGGAATAAATTATTTTCGTTTCTCCATTGAATAAATAAAATGTTGCGTGTTTGTGCGAGTTTTGCTACTCAAGACGCATTGTGTCGATTTTGGGCGAGATGCAGAGAGAGAGAGTTTCTTGAGCTAGGTTCACCTTACATATTCCACCTATGTGGGACTGTGGTGGAGTATGTGGAGCGATTGTTATGTTTAATATTTTATGCACCTATTATATTTCTAGGATTTAAAAAAAATGGATGCAGAAGCTATTGCTCAACGTGAAGCCGAAGAATTAATGAAAGAACGCCGTGAGTTACAAGCTCGTTTGAAATCTCAAGAAAAGAAGGTATTTTGATTTACTCCTAATTTAATTAATACACCATGGATATGTCAATCTTGTATATTAACACTTATTATTTAATAATATTTAATTTTCTTACTCGTTAAGGTGGACTATTTCGAGCGTGCCAAGCGTTTAGAAGAAATTCCACTTTTACAAAAGAGTCTTGAGGAAAAACAAGTCCAGGACAAAGCTTTCTGGGAACAACAAGAGAAAGAACGCATTGAGCAACTTATTGGTAAGCAACAAGAAACTTTTTCGTACAAATGTAATTTATATTATTTTTAAAAGTTGCTACGATTGACTTTGAGTTTTGCTACCCCACATGCAATGTCACTAAAATAAACCAAAAAGCACAGAATGCTGTAATATGTGAATTTAATAAATTATTTATTTAGTTAAATGGTCCGTTGATTAGTCAGTTTAATAATACAATACATAGTACTACCATATACACTAGTTCTAGCCCCTAATACGGGACATGCGTTAAGAAGTAAAAAGTACATTAGTCATTAAAATATTTTGTTTGTACAGAGGCCCGAGCACGCGACGTAACCACCGCCAGCCGTATCTCCCGCATGGCGACGCACCGCGACCAGTTTATGACGCGCCTCCGCTCGGAGCGCGGGGCGGCGCACGCGCAGCGCCTCGCCGCCTTCCAGGCCAAGCTCACGGCCGAGAGGGAGGCCAGGCTCGCGCAGAGACGGCAGGCGCGCGTCGAGAAACGAAGACAGGAGGTATGTCTGCTTGAACCATTTCCCGCATAGCATAGTAGGCACAGGGTTCAGACACAATTTTCCACCCTGTTTTTCCCGAGTGGAGGAGCTACGAATAATCCACAGCTATCACATTTACAATCAAAGTTCCACTTTACTATACGGGTCTCTTGTTTGTGAAGACTTGGAAATATATAATATAATGAATATATAGTAAAATTGTTAATTTAACACAAAAAAAAATCTTTAGTGGTTAGCAGAAAAGCATCGTGCCGAAGAGCGTGCGGCTGAAGAAGCGCGTCGCATCGCGGAAGAACAAGAGAGAAAGGAGCGTGAGGAGAAAGAACGGAAACAACAAGAAGAACTGGCTGCGCTTAAGGAAAGGAAAGAAAAGTGTGTTTTATTTTTATATTATAAAATAATGTATGTGGTGTATTAAAGATTGTATTTCTTCAAATGGTGATTGGTATAACATACATTTGCTACAAAATGCCATAAATATGTGATAAATAATTTTCGAGATTTCAATACCTTATTGAATAATATTATAATTATATTAACATAAACATTACGTGAATAAAATCAAGCATTTGGTATTTAAATGGATAAATTCTTGAAATTTTCTTTTCATTTTAAAATTTTCTTTCTTAGTATATTTGAACATTATTCTATTCTTCGCTAATTAAAATAGAGAACACCAAGAAATGCTGGCGCGTGCCGAACTCGCGCGCAAACAAGAACTGTCCAGGGCCGCGCCCTCCAGCGGCAGCTGGCGTCAAGGCAAAGAACCACCTAAGCCTGAACCAGAGAAGAAAGACACATGGAGACTGAGTAAGTACATTGTTCATAACTTTTAATAAAGCCATGTTTGCATATTTATATGTAATTAATATGTAGAGGTTGCAGCGGCACAGCGTCTTACTCTTAACGCAACGGTTGCGGGATCGAGTCCCACTCGGAGACTTAACAATATAATGACAAAAATACTGCTACTCAAAACTCACTGGACAGGACAAGGAATGGTGTCCCTCTCTACGCCGCTGTATGCGGGATACAGCGTTAAGCTAAATAGAAATAAAAAATACGTAATCAATTGATGTAAATGTATTTTTTATCATTATATTGTAAAATATAATTTGAAATAACATTAATTTTCGTACAGATCGTCCGCGTGAGCCTCTACGAGAAGAACGTCCCCGTTCACCTGGTCGCGCTCCGCCACCAAGGGATGAAAGGTAATGCTAAAAGTACCGTTTTCATAATATAATAATGATACATATACTATACTCGTAAACTTGAGTATGATGAGCAAAAGTAAATTAGATCAAAGGAGTATATACATATTTTAATAAATACTGTAATTTTTTTTTACTCATTTTGTTAGAATTTAACAAGTATAAAAAAGATATATAAATATTTTATTTGATTAATCTGTAAATAGACGCGAGGACAAGCCACGCGAGGAGCGTCCCGTCCGCGACGAGCGCCCGGTCCGCGACGAGCGCCCCGTCCGCGACGAGCGCTCCGCCGTCAGAGAGGAGCGGCCACGCGACGAGGGCGCCTGGCGCTCCGCTGTCCGTGAGCCCGACCGCGACCGCGACCGCGACCGTGACCGTGACCGCGAACGTGACCGCGAACGTGAAAGGTACATGTCCCTCTTAATCCCTATTGTCTGTATTTTATGATGTAGGGAACAGTTATGATATAGTACTCGGTCCTCTTAATATTATTTCAAGGATCATTTTAGGACGTATTTGAACCCTCAAAACCCTCACAAGCTCATTATTACTCAATTGAGCATATGTGTACATACATGTCCTGGGCGTAATTTTTTCTCTTTTTTTATTGAATCTTCATATTTAAATTTGAAATTTTTGGTTACGTCTATTGTCAGATACTGTCTACAATTATAAATGTTTTTACAATTACAGGCCGCGCTATGTCGGACGTTCCAGCGGGCCGGAGTCTGGCAGCTGGAGACGCGGCCCCGCTGACGCGCCACTGGCACCTACTGTACGTATTTGAGTCATTTTGCTATATTTCTTAATAACATAAGCTTAATAAAAGCAGATATAAATTGTTGTTGGTAGTGACGAAATTTTGTAGAATAGGACAAACTTCCTTAAATGTACGGACGTAATTCATATGTCATAGTCATAAAAGAACATTGTGTAGTTTTTGTTTATATATGACCAGGATCGTCTCTCAACATGGCGCTCGAAGGACGGAGCTCGCGAGGTGCGCCGCGACGAGCCTCGAGAGGAGCGCTACCCGCCGCGCGACCGCGACCGCTACCCGCCGCGTCGCGACGACCGGTCAGTATATGTTTACAGTGTTGCACACTGTTGATTTTAGAGAAATTTATGAGTGCTTCCCATCATATCCCATGCATAATAAATTTTACTAAATTACATGTTTTTCAAATTAGACTAATTACACTAGAATTTATTTTAAAAGTATTAAGTTTTACTTGGTAAAGTGTTAAAGAGAAAGAATAATTATCCTTTACAAAATTATGTATTTCAACATAATAATTAAGTTATCAAATATATATATATATATATATATATATATATATATATATATATATATATATATATATATATATATATATATATATATATGTATATATATGTATATATATGTATATATATGTATATATATGTATATATATATATATGTATATATATATATATATATATATATATCTCAGAGGGTGTCTAAGCCAATTATCTGTCCGATATTTGGTTTCCGGCATACGGGTACGCGACCCCGGGACCTCGAGCCACCACTTTCATAACCCGATCCAATCCATGTAAGTGGTGTCCCTCCCCTATATTCCAAGTCTTTCTGCCTCTTATTCCCTGTCCTTTCTTGGTTTCTCCCAGTAATGGGTTTGGAGGTCAGATGGCAATCGCTCCACAAAAACCACTTCGCCACTCATATGGACCGATTGGTCTTAGTCGGAAGGCAGACCCTGGCAAAAGCCGGGACTAATGCCAGGAAGAAGAAGAAGAAGAAGAAGATATATATATATATATATATATACATAGTTGTATGTCTATATATATATATATATATATATATATATATATATATATATATATATATATATATATATATATATATATATATATATATATATATATATATATATATATATATATATATATATCTATATATATCTATATATATCTATATATATATATATATATATATATATATATATATATATATATATATATATATATAAATATACATATATACATATAAGGTGCCTCGGATTTCTTGAAATTTCTATCAGAACTGTTTTACAAAAAGTTTTATAAAATGTTACATCTTGCAGTGACGGACCAAGGCGCGAGGATCGCGACGGGCCACGACGCGATGACCGTGAGGCCCCGCGCCGTGACGACCGCGAGGCGCAGCGCCGTGATGACCGCGACCGTCGTCCACCACCACCGCGTCGTGAGGAAAAGTGTAAGTGTTTGTTTGGACGTCAAAAATTTTAGAGATTTAAAGCTGATTTTCAAATCATGTTTTAGGAATTAAGGTATATGTAATATTTAGGATTTGATTGTTTTAATTTAAATGTACAAAAATACTTACCTACTCATAATAATTATTTTAAGAATTTAAAACGACTATTAGTGAGAATTTAAAAAAAGAACAGCAAAACACATAGTTAAAAAAATTTAGAATAAATAATATACTATATGGAATAAAAAAATTAAGAAAAATTGTTTACAGCTCGCAATCCAGAAGACTGGCAGCAGGTCACCAAGCGCTAAGGCTCGCACTCCTGTACCCACTTGTAAAGGATTCAGCAGTTGCGTGAAACGATATACAATAACAAAATCAATATCTATACAATAACAATCTATACAATAACAAAATCATCTCAAGCGTTTTTCATTCTTGTTGAAACTTCCAATTTTTTTTTCTTTCTGTGTATTGAAACTTTGCAATAATCGAATATTCTTCCGTTCGTTATTATTATATAAATAAACGCAACTCGCTGAGTCCTCCCATTTTTTTTTCTTTATATTTTATATGCCATTATTAATCTACGTTCACTAAGGACATGTATACATTTAATGACAAAATATTATATGAATACATATTTAAAGTTCTTTTTATTTTTCTTTGGTTGTGGGCAACTTAAGTTTTTGTTTTATATTATAGAGGGACAATACAATTAAGATGTAACTAGAGCAAGTATTAACCCGTCTTTTACACTCGATTATGTAGTTTTTTCAATTTTTCACAAAACCTGATTGTCACAAAAGTAAATGTTTAAAATACAAGTTTTGCAATTTTATATAGTTATATTAAAGATTTTAAGATAATAATTAAACACTGACTTAACCTGCAAAACGCCAAGATTTATATATACGAGAGTGAAATGCCTTAGAATATAGCCTCAAGTATATGTATACTGTATTCGGTCATTTACATCCAATAAATCACACATTTAATTGGTCTTTTATTTTTATATGTTTCGCATAACTTGAATATCTTATTTAGATAATTATTTCATAGTCGTATTTTACAAGATAATTAAAATATATATCTCATTTTTGAGTTCCGCACACCATAGAATTAAACATATTACAAAAAAATGTTTTATAAACATATTATTTTATTAAAAAAATGTGTAACTGCAAAATAAATAAATTAGAACTAAAAAATATCTGGGGAATAATTAGGGAAAAATTATATAATCTTATATGAATATATTTAAATATTAGCTCAAAATTAAATTAAGATATATTATGTTTATTTTAGCTGCGTACAGGATTAATACACACCCAGTAGTAATTACCCTTTTCCTCCTGGGAACGGAACGGTATCCTTATAAGATCATCTTGTTGTCCGTCTGTCTGTCTGTCTTCCTTCTTTTCTTGTAAGTTACAACAAAGATATTAAGTACCTACGTATAGTCGATAGATACTATTCATATTAATTAACAAAACGTAATATCGGCAATAAATTAACTTAGTTTGAGTTTTCCGCACATGTATGTAGCTAGTAAGTATTAATTGTATTATATACTTTTTGATGAAATAATAAATATCAGTAATATAACATTTTGCGGATGCGGATATTACGAGTGATCCTTGCATTGTTATTTCAGCTATTATTTATTGTGTATCTCATAACTAACTAAACGTCAGCTTTCACTTAATTAGTATGTAGCTGAGAATATAATACTTAACTATACATAGATCATATTTTACAAAAACAAAACTACACATAAATATGTTTAGAGTTTTATGTTAAACTAGTTGTTGCCCGCGGCTTTGCTAGCGTGGAAGTTGATTATATGTATATACAGATTAATTTAAAATATATATTATTCGTAACGTAAACGTCCAACCGCTATTTCATCTCCCATTAGGTAAAATTTCCAAAATTCTTGAAACGCCTATTTTAACTGTCAAAATGACGGTGTATCCGTATTTTCGTCCCCTATTTTGACCCCTTAGGGGTGATATTTTTTAAAAGCCTTTCTTAATTCGAGCCCATTCTTAGTCCGAATTTCATGTTTGTAGTGTTGATAGTTTGCGCTCAGCGATGATGAATCAGTCGTCAATCAGATAGGACGTGTTATTTTATAAATATAGATTATAAAAATAAAATAGAACTTTGTTATTGTCATAAAAACTTTGTGTTTAAATTATGTCTCTTGTGTTAAGATAAATATATGTTTCTTTTTCAATTAATAAGTGTCGTAGCATCACAATATTATTACAAATATCTTCTCAATATTCATGTAAAATGAATACAAAGATTTATCGATTTTCCATAAAAAAAAACGTCAAGCCAAAGCGGAAACTAAATCAATATACTTATAGAGCTTTCTGTTAACTGTAAGTATGATTTCTTAATCGGTCAGATCCCTTTGTAAAATGTAAGCTTAATACAATATAATTTTACATAATAACATATGGAAATATTAATAAGTACTTAGATATATATTTTTACATATATCTATGCACAATGCACATAAATAATAGCCAAATAGGTACTACATAAGCATCTTTGAAATTGAAATCTTATTTAATAAATCTACCATAATGAATTTTTGCACGGAAATATTAATTTTGATTATAGATATACATGAAGTAGCAATTTGAGTCCATAATAGGTTTATCAGAAGTATTAAAGTAAAGAAATTACATTTGTATTTATCAACAAATTGATAATGATTAATGAAATAGGATGTAATAAATGTAATATACATTTTTCTTGGCAATTACCATTATAGAATATATACATTTAAACATATAATATAAGGATATGTAGCAAGAAATACAGTGTCAATCGTTGCATATTGAATTCAACCTGCTACTCTAATATATATTTCCTTCGGTTTTTCAACAACGTATTCAGTTGCGAGTTGGTATTTTCTTATCTGTATCTCATTATCGATATAACAATTTTTTCAGTTAACGTTAACTTGAGCACATTTCTTTATTTAATAAATCAAATTATAATAATGCTATTATTAAATGTTGTCAGTTGCATAGTGCTCAAGTTTGATTGTCACGATGGTGAACCATGAAGGCAGAACCTCGCTGGAGCAAATTCTCTGGTGAGACAAAGTGTAGCGTTACTAAACTTTGTGCCTCCACTGGTAAACTGGAGATGGGACCTACACGTGAAGCTAAAATAATATGCATTAATATGTTTGTTGTTTGCTACAAATTCATAATTTATCCTACAAGCAGTGTTCTGTGATCAATATGTATCCTCCCACTCCCTCTACCTCTGCTGATTAAATGTCTCTAACCATTAGATCAATAAAATACCGGTCAAGTGCGAGTAGTATTCGCGCAGCAATGGTTCTGTACCTATTTCATGATTGTAGGTATTCCGCTGTCGAAATATTTTCATTTTTTCTACTTTAGTACCTACTTGTTGTTATAGCGGCAAGGTAAATACATTATTTGTGAAAATTTTAGCATTCTAACTATCACAGTTTCCTGTCCCATTTTTAGCCTTTTAGGCACGGAACCCTAAAAAGAGTCTAAAAACTGCACAACTTTCTTTAAAATAATTTAATCGAAAGTAGAACGGTGGAAGTTCTCACAATTGTATTCTTCTACCTACTTATTAAGTTTTATTCCTTTTCAAGACTATGGTATTCATATAACAATGACGCTGACAATATTTTTTTATTGCATAGAGAGCCACGTGGCGCAGTTTGTTTGACTCTCAACGTGATGGTTGTGATAAGTTTGATCCCCACTCGAAGGATTGGATTATTTGATTTCTCCGCTGTGGAGAGACAAAGCAAAACGTTGAATTCCGTAATTCTACTCGCAAAGTTCAGATGGAAAGGGAAGAACGAAGTTCCTTCAGGATAAATCTTTGATATAAAAACTGTATTCAGAGGCTATAGACTTTGGAGTCGATTTTATTTCCGTTTTTTATCGTCTCTCTATATATTTCTTTCTATGTTATTATGTGTGTATGTTATTATGTTATATTTCGTCTCTCTGTCTGTCTATCCGACTGGAGCTGTCAAGATAATTACCTCAAAATTACGTGAAGTTATCTAGTTGAAATTAATATCAAATATCCAGGTCGGTAGTCTCTTGAAGCACAGAAAAAATATAACTTCTAAGTCAACGTAGTCAAAATATAAGATTATTAAGCATTTTTATTATTATGATATTCGCAGCGTAGTCAAATCGTGTATGGTTCTTCTCGTTGACCTAGAGTTATAAAATTTGGCAAGAACTTAGACCTTATAGTACAAACAAAGAAGACATCCGGAAAATGGAAATAATTTTGGAATACTGACAGGTTTTAATTTCACGGTGATTTTCATACAAATTACGGTAAAAACGAAGCATAAACGTTATTAATATGTTGAATACAATTGAATACAACATATAATATATGTATATATGTTTATAAAACTGAATTTCGTTTGTTTATTTGTAGCGCGCTTCCAGTGTTGTATAATACTAAAAGTTTAATACCTAAGATAGTTTATCGTAAAATCAATACTAATTTCCCTTAATTTGCTCCCTTTAACCTTTAAAGTTTCAGCCAATCTAATAAAACTGTTATATAAGTTGAGGCTACTATAGTGACTTACTTGACTTCCTAAGTCCCCTAGATGGAGCAGAGGGTGTTCACAGTGCTTCACCTGCCAGAACGATCTAGCTTCGCGCTTCTACTTGCTTCAGGTCTTTCCTACCCCTTCGCTTCTGCAATGATGGTCCGCCGCCAGGCTACTATGATGCAGTACTTAAACTGCAATTGAATCTGTTCAGCCATTTTTGTGATTAGCGTGCACAAATGCACAGACAAAAAAATAAAAATCATTGTTTTTAATTCTATAGCATTGATAAACGCCCTCAAAAATATATAATTTTAAATCTCTTCCATGTACAGACAGACAGACGGATAAAGAGTTTAGTATTTTTTTGTGGAACGGAACACTAAAAATATACCTACGTTTTTAAAGAGATGTGATTGATAACACTCATTACTACAATTCATCTATAGGGTTGCGGTTAGATTCTCACTCAGGATAGGATTATAATATACAAATTCGGTATTGAGTTCCGCCACGAGGGTAGAAAGTGTAGTTAGCATTAGTTTTATTATTAAGTATATTGTTCGTCTGTTGTTTAGAGTTTCGTCTTCCATTACTCCACAATTATCAATTCCTAAATTATTATTAAAATTCAATATTATTTTGATATTCTCAAAATATGCCGTTAATCGTTCATGAATTATACAAATGTAGCTAAATATAAATAAATGTATGCTATGTAAATTGTAATATTGTAATGTTGACGTAGCGCAGCGGTTGTGGAATCGATTCCCACTTGGCGGAGATTGAATTATTTCGCTATTGCGTTTAGTTCCGTCATTCAACAGCCAATGTCTCAAAATTGGGAGGAAACTTTTAAGCAACTCAGCAAGCACTCCGCTTGAGCTTTAACACTAGGTTCCCTCTGTCTACCTTGCTATATGCGGGATACAGCGTGAAACTAAACACAAAAGAGTATCTCTATCCAGTTGTTATACGTACACGTCACGTTTAACTCAAAACATACACTATCAGGACATCAGAAATAAGTAGAAGATCTTCTCATTTATTGATACTGTAGATGCGTACCTACTGTACTGAAATAAGCTAGGTTTTTCATGAGCTAAAATAGAAATCAGCACGATATAGCTATCTCTGTTGCGTCCATTACAAGATTTAGTGGGTCAAGTTGTTAGAGTTCATGGAAAATGTTAAGTTAAATGTTATTATTTATATTTTAATATGTTGGGTAAGTATTTATATATGATGTTTTAGGCCCTCCTATATTAGTTAAGGTGAAGGTGGGCTTAACTTAAAGATATCAAATTTTCGATCATATAAAAATTCAAAAGTGTCCTCGGAGTACAAATTGTGGCCACTCGCTGAAAACCATTTTTCACTATTTTTTTTTCTTTTTTTTTTTTTTTTCTCATTTTAAGAGCTGAGTCACTGGGTGACTTTGTTGCTCTGGTTAGTAGTTACAAATAAACTTAAAAATATATTAGTTATACACTTGCATACTATTTACGCTTACTTATATTAAGCTTAACTATACTATATAACAATTTGGCCATATTGGAGAGATATATATTACAACTTCCAATCGAGTTGTCTGCAATTTGCGAAATCAAAGGTTCACTACGGGTACATTCCATTAAAATATGATACACGTCCTCTACAATTCCACAATCCGAACAATTAGGCGAGACAGTTTTCTTCATTAAGAAACCAAATTTATTTAATGGAATGTGTCCGGAGCGAAGTCTAAATGCTGTCACAATATTATCCCGGTCTAATTTACATACATCTATCCAAGAATGATAACACGGTTGAGGTTGAATTGTCTTATACCATTTTTCACTATTAATAATAAATAAACCGTCGTGGCGCAGGGGCACAGCGTCTGCCTGTAAACGCGACGGTTTGTGGGTTTAATTCCCACTAGGGAAGAAATTAATTATTTTCATTTTCTTTGCTCTGGCAACTAAGAAAAGCGCGGCGTTGAGCTCTTCCACCTGAAAGTAGGGAACTGAGTGTCTTAACACTAGGTTCCCTCTGCCTACACTGCCATGTGCGGGATACAGCGGGAAGCTAAATATATAACTATAATATAAAAATAAATAAACGTTAATATTTGTTATAAATAGCAAAAAAGTTCAATCAATAATATTTTTTTTTAATAAAATATGAAATTATCATAATCAAAGTTTCAATAGAATAATATAAAATTTTTTTTTAGTACAATAAACTCTATAGTACAAATGGTAGCGTAATATCTAAAAATCTATCATTGATACTAAACTAACTGGAAGCCATTTTGTCGAACTTTTGTACTTCGACCCAGTCACGTTGAATCAAAAACATGAGGTACCAGGCTTACATAAATAGGCAGAAGACAATTTTACCCTTACCACTTGAAATGCACTGGTGCAAACTGTTTATCTCGCTTCAACGCGTGCACATATGAATCTTGAAGTGCACGTCATCCCTTTCAGCTTGCACCCCTAAAATGTATACTTCCCTCTCTTTAAAACCGTAGGATAGAATGCAATGCCTATTACTAGGTCTCTGTCTAGCCTACTGCTGCTGTATATTTGGCCTCGTTTAATTTTATTTCATTGCAAAGTGAACCTTATCTTTAAAACAATAAAGTTGTAGCAACCGTTAATTACCTTGAATCAATACTTCAGTGGATTTCAACTATATTAATAACAGGTGTTTATGTGTGTTTGTTTTATAAATTTTTGTATAAAAAAAAAACAAAAAAGAAAATGTTTATTTTATTGTGTCATAATATACTATACATACAAATAAATATTTTTCGATTTATAAAACTTTGAATATGTGAATTTTTATAGAAAGGAACAAAAAAGGAATCTTGTATCAGAAAGCTTTGTCGTAAGCGTTATAATACATAGGTATTTGTTGGTGGGTATACAAGTATGCAGCTTACTCTTGCAAGCTCGCTCTGGAAATTCTAGGAAGGCTTAAGTGTATAATGGTTATTGGTTATTTTTTGTGATTTAGTACCTATAAATTTCCTATTTCCGGATTTTGTTCTTTATTTGTAGATATAACTTTTTTCTTGCAGTGTAACTAACTATCTTTCCCAAATTTTATAATTCTAATTTGACACAAAATCAGGATATTTGATAATTATTTTAGCTTCATATCTCTGTTCTGTTCTCCTCTATATTATTTACATACATTTTTCAAATTATAAAAAATATTTTATTAAGTAAATGAGAAGTTTAAAAAGGAATAGAGAGAATCAATAATAATATTGAGTTAATATTTGGTGCCAAGCGGCAATCATACATAGAATAATCGATATGTTACAACATCGAATAACCTTGTTCATCACAGATAAAGCACGTACGCAACTCTAGTATGCGAATGATCAGAAAGTCACGTTTAAACCAAAACACGACCTACCAGGATTTCAGAAACACATAGGTGGTATTTTCCATTTGCTATCGGTAACAGTACATATTTTGGATGAGAGTTTCATATTCAACGAGAGTATTTCCTTATAAATAATTGAATTAAATAAAGTAATACGTAAATTTTATATTTTAGTTGAAGGCTAATGTCGTTTTCTTTGTGAAGCTTAAGTTCTAAAATATATAATTATTATTATACTTTAGCTGCTATATTCTAGGGTATACAGTCAAAGTGAGACAAAGGGTTTCTCGACCAGTGGTTTTCTCAAGGACAACCGGATAGACCCCCAGTGCTCCACTTGCCGGAACGATATACCAACTGAGCGCCTTGAAATATTCACAGCTGGCGTATAACACTGTATCCGTTGTGAGTGAAGTATTAAATGATTAATTCTCTAAAATTTCATTAATACATCCCGAAGGAGTTGATTTTAAACACGTATTTATGTATAATTGAGGAAGACTTCACTTGGACGGTAACAGACAATGAAGCGGAAAATGAAATTAATGATATTTAAATATATGTATAACAACTTTTATTTTAACATGTACAGTGTAGACGTACAGTCTGCGATACGAGCTACATACTAAAATAAGAACGTTGACAGGTTTGTTAATTGTTCAAAATCACACTAAGCTTTATATTAAATTTAAACGCTTATCGCTATATATATATATGTTTAATTCATTTGAAATATTTAGTCATGAATGATATTTGATTGACTCTATTTATGCTTGAAATGTTAGGAAATTGCAAATATAAGCTATTTCTTTCCTTTGTGTCTGTCTCTCATCATATCCATGTTACAACGAATATAATCTATGAGTAATAATAATCGTTGATTAGTCACTAAACGTGCAATGGATGAATATTGACGTTTAGCTATCTATCATTGTTAGTATGAAAGTGCCGGTCAGTCGACGTTCGCAAAGAACTTAAATTTTTTCTCATGGCACTCTAGTTACAAATAATTTTGTACCCCAATTTTTGTTAATTGTAAGCGATTGTGTAATCAGAATCTAACATAAATATTTTTCATAGCAGCGCTTGAACTTAAAATCACCGCTTATGGACACGTTCCGCTTACGGTATAAATTGTCATAGCAAAGTAGAGCTTTTGGTATGTAAAGATCTAAAGAGTAAGGAGGACACTTATTAAATGAGTTTTCTTCAACATCAAGAATATTCGTGAGAAGTCTCACTTCATTATCACAAACAGTACCTACTTTGATTAAATTAAATATGTTAATTGTTCTTGATAATAAAATATATTGACTATAAATTGGCGCTTATCTCTTTATTTTCCAATAGCTCGCGGTGAAACGCGTTGATTGACATTATTTCATATATTACATGCAAATAAGCAACTAAAACTAAACAAACAAAACTTAGTTACTAATCACATATATGCTAAGTTTAGTCAAAACTCCTAAACGAGATTAACAAATTGTTCATTGAAATAATGAAGTAGAGATTTTCTGCGTATCTATTTCAATTTGTATTTAAATTAATATTTATTTTGAATGTGTTTTTTTACTTAATGTTTTGCCCCATAGAAGGATAGATGCCTTTCGGCAGAGAGAACATAGTGTTAAGACATTCACATATTTTGTATACTATGAGAGTGAAAAATGACCACAAAGTAAATTGTATGTTTTTGAAGACAAAACGGTTCTTTTAAGGTAATTACAATGATTACATCGCCATAATCGGTGATTGTATAATTAGGTACATAAGGGCCTGCAAAAAGAATTCCAATACTTTATATAATAATAATTGATATTATATTGTTTCCTATTAGAAGTCATTAGCCTAACATTTGCAAAGGCTACTTCGTTGTGTTAAAATCGCGGCCGCTTGAGAAAGTTTTTAACACACCGAGTCACGAGTAGTTCAAGACTAGCGTTCGAGAGGTTGAGACGCGTAAAGGCAGAACAGGTTGTGTTATTGTGATCGAAGTTTGACATTCTTGTAAAGAAAGTGGTGATATTGTGACGTATATGGTAATTTCCCGACGAACGCCATAAAAACCGTGAAATATGAACGTAAGTTCGACGTTTCTTATTTTTAGATATTTTGTTCAGGGTCTTTTACAGTTGAAAGAAAAATAAGTCTTAGTAACAATCACATTATAGTTTATTGCCTTTTGTAAGGCAAAGCCTTTTATGAACTGGGTTTGGATCTAATAAAGCATAACACCTGTGATTTCTCACAACAACATGTGTGAAGAAACAAGCGATATAGTGAAACAATAATTTAACAATATTTTTGAAATAATAAATAATTTAATATCGTATAAATAATTTAATATCGTTTCTTTTAATATCGTGAATTACGTTTACTATTTTAAATATACATTATATGACTAAATGTAACTAAATGAAGGCTTAAATTAAATATTACTTCTTAAGTAGTACCTAAGTGTTTTAAATGAGTTGTTAAAGTTAATACTTCTACCATCTACTTATTGTTAAGGATATTTATAAAATATTTTAATATTTTTTTTATAGTGGTTAAATACAAATAGAACCTACTAATTAGCGGCTTCATTTTTTATTTTCCGCCTATTAGGAGAAATTGCGTGCCGGTTAATATGACTTAATTATGTTAAAAAAATTACAGTTTAATGATAACTTAGTTCCGTTACACGATATTAATTAATAACTGTAGTCATTAGCACAAAATGTGAATGACGTGTACATGTTACATACAACTATTTATTTTATACGATTATAACATTGAAATTAAACGAATAAAATATTTCAATCACTTTCGCCTTACTCACAGCCTGTCTTACATAAATAAAATAAAAAAAGTCAGGAAGTGAATTGATAGACTGTAACGTTTTCTGGTTGGTTAGTTTTATTACTTTTATATAATGTTAAATATTAATTATATAGATACTATTGTAGAAACATTAGCGTTATAGATTTAATTGTTTTTAATTTTTCACGTATAAACCATAAAAATCATCTATCTCCTTTTATTCAAAAGTATACTATAAAAATATTATTATCACTCTTACTTTTAAAAAGGAAAATAAAACCAAAATGTAATGTATGTTAATACCAAAATATAAAAATTTAAATTATCATCATCATTAAGTCTATAAAATTTAGATATTTAAATCAATAACTTAAGAAAATTGATTTGCCTAACACATTTTCCCTGCATGCAACAGCTAAAGCTCAGATTTTCGATTAAACAAAACGACACCTGTTTGGTAATAAAGATGGTGTAAACGCTGGCTAAGGTTACAATAACAGCTTAAAATTAGGTATTTAGTGTGAGAAATAATTTAACAAAAGACTACTTATTATTCAGGAGTCCACAATAATACCTAATCGTTACTTTATCTCTTGACGTTACAGTTTTAGCATAATCAGTTTTTAATAATAATTTAGACGTGCATATTATGGTAATATTTTTACGAGCGCCTCCTGAATAATTTGTAATAGACAAAGAGAATATACTATTAAGTTATATATCACAGTCATCTTTAACTTAAATACTTATTTTCCCGTTGCGATTGATTTGGGAGGCGACTATTACTACTAAACAAGGCTACTAAACAATGTAAAAATCAAAAAGATAGGTATATCAAACCGTAAAGATTAATAATCAATATTTCCATATGGACATCTAAGTATATATATTCTGTTCTATAACACTTAAATAAAAAAGCCATGTATAAAATAACCTATATTGCATCTCCACTAATAAAGTACCTGCTAATTATAATATGCAGTTTGTGTCAATTATGTAAATACTAGACCCGAGAAAGATTCGTTGTACATGTAACATTTCACACAAAAATCTTTTCATTTCAAAAGTTGTCAATCTCAATATGCAACTAAATTTAAAAAAGAATAATTTATTTTTAAAAAACTATTTAAGTAATAAAATACGTTTTTGAAGTAAGCTTTATCACTTGTATATTTAATTAATCCGTCTCCAATGACTTAAACTTTCCATTTCTTTCTTTATTAAACCTGTTTCCTTTCACTGAAGAGAGTTTCGCTTTTGTCTTCAATTAATAAATTATATTTTATAATATCATTCACCATACCTATATTATAATAGAATATATTTTTATATTAAACATTTAAATTATTATTTTTACGATAATCAGTTGGTAGAAAATATCTTACGCATTTTTCTTGCATAGAGGTATTTGCTTGATTCCGTAGGAATTTTGAAAAATACTCGCATTTCAATCCCCTACGGTTCTCAAAGCACTTACATGCCAAATTTCAGGTTTACACGCCAAGTAGCAGCTTACGCTTTGTTCTGCATATATTAAAGTAAGCAAAGATAACCTAGTATCAAAACACTCTGTTCGCCGCCTTCCCCCCAACCCGAGACAGCGTGTTGACTGGCAGAACTAATTCTACCCAAGATGCATTTTGTCCTATTAGAGCAAGGAAATTAAAAGAATATCTTCCCTCGAGTGAATAACATGTACACAACAATCATATTTACAGCCAGACGCTCCCACTACGCCACGATGACCTCATATATGTAGTTATAAATTATATATAAATTGAATGCATACAAACAAACACTACGCATAAGCTAAATCGACAAAAATAACTAGAAAATTATGATTACTGGCATTCGTCCTTAAAGGGGTTTTGTCGGGTCGCTGTATCCCGCATATAGCAGAGTAGGCAGAGATAACCTAGGGTTATCTCTGCCTTATCTTGAGGTGGAGGAGTTTAACGCCGTGATTTGCATTGTTGCCAGAGAAAAGAAAGTGAAAATAATTCATTCTCCCCGAGTGGGAATGGAACCCACAAACCGGCGCGTTTACAGGCAGCCGTGCCTCGGCGCCACGTTCGCTCGTTCTTAGTTTTCTGTATTTACAATAGAATTGTATAACTATGTACGTAATTAAATATATATTTCATACTTTAACGCAAATATGTCAATTCGTAAGAATTAAACAATAAAAATAATTTGAATTCGTTTCTTGCCTTTTTTTATGTTTAATTCGGAAGGAAATTAATATTAAACTAAAAGTTGAGTCATATGCTGACTCAATTTGTTTTGAGGATTGTGAAGTCAATGGACATTTAATAATCAAAACGTACCACTTCATATGAAATGAAGTAATTATAATATTAACATATATAATAAACAGTAACCTTTATTTAATTTATGATTACTTTATTAGCTTGATTTTTTTTGATTATACCTAGTAAATTGAAAGTACTTACTATATGCATAGATAGAGAGAGAGAGAGAGAGCATTTCAAATTTTTTGCCTTTTTTTTATTTATTCAGGCATACTACAAAACGATAATACTTCTTAATTTTCATTAGGTACTCTTTAATGCTCTTCCGAAAACGCTTGACGTGACATCCTTCAAAGAATTCTTGTGGGGTTATTATTACATTTTCAAGCTGAACTTACTATACACGTCTATTTAAATTACGTTTTACCAAATAAGTTGAATTCCTTGTATTTTACATGAGAACAGAACGGAATCTATTGAAAGTTGGATAGCGGGGAACGGAGTGTCTTAACACTAGGTTCCCTGCCTACCGTGCTAGGTGCGGGATACAGCGTGAAGCTTAAAAAAAATATATGACAAACATTCTAGTTCGTATGCAATTTGACATATCTTTGTAGTGTTGTTAAGAAGATGACTTAAAACTTTTAATAAAAATAAATTAATCATAAAATGAGCATCTTCGTTTAGCTGCGTCATTCCGCTACCTTTATACTTAGTTGGCAAAGTTCATGGTCATATAAGCTCGTATTATATGTATCACTCTTAAATAACTTAAATATTTAAATTTATTTTTTTTGTTCTTGATGTTTTAGAATCAAAATTTATTGCGAAGTATTTATCAACATGATTAATACTAGGCCATCGTGGCGCAGTGGGGCATGATGTGACTGCAAGGAATATAGTAGTAGATTTGTTTCCCAATCAGAATAATTTTCATATCCCTCCTCAGGTACAGAAAATGTGATAAAAATAAATTTAGGTGTTTCTGAATTTACTCAACAAGTACGCCGTTTTACAATTTCAATTACTTGTTGAAAGGGCTGTCACATTTACATAAAAAGGTATTCGGCATCGTTGACCAAACACTATGACTCTTTCTAGTGCGGTTTTAACAATGCCGTACGCATTTTAAACTGCATTATTGGGCACGAGACTGAATCATATTCTGTGTACAGTCGTTATATAAATATGCTACATAGCCTACATATCAGCATGTATCCAAATATTACATGATTCATACGAATATATGTAGTTTATACGTATATATACTGACTGATAGAAAACGCTCAGGATTCAGACAACTAGACCAGCAAAAAATAGGATTTTACGTTTAATCTTCACGCAATTAAAATATCCGGCTTTCACTTAAAATATGCTATTTCTATATATGCTATTTCTTAATAATTTATAGTATGTGTAATGTTTTATTTATTGATTTAATGTACATTATAAGCATTATTGTTGAAAAATATTAGCGTTAGTTGTTCATTTCACCTATACATAAACTATAAACGTGTCAAATTTCATAGGTACTCCTCCGTCCGCGTAATGTTCGTAAAAAGGGATCCAAAGTTTTTGCTTTACGTATATAGATATGAAATGGATGTAAATATTTCTTTGTAGTAATATTCACGACCTACACCTAAGTAGATACAGCTTTGATACAACAGCATTTTTTTAAGTAAAAGTGCAATTATTTAATACTAACTTTGATGCCTTTGATATCAATTAGTAATATTATGTATTAACCTAGTATGTTGACATCTGGCACATTTAATTAATATTTTCCTATATAATTTGACATTTAAATAAAATTCTATAGCGTGGGTGTATCTTAAGTCCAAACCGGAATATTTTAGATGTTTTTGGTTCCTGTTTCGATACATTTGAACGAGGGCGTTCAGTGAAGTGCACAATCTTAAATATAGCCAATAATCGTTAAAGATACGAATTTACTTGAAATCAGGATTAATTTTAGTAAAAAGTAATGAAAAATACTTAAGTATTTGTAGTATTTGTTCGAAAACATATTAATTTATAATCTACTTTTATTTGTTTTATGTATACTTACTTAGCTTATAAATTATATTTATATATGCAGGCAAAATGGATCACCTTAACTTAATTTAGACAACCCGAGGAGCTATATGGTACATTTTATTTTACTTCAAGAACAATGGATGGTATTGTCGGTATTAGTTTTGTGAACAACGAAAAATTCACTAGCGGTGTAAACAGAGTCGCTTGGCAATTTCTAAGAATGCATCGCAGTACTGACCAAACAAAAGTACGCACCGTTCAAGATTCAATTTTGATAACGAGGTACCTATACATTTTCGAAAGTTTATCAATCAATGTTTGCATTTGCACGGGATCATCAGAAAAAAACATAGAAACATTATCAAATACAATTTAAATGTGTGGAATGTCAATTTTAAGCTAGACTAAAAAAATACGTAAAGAAAACAATAAAATTTTTGAATTTAATATTCTTTTATACCTACTATTTTCTTAGTTTGTTATATCCAAAATTGACCAATATTTTCTATAGGACTTAAGTGGCCAGAAGACTCACCAGTCTGCTGGCCAATCCAACAATTTATTCCGCGAATACCGGAATATCGCCAATGATTTCCGAACCGTTTTACCTATTTTTCGCCTTTTTTCGCGACGATCGTTTTCTCTCTAGTTTCGAATATTCTTGTGAATGTTCGAAACAAGATTATTCCAATACATTATATAGTATATTATTATAAGATTTATCTCAAAACTTAAGTCAAGAAAGCTTGTCAATTATTTATTCCAAATTGCGTCTTCTTTATTTCAAATAAAAAAAAATCGATCAAGTGCGAGTAATATATATTTTATGATTATACGTTAAAAGTACATTCTGAAAGAAATAATCTACTCAAGTAAGTACAGCCAACTAAGAAACTTTATTAGATACAGCATTTGTATAGATTATGTGTGTTTTTATAGATACCTACTTGCTGTATTTCTTTTTTTACGTCCAGTAAGTCAAGAGCGTGTCAGTGGCATTGGCACAACGTTTTTAAATTAACTTATTATATAATTACTATTCGTCAAGAAATATCAACCTTACAACGATATTTGTTACATTATAAATTATACGACATTTTTTATTTTAATTTTATTTTTTTCAAATTTATATTTAATACTTACAAAAACCAATTACATGATTTAATTACTATAGTACTAACTAGTTCTTCTGTTTTATTTAATTGTTTTATAATTATAACATATACTTAGATCTAGATCTATATCATACATTAAATCTACTTAATATGTAGAGTTATATAAATTCTTAAATCTAATTTTTTATCAATTTTTCCATTGACCTCTTATCTCTTTTCACGCTATACAACAATTATTATTTATAAAGTGACTGCAACCTTCAAAACTCATCTAGTGTGTCTTGTGGTCAGACCGGTTATCAAAATAAGGCTTTTTGAGTCCTATTTCAAGTTAGTCCTTTAACCGGACTCGAACGGCTACGAAACACTAAATATTAATTAAATTATTAATAACAAATTATTAGCTATGAACGCACTATTATTTAATATTTTTGTAACTCTAGTATAGGTATTTAAAAACTTTAAAAATGTCAGTTATCATAATGTTGTACGTGATATTTTATTCTAAATTAACACACGTATTCACGTTGGAATAATTAGTGGTACTTACCTATGTAACTTTTACTTGTAAGTATACTCCATTATGTATATATAACGGATAAGGTTACGCAAGCAAACAGTTCTCAGGAGATGGAATCAAGCCTATTATTTGTAGATTTATATAAAATAGCGGCTATTTAGTTGATATAAATTCTCACGTAACACTATTTTAAAAGGGTACAATTTGATACTTTCTAATTTTAATTCAATAATATTTTTTAATATTGTAGAGCAATGGTTGTAAGGGTAGAGTACGAACGAACCGTTTTGATAAATTACCTTACATACGTTATTCTTTCTGATATATGTATTTGTTGTAAGTATGTAATTTGTAGTTGTTGAAGACCTTCCATTCTGTACCTACTAATATTATGTATGACAAATTGAATTAACTTACAATTTTTTGTTTTCATTTACATATTTATAATTTACACATAACTGAAAACTTAAAACCGAAGAGTAGGCTTAAGGAGCCACTTTGTTAAATGACCATTAAGGCTCTGCTAAGCTGTGCGAGCTCTTCAAGAGCCGCTTTCGAAGGACATTTTAGAAATAAACTGATTATAGTTCTAGACAGTCCGAGATATCTTATCAAATTATTGAGAGTTTCTGTTGTTATACTTCTCATTCTTACTCCTACCGCGTATAAAACTCATTAAAAATATGTAAACGTGATTTTAGCATAATTTTCATTAAAAATACTTATTATTTATTCGAGATATTTTTTGAATAAAATACAGCTTAAGAGCAATACCAATAACTGCTATGGAGAAACTTAGAATGGAGCTAAGAGTATTATTTACGTAAATTTACATTCAATGGTTTATGTTTTCTCTGTAATTACTATGATTTGTTTAATCTATTTCTTTCGACGGCCCGACGAGTTAACAACTGTATTTCTCATAGAGAAATCTGCTATGCAAGTTTTCTGTATAGATAGATACATATACTTATAGTATATTTTTTTTTAAACAGCTGTTCGCACAGCATGCTATCACTCTTCCAAAAATAATAAACTTTTTTATTATTATTTGCAAATTGCAGTTATCCAATTTTTAAAGAAATATAATAGAATATCAGTTTTATTTTATTTTTTATTAATCTAAACAATATTTTTATTAATCTATATAATCTCTATATATAAAACTAAATTAATTAATAAATAAAAAATATTATAAAATTTTAATATATTTGAAATACTAGAGACCTGACCAATTAAGTGTAAAACAACTTTCACTCAAAACTTTCCTCGTGCCAGTAACTGTTTAAGAAACGTAAAAAGATTTTTTTTATAATAAAACTTGTTCACGACACCTAGCTAACACAACAATAAACTTATATATTTTGCCCCAAATAGGTACTCTAAGTCATTTACGTGTATATTTTACCTGAAAGGTAAATTCAAATGTAAAATGTAAAATAAATGTCAGGTAAATTATACAAAAAATATTTGTTAAGTTTAGTTTAGTTTAGCTTTTATAATTACTTAAGCCATTAAAATAGATATTATGAAATGTTGCACTGAAATGCAATTGAATGAATACATTTAATTAGTCCTGTATTGTGTCTCCATTATTGCAAAAGTCGAAGTCGAAGTGAAAGGTACCAGGGCCTTTTATTTAAAAATTTCGTTCATTGAATAACAATTACATTCTTACTTAAGCTGTAAAAACATCTGTGTTACAGACAGACACTCGTCTGACGCAACACTTACTGTAAACAAACATTAACACATTCGCTTATTTGCATTTTTTGGATAATTCTGTATGCATTTATGAACCGAAAAGTGAAATTAAAAATAGAATAAATAATATTTATATTCAAAAGCAAGTATGTTGATTTAAATAATGTAATATTTTTATAGACTGCTTTCTAAAGCGATCAAATTAATTTAGTTAACAATCTGTTCGAATGGTAGGTTTTTTGTGAAATACTCGTATTGTTTTATTTGCAGTAAGATAATAATAGAACTTATATATATTTTTTTAAAACGTGGTCGTTTATCTTATAGAAGATGTCCGTATATTTATTACTAAGTTATGTATATACATAAAATGATCTTGTTTCCTGTTTTAAATTAGTAATTTCGAATGTTAATTTTATTCAAAATTCCCGGATCGGCGTCATTTAATGTATTTCAACAAAACATGTCCGCATTGACTCATCTAAAAATGCGTAAATAAATTAATTGCGTCGCTTAATTTCTTTAATCACATCATATATATTGGCGTCGTGCGCGCAGTGGAACAGTGCTGTGTGTGACTGTAAACGCTAGGGGTCTTCGTGGGTTCGATCCCACTCGGGGATACGGGGACTCGGGGTTCTGGAGAGACAAAATGGAGCCTTGTATTTCCCCACTCAACATGCGAATTCGAGTGGGGACGTCGGAACGTCATATCCTAACACTAGGTTCTATGTCTAGGGTTCACCCAGCTATATGCAGGAAAAAACGTAACTGTAAAAATAAATTTAAAAAAATCAATTATATACTTAAATTGTAATAATGTATCACAATTAGATTTACAGATCTAATATTTAAAATGCACAGACAAACAGTAAAATTAAATAAGTCCTACATTCTATGATGCAAACTTAATTAGTTTCCGTTTCTTGGACGTTACCTAATGATTTTCTCTTCTTTCATTAACACTTTTAACGTATCCAATTAATATTTTAATTCCTCTCCACGTGATTGTGTTTTGTTAAGGAACACACAATGTCTAATTTATTCTAAAACTATATGTTTCTAATTCTGAAGGCTTCTGAATTTTCTCTTCTTAGTTTTAGTGACAATGTGACTTAGTTAAATATTTTGACTATGTTTTACCCGCGACTTCCCTTCCGTGTTCAAATGTAATTAATCAGGTTATTGTAATGACACATGACACATTCTAACTCTGACAGCTTAATTAACTTTAAACTAGCTGGTTAGGTACCTACATTTAAAATTTGTCTAGCCTACATTGAATTCAACATTCATAAATATTTAATATAGTTATGTTTCACTGTAACTGACAATATTTCCGACATTACCATTTGACTTTGCATTGTCCAAAGATAGTTTCACTTTCTTTACGATTCCCGCCACGAAAGTGGTACCTTAGCACGCATACTAATAGTTTTAACTATTACGGTTGTTATTGATTATATATGGATCCGATGCTATATTATTACTATTTTCTTTTTTTAATAAAAAAACATATTAGAAAATTGACAAAATGGGGCACAATATAGTGGCGCAATTGGGAGTCGTCGCAATATATCTAGGTTGTAGTGATTTCGTAGAATTGACGATTTCACGATATTAATGAGCATATCATGACTTCATCTTATTTTGTGATATGTTCAATTATAATTAATTGATCACGTGATGTACTTTTACTAGATCAGTCATAATTAATATATATTTTTTTATGATATGTAACTAACTAATCGTTTGACTACCACATGAAATTGTCGATCTTATTTGACCAAATCGTAAAATAATTTACATTACCGAAAGAGGCTACTGCACATGAATTCAAGGCGTCCTGTAGCGCCTTCAATGCATGTGCAACATGGCTGCCGTCAGTAATAAAGTTAAGAGTAATAATTTGTTACTGAAACTATTTACTATAGAAATGAAAATCCAGTTAGCACAAAATATTATGTTATGATTTTAAATAAAGCTCATCGCCATTTTAATTATATAAATATTTGTACGTCAAATAAAAGAGACCAGGACGACCACGCAATAGAAATCGTTGTGTTATAACGGATATTGTAAATGTTTAGTAATAATTTTATAAAATTATATTATAAAACAATTTTATAAATACTTAAGCATTCATTAAATATGTACAGTCTAACCTCGCCTAATTTTATCGACTAACTCTTATTCAAGCGGAATAATACAAAATCACAGAATATTTTATTTTGTTTAGACTTTTTTAATAAAGAAGAAGAGTTTTTTTTTATTTTATATAATGAGTTAGTTTACAAAGTATTCTCGTTTTATAGGTAAACGGCGCGTGGGACAGTGTCTGTTAACGTGATGATTGTAGGTCTGATAGTCGAAAATGAATTTTTTCCTAATCTGGTGATACAAAGCTTGATATCGCGTCGAGTTCTGCCACTCAAAATATGATATCTATAATTAAGGCAGAAAGCTGGGAACTGATTGCCGTGACTTGAGACAGCTTAGGGTCCTCTGCCAACCCTGCCACTCGGCATAGACCGTGAAATTTATAAAAAATATTGGCTTAATGCTTCTCGAGGTCCGAGGAGTCGGTTATTTAGGTCACCACGCATTATCTCTAAAGTAGACGGGCCCATATAAATAATATATTGTCTTAACTCGGAACACTTCATGAAAACTTATACTTTCATTAATTTTAAAGTATTAACAATTAGGAATTATTGCCAAATCGAAAGTATTATATATATCAAATAATAAGCACGCTCAACACGTATCCCACTGACCCCGGTTGCTAAACAATTGTTAGTGTGGCAATTCTTTATAGTCTGCGCTCAAAATATATTATGTTGTTTGGTTGCAAATTCTCTTCGTGTTATAATGTATATAGTGACAATATTTTTTATAACAATCTATAGGTATATAACAATATCATAATATGTAAAAAATATTTTTTAGACTGTAACTGTATTATTATTTTTAATAGTTTATACATCTTGGGGGTAAAAGTATGGAATCTTGGCGATAAAAACACAAATAAATTTTCCGTGCGGGTAATTTACTCATTCATTCAAACGGGTATCGAATCTACAATCATCACATTAGAGACGTATCAAGAACCAAGACGATCTAAATAATTGTAATATATCTATTTCAATGGCTATATTACACGCTAATAAAAGTAAGATCAGCGATTTCAATACAAAGTAATAATTCACTACTTGTTATGTAGAGCGTGTGTTTCCGAACGCACCTTGAACATGTGATTTCCTACTTCCCCTGTATTGAGCACTGAAACGTATATTTATGCAAACATTTAAAAACTATTAATTATGCGTAACGAAAAAAACATATATACCTACCTGCCTATAATATATAAAATACGGCAATTTATCAACGCAATTCGTAGTTTAAGTGTCTTAATATTGCAGCATGATACCCAACCACAATGAAATAGTATCTGATGTTCTCACGATTATATTAATTATATTATCTTTGATATACGTAAAATTACTGTTTAAACAAAGTTTTTACTTAATCCTTCGGTTACTAATTAGAATAAATACATATAATACATATATACATATATATCATAACTACAATATGTACATGCTTTTGATATTGAATAAGCATATATTATTATATATTATTATTATATAATAAGTTTATAAGTACGAGCAAGGTATGCTGGTATTTCTAGGACTCTATTTTCTCTGATTTTCTCTCCTTGAAGGAGAGCTGAATTTTTTCGTTACTACAGACATATTATTCTATATTTGTATTTTCTCTAGCTTTCTACAATAATATCATTGGTAAGATTTTTTATACATACATAATAGAAAGATATTGAATAGTTTTTTAAACCTTCAAATGTTGAGTGAAGTATTGTACGGTATAATTTACAATAATTTAGTACATATTTCATTGCTTTCATTGTTGACCTGAGCTATTCAAATTAAAAAATACAATTTCTTGTATACTAATAGTGCATATATAATGTAATCTTATGAGTAATAAAAATTATATAACTTATTTAAAATATTCCTAATTTATTCATGCAGGGACTACTTGTGCTGGCAAAGAGATATCATTTCAGTGGTTTACGCAATAAATTCACAGTGGACTGACTTTCGCAAACCTCCATTAGACATATTGTGTATTAATTCAATTTATAATTATAATGTAATTGATTAATATTAAGGTTATAATATAATTGTATACTTTGTTACATATTATATTAATATATGCGTACTTGTATAGCCTGTAATATATTGTATATATTGTCTATAAGTCTATGAAAATCTTATTTGTAATCGAACTCATTTTGGTATAATACATGTACAAATACAAGAGCGAACATTCGAAGTAAACAAGAAAGTAGGTACTTATATCATTTTAAGTAGGTAGTAAATATTTTTATAACATTTTTATATTTATATCTAAAATGTCAGACATGACATGTCTCTAGATAATTATTGCAAACATTAACATATAGCATACTCAAAACATAGCAAGGCTTTTATCTGACCATTGCATCTCTAAATGTACAATTTAAATTGCTAGTATTTATATATCTCTTAAGTCTTATTACAAGCAATCATGTTCTTATCAATTATAATAACAACAGCACGCAAGAGTCAGTGTACTGACCGACACGCAAATTAAATCTACGGTTTCCGTGACATTACGCTTTGGAATAGTGACATGATGAATGAAACATGGGCACCTACATACCATTTATTTGCACATATAGTGTGTAAGAAAGCTGTCAACTCTTAAACACATCCTGCTTAAATGGGATCTTAGAAAATCGCTCGCGCGTTGTAGGTACATCAATGACCTAGCTGAGCCACTTTACTAATTATCGAGAATTTCTATCGATCTCTAGTTATTTTCAAGATAAATTAAAATTTGTAATGAACTACTATTGAGATTGTATTTTATCGCTCCTTTAATCTTATATTGTTTATTATAATTTAGAGCAATTATGCTGTTAATCTCTGTGAAAGTAGGCGAATTTAATTTAACGCTTATGACGTAAGTTTAAGTAATAAATAAAAACCGTGAAATGATTACGAGCAAAGTTAATACAGTGAAACTAAACGAACTCTGATCTATTTACGATGATGTTTCGCTTTAGAATTCACCTTAGTTAAAACGACTGACCTAAGATTACGTAAATTAATAAGACTTACAGGTAACTACAGTGGGCATCTATTAGTAAAAGTATAACTTATGTAGTACACTTTGTTACAAATTTACGTAAGACTGTTACTGCACGTGGATACTGCAGCTGTTAGATGAATTCTTGCAAGCCATACTTTGCATATCATGACCTGAATACTTTTTATCGCAATTATTTAAATTTAAATGTACTCATCAAAAATGAATAGCAATCAATTTTATTTTTATCTTTACAGATAATTTGGTATGGCGTAGCAATTCTTGTCTTACTAGAAAAAGGCGTCAACGGTCACGGGCGGCTCATTGAACCACCTTCTCGGGCATCAGCATGGCGCTATGGATTCGACACACCACACAACTATAATGATCACGAATTATACTGTGGAGGTTTTTCCAGACAATGGAATAAGAACAATGGGAAATGTGGTATCTGTGGAGACGCCTGGGATGCACCTAAGCCTCGCCCGCACGAATTAGGAGGCAGATTTGGTCAAGGTGTTATAGTCCGACGATATGCTCCGAAAGATGTTATTGTTATAAAAGTAGAATTAACGGCAAACCACAACGGATTCTTTGAATTTAGAGTATGTGATGAACCGAAATCTACAAATCAGGACTGCATGGATAAACATGTATTACGATTGGAAGGGAAAGAGGAAACCAAATATTATCCACGCGAGGGAAATAGAATATATGAAATGAAATACGAATTACCTGAGGGATTAGAATGCTCCCATTGTGTGTTACAGTGGCGATATATAGCCGGTAATAACTGGGGCACATGTGCCGACGGAACAGGAGCCGTCGGTTGTGGCCCTCAAGAGGAGTTCAGAGCATGTGCTGATATAGCTATAGGTAACCGCTTCACTACCACAACAAGAAGACCCAGACCAACTTATGTACCACCAAACAGAACAACTACGGAACTACCAATTCCAGAAGAATCCACTGGAAGTGCCTGGTACGGACTCCTTATTGCACTACTCGCATTGTTTATCGCAGTGGGCGTACTTGCAGGCATATACCTGTACTATTACAGAGGTGGCATGAGGATAAAGAATCTTTTGAAATTGAAAGTTCCTCCGCCGGCTCCTGTTCCTCCTCCAAGACATAAAAAGATGTCACTGTCTAGGGAAAATCCTCCTGAAATTTCAGCACCTAAAATGATACCTGATTCTGGATTCGAAACAGTCGACTTAAGATCAAAATAATAACTTTAAGACTCAGATGAGCAACTGCCACTGCCTTTTTAGTCATAAATAGTGTAAAATAGAAGTAGGATATTTCGAGGAACGTGTGATTGATGTGAGCTGTGTACTGGGATATTTTTATAGTAGTGTTCATCTGTTTATTACAATATCTCATAATAAATTATAATAGCGCATAAGACATGACTTAAATATGTATACAATTTAACCTATTTTCAAGATGTATATTTTATGACCAGCGCCAATTATTGTGAAAATATACTTATTGTGTTAACATATTATAGAAATATTCCATGTATAGCTGTCCAGTGGGAAATACAATAAAAAACGATGGTGAAACATGATGATGTACATTTTATTTATAATTAAATTAAAAATTATAATACTTTGTTTTGTTTGATTATCCAATAATATAAATATAAACTTGAAATATCTAAAAAAAATATAGTACAGATCACAAATTAAAAACAAATATTAAATGATTGTAATCAGCTTCTGCATTTATGAAAAAATATGAAGGCTAATAGAAAACAAATACATGTAATTTATTTACTTTTTAAAAAGCTAACTACCATTATTAAACTACCAGCTTTAGAAAAACATACATAGAAAAATTATCATCTATCATAATATCATAATATCATAATATTATCATATCATCATCATCAATTATTAGGTAATACTAGAGGATCCGTTTCGCGTGAAATACGCGTTGCCATAGCAACGTGTATGTCACTTTATACAAAAGTTATATTGTCAAATAAATGGTAATGGCCAGTATGTGTAATGTTTTATTTATTGATTTAATGTACTTTGTAAGCATTATTATTGAAAAATGATAGCGTTCTACACTTAACTCGTACAAATAAAATATAAGTGCGCTAAATTTCTTACTTCACGGAACTTTCGTAAAAAATGGGTCCAGTTTTTGCTTCACGTATTAATATATAAATTTATATAATTATCATATCTCGTAACATCTGAAAATATAACATAAATAATGTTCTTTGATAACCTAATTTAATTTGCAGCTTAAGATTTATGTTATCGACGCCAAACCATTCACCAATATAGCAGGGGTTCACCAGGGCTTAGTTCTGTAACTGGAATAAAACCACCCGGACGCCCAAGAAAGCGATGGCTGGATGTCATGATGCAAGATATGAGAACCAACGAACTGAACTGAGGATGTATAAGACCGAGCAAAGTGGAGTAGGCTGAGTAGAAAGTAAGCCCCTGACAAAAAATGCCAGGCAAAAGGAGAATTAATAAATGCTTAATTTCAACTGGCAACTCTTTGTGATGGGCAATTTTTTTAAATAATGTCACAGTCAATCAGTGTCCATAGACAATCTCAAAACAAACGTGCTGTTACAAGACTGTGATAAAAGCTCATAGGAGCATTTATTTCACGCTATAGTAATTTTATAAATGAAAAATGGCAGTACGTCCACAACACATGCATGACGGTGGTATTGTTGAGCGTAGATTGCGTCCTATTTATGGTAAAGTTGACATGTAACCTAACCGTCTATTTTGTTTCGTATTGTAATGAATGCTTGGGATGATACTCTTCGTTTTGGTTGCAGACTGGTTGGATAATGGGAATAATAAAAAAGCTTTGCAAGAGGCTGAAAAAGTCCTTAAAAAAAGTCCAACTTTACAGGCAGCTAGGGCTTTAAAAGCGTTAGCGTTATTTAGGTTAGGAAAAGGTCCGGAGGCGCATACTGTGCTTGAAGCACTAGCAAAAGAGAAGCCAAGTGATGATTCAACGTTACAAGCTATGACTATTTCTTATAGAGAATCTCAACAATGTAAGTGTTTAACATTCTATATTTAAATTGAATAAATACCTTATGATACGTATCAAAAGTCTTATAAAATTCATATAATTATTTACTATTCATCTATATTGATTAAATGCACATATAAAAATTGAGTGAATATATTAAATACTATATTTCAAATACCTAACAAATATTAACACAAAAAAATATATAAAAGTAATAATATTTTAGTCCACAAGGTATGTGAGCTGTATGAAGCAGCAGTAAAATCTGAACCTAATAGTGAAGAATTATATTCACACCTATTCATGTCATATGTGAGAATTGGAGACTATAGGTCACAACAAAGGGCTGCAATGGCCTTATACAAGTTTGCACCTAAAAACCCATATTATTTTTGGGCTGTTATGAGTGTAGTTTTACAAGTAAGTTTATAATTATTACTACTTTAATAAATATAATAAATATTTTTGTATTTAAAAAAAAAGTAATTAATGTAAGTATATAAAGAGAGAAATCTTATCTGAATAAAACATTTCCAATATGTAAACAATAGACATTATAATTCTTACACTTTGCATTGTTCTTTGATAACATAAATAGTAGTACAATAGTGTAAGAAATCATTGCACATTTATTTATGTAACAAACCTACCTCAGTTGTGTACTTACAATCTGAATTACCCATTTATACTTTACTTTAAATTTTTGTGCTGACATTATCAAAACAAATTATAATATTTATTTATATAATGTCTTAGTATGTAACGTTGGCTTCCTAATAAATAAATAAATAAAATAAATACTAGTTAATTATTATTTTTAATAATTTAAGGCAAAAACTACAGATGATTCTACAAAGAAAGGAATTCTTATAACATTAGCTCAAAGAATGGTTGACAATTTTATATTAGAAAACAAAATGGAAGCTGAGCAAGAGGCTCGTTTATATATCATGATTCTGGAGCTGCAAGAAAAATGGGAGGACATCCTAAATTTTATAGAAGGGCCATTATATACTCAGCTTGTGCCAGGTTCGACAGCTCAAGCAAGCATACCATACTTAAAGAAACTTGGCCAGTGGAGAAGATTAAACTTACTTTGTAAAGATTTATTATGGGACAACCAAGACAGATGGGATTATTACCTCCCATATTTTGACTCTGTCTTTCAATTAATGAGTAACAATGAATCTGATGGGGATACCTCAGCTGATGACACAGCGGAAAAGTGTCATGAATTTATTTGTCAGCTTGTGGAAAGTATGTCTTCTGGCAGGACCTTAAGAGGGCCATACTTAGCTCGGCTAGAATTATGGAAGCGACTATCAAAAGAGGGTGACCCTACATCTTTGCTAGGCAGTGGTGTTGCATTATGCATTCAATATTTAAGAGTATTTGCAAACAAACCTTGTGCTGTACCTGATTTAAAACCCTATTTAGCTATGATACCTCAGAAAGAGAGAGAAGATAGATGCAAAGACTTTTTGACTTGTCTGGGTTTTGATGAATATAGTGAACCTGAGTCGGTAAGTCATTATTTATTTCAATATATAGAAACAAGTAGTGTAGTATCACTAGTGCTAATACGAATCATAAAAAAGTTTTAAAACTAATAATTGTCTTATATATATCAATAACAATATCAATATGTATGTATTATTATGTATTAATATATAGATTATATATAATGTATATAAATAAATAATATATATTTTAATTGATTGTTGCACACCTATACATTTATTTCCCACATGACAGGTTGGCTGGTAGAGAATGCTTTATAGCGTTAAGCCCGCCTTTTGTACATTTATATATATTGTGCAATTATATTGCTTGATAAATAAATGTGTAACTCATATTCAAAAACACACATTAAATGATAGTACTTTAAATAAAATAAAAAGAACATGTAAAAAACAAAACAACCTACACATAGCCGGACGACATACAACGCCACATATCGTGCATATGCGCGTGGCGGCTGACGAGCGCGCCGGGCCGCGCCGGCGAGCACCTGGCGGTGGCGGGCGCGCTCCGCCGCCAGTACCTGCGCTGCGTGGCCAAGCGGCTCATCACCGCCACGCCCACCGAGTTCTGCGCCGCTGACGGGTACGGGACCCTTGCGGCACATCACTATTTTTATGCAGGTGGGCTAATTGCTTATTATATGTATCAAACGTTTCATCTCACGTGAAAATGTATAATGAATAAATAGATTTTATTGATGATTACATACTGTACCTGTAAAACCTATATTTTCAGCTGTACAAGAAAGTAATGCAACGCCAATAGTGGAGGCATTGTGTCTGCTGGAGCTGGTGCTACATAACTCTGCTTCTAACTTCCACGTGAAATTACTTCTTATAACCCTTTATCATGTACTCGGTAAGTTGTCGCAGCACTAAGCATAGTGCATTGCAATATTGAGTCCTCAGTTTGTTATTTATTGTATAATGATCTTGACCGATTTGATTTGTAACAGTAGCATTTTGATATTATAGTTATTCTCTCCTCTGCCTGGCTGAATTTGAGACTTTCCATGTTGAGTCCTTCACCTTGCCACAACAAAACAAATGAAAATAAGTCATTTCTCGGACGAGGATTAAGACGCTGACGAATTTTTATTAAAATTAACAAATTTTCTACACATTCGCTTTTTTTAAAAGGCAATAAATTGTAATTTCATCATTGAACGTATCCATATATAAGAATCGATAACAATATCGTTAAATATCGTTTATAGGTAACGCCATAGCAGCCGAATCCATCTACCAGCGGCTGGAGGCGAAGTTCGTGCAGCTGGTGTCGCTGGGCTGGACGCACGCGGCGCGCCTGGCGCCCGCCCTGGCGCCGGCGCGCGCGCTGCGCCTGCTCGCGGACACGCACGCCTTCCACAAGCACTACGTCAAGGACGGCGCCGAGAATCTCACCTACGCGTACAAGTACGGCACCTTCGAGAAGCTGGTGGAGCTCGGCGCGTGGGGCTCCCGGCTGGAGGCCTGCGCCTGGTGCGCGCTGGCGGGCCGCGAGCGCGCGCTGCTGCCGCTGCTGGCGGGCCCGCCGGCGCCGCTGCACGCGCCCGCGCGCCTGCCCAGCCCGCCCACGTAGGTGTCGCGACTGCTCCGAATTGAGAATTCTTTATGTGTTGGTTGTAATCCATAACTCATTGTATGATATATGTATTTACAGTGACAATCGAGATCTCAATGCAATAGTTAGTTGGGATCCGCCGCAGCTGATCGATCCCGATTTGAAGTCCCGCACGTTTGAAGACGACGTGGCTTATTTGAGACTTAAAGATGGGCTCGTATCTTCAATAGGTATGTACGGATAATACTTGGCAGTGACCCATAGAGGGTAACAAATATTTTATTTGTTTTTTTTTATATGGAATAAGAATATTAAGAATAAAGTTAGAAGACAAAAATATTTTTACTAGAAATGTAATATACTTGTTCTTTTTTTATGTAGTTAGTTAGACATGATGAATACTTTACGTTACTCAATTTCTTTGAAAAGCGAAACGTGTTTTTCTGATACATTATAACTAAGTTCTTTCTTTACACATACAGTCAACTGAAAATGACTCAAGATTAGGAAGAATGTATTTTCAGTTTTCCACTTCACTCCGCATATAGAAATCAGGCCGAGGCTACCTATTGTTCGAGATACTGGTTGTTCAGTGGCGGAACTCAACGCAGTTTGTTTTAGCTGAGCTCGGTAAAGGAAACGTTTGATTCTGTCTAAGGAATCGACATCACCATAATCGCGTTGTCCATTAGACGCTGCTCCTATGAGCCACGACGGCAGTAAATATAGTTCCATTCATAAAATTCTTAATTTATACTATCCATCTGTTGCAGCATTATGCATAGAATGCGCAGACAATCGCACTGTAGAGGAGAAACGCCTGCAACTGGAGGAGCTACAAACGTGCATTTTGGCGTTAAACGGCGCGCTGGCGCAGTGTCGCGCGCGGTACAGTGCGCGGCAAGTGCATGCGATGAGACTTTCATATCCTTTCCCTAGCAGGATTATCGGTAATTATTCTTTCTTTTTTAAAGAAACCAATGTTAAGATACTCCCCATTTTTCGTCAAATTTTCAGGACATTGCGGTTGAGTGGCGGAACTCAACACCGCGCTTTATCTTCTTACTAAATAAAAAAATATATTCCTCTGAGTGGGGGTTAACCCTGAAACCATACCGTTTACAGTGCAGAGTCCCTATCCCCATACAACAAAACACAATACAAAACACACACATACAAAACAACGGCCTACATTCTTTATTACTACTTAAACTTATATTATTTCTTTATATAAAGAATTTACTAATATTAAAAAAAAAAATTTCAAATTAATTTTAAAAAAATCATATGTTCGTTTTGAAGTGCGTCATTGAGTACATTTTATTTAGTCATATAACAGTTCAACTCCCTTTCTTTTTGTTTTTAGTCTTCCTCCTACTTTAGTCACAGTATTTAACGAAAATTACATATACTAACGCAATCTATGAACTATAACTTGTAATGTTTCTGTTCTTGTATGTCTCAGAAACAGTGACTTTTTAGAAAATGTGTAAAGGAGATTTTTATACATTCATGATGATGAACTATAAAAATGTTGTCTATTAAAATATTTTTTCATTTTACCGTTTGACTGAAAGTTGCAAAATACTATACGCTATAATATACAATACGTCCACGAATTTTGACGATTAAGTCGTACGAAACTAATTAGACACAAAAAAAAATATGTTCTAATAACTGACTAAGTAGTAGTGCTTCGTAACGCCCACAGCACTAGTGACGTCGCCGGTCCCCTATCGGGAGCTGTACACGTGCGTGCTGTCGCTGACGCGCGCGCTGTGCGCCGGCGCCGGCGGGCAGGGCCGCGAGCACGCCGCCTCCCTGCGCGCGCTGCTGCCCGCGTCGCGCCGCGCCCTGCCCCCGCCCCCGCCGCCGCAGCCCCGCGCCGCCTGGGGCCTGCGGGACGCCTTCGAGGCGTATTCTAACTATTTAGAGGTTGGCGGTTGGCATAATACCAATATGTTGTCCATATATTTATGATTATAAGATCAATTACAACTTCTACATGTGGATTATTTTTGTCTTCAATACTTTGCAACAATGTTTGTAAACAATTTTCTTTTTATTTATGTTAAATTAATTCTTAATTTTATACTATGTACAGCAATATTCACTTCATATATAAAAATAGTGAAATAATAATTATTTATATTAATTTATATAATTAATTTATATATTTTATTAATTTATATATATTATTAATTTATATAAGAATTAATAATAATTATAATTATTTTCACAGTTCATCGGAGTCACCACGTTCCTGCTAGGCGTTTGTAACGAACTAGTCGCACCGGCTATTGCCAAGAAGTCCAAAAAGAAAGCAAGCCAATCTCCCGACCAAATACTCACTTCAGAAATGCTCAGCAAACTGAACGACGATGTTCAAGACACCATTGCCTTCTTAGAAGATATATTCGACAAGTGGCCATCGTACAACTACGAATTCACCCTAGAAGACGAACTGATAAAACTAGATATCACAGATAAATACCAGTGTCCCGTCGAACAAAAATTAAAAAATGGCCTCCAAGAAGTTTTAACGGACGTTAAAAATATTCTCAAAAAGAAATCCAAATATTTAAAAACGTTACAATAAAGTGGCCTTCGAATGTATGCACGAGCTATTCTACATTACACATATTGTAAATAACCCCATAACGAGTCACAAACGCTTTATAGGCTATGTTTCATTGAGATATTCATCAATATTTTGCATTTGGTTTGAATTATTTATATACATTTATAAATAGTGTGATAATATATGTAGGTACTTATAACATAATAAATAAGGAAATGAATATGTTTTTATTATATATCTATATATTAATACGCGAAACAAAAACATTGGACCACTTTTTTGTGGTTGTGGTTTGTAAAATTTGACTGAAAATTGCGCGGACTGGAGGAGTATGAAACTTGGCACACTTATAATTTATGTGTAGGAGAAGTGCAGAAAGCTAATAATTTCCAATAATAATGCTTATAAAGTGCACTAATCAATGAATAAAACATTACAAACATTACACTACCATATGTTTAACAATATAACTTTTGCATAGTGATATATACGTTGCTATGGCAACGCATGTTTCACGCATCAACGGAAGCTCTAGTTTAATAAATAAAGAATTATCTCCCCCATATTTTCATCCAGTGCTTAAACATGTAGCAATAGTAAATTAACCGAATTGAATACCGTAATGGTGCAAATTTTGAATGGTCTATTCAAAATGTTCTAAATAAATATTAATGTTTCAATATAATTAAAAATATACATATCTTTATTAATATTTTTAAGCTGAAGAGTTTAAGTTGACTGCACTGACGTTAGGGACAACCAGTTCGAATTAAAGTTACAAACTATATTCATCACGTTAACAGTGTGTTAGCTCGGCCACTTACAATGTGCCCTGTCTCGCGTGCCACCACCGGGGCGAAGCCGCGGGTTAAAACTAGAGATTTATAAATATGTATGTACAAAAGATCAGGCAGAAGTGTAAAAGTAAACTAATTTAGAACTTGATTTATATTTATTTACAACACGAATATTGCGTTACAATGAAATCAGCACAGTATAAAAATACGGTCAATAATTATTTTAACCTTCGATTTATTTTACAAAAAAAAAGTATAAAACAGTCTGAAAATACGGAATGTGGATGAATATGGAATATGGTATAAGAAACCAATTGGTCTTTTATGTTAAGGCATTTCACTTAGAAGCAATAATATTAGTCTACAGTTTCTGTAAGGCTAATATATCATATTATTAATAGTATCATAAGATTTGTGTTGGCTTCATCTAAATACTATCCATTTATTATTGCAACTAAGTGTGGTACAGGCTTAAAACAAAAATATAAATGCTGAAGAAATCTTCACAGAAATTATTTTTATAAAGTCACTTAAAAGTCTAAATATTTGGGATTATACTGGAAAATAACGAAATAGAGTGTATTGTGCGATCTCAAAGCCACTTATCGTCATATAATAAAACTACAGCAAATACGCAACGTTAAATAAAAATTCTTCAAGAACAAAAACACACGCAATCAAAGATACAATAACATTGAAACCTAGCATCATATGTATTTGTAACTGGGACTTTAAAGGATAAATAAAGAATCGACTTATTATTAAGTCTCAATAAAGAAAAATATTATACTATATTAGTCAACCAAGGACACACACATACATTATTTGTTGTACAGATATATAATTTTTAAATACCCAGAAACAAATCACAGATGCTGCAAATAAACGAAACATTCAATAATATGAAAACATTATGCACCAAAAATAATGCTAACGCACGAGCTTAACTAATTCATAGCCTAAATTTGAAATATGAACAAGTATATTGAAGTTTGTGCGGTCTGATTGATATTCATTAATACAATATATATTAATAAAATATTATTATGTTTTTATTTATTAATAATTAAATTTTATTACTTTATGGCTAATGACAATAAAAATTATAAAAATTTCATCTGAAATTTATATTGTAATATCAATTTCAGACAAAGTCAGGACTCAAAAAATCTTATAACATGCATTTTGAGTGAACTTATTGTTCATTTATATCTTAATTTATGTATAGAATTTACTATAGAAAATTATAATTGTTTTACCAATGTTTACAATATCAACCAGCTACACAAAATTCACAAGCTACAAAAACAAGCTAGGCTTCTAGCAGTAACCTAATATAATCGCAATAGACTTAAAACTCTTAACAAAACTTACTCTTGTACATTGCATATACTGACTTTATTAAGTAAATATATTTATTTATTGCTCGGTTCCTATATTTTGATTATAATAAGCTGTGTCTTTCTTATACAAAAAGGCAGTGAACGAAATATTTAAAGTGCTAGAGTTAACCACACCAATATTAAAGTTGCAAAATTATTTATTTTTTAAATTATATATATATATATATATATATATATATATATATATATATATATATATATGTATATTTGAAAAAAAGTAATATTTGTGTGATTTATTTAAAAATTTTAAATTACAAAGTTATATTTAGCAATAATAATAAATGAATCCGCTTATCTATAAATATTTCTATAACACATTAACAATGGATTCAATTTAATAATATGCAAAAAACATTGGTGCTCTTACTACGTGGTTTGTATTAATATTAGCAGTTTGCAGATTAATCTTACTTTATTTAAAAGGAATGTTACATAAACATAATACAATGGCCCACCATACCATCGCATCACAAAACCAATAGTTTTGCTTAAATCTAAATATGTAGATTCTATCAGTTAAATATATCAACTTGTTTACAATGATTTGGTGTCAAACCTTACATAATTCATATGTTTTATTTTCTGAGATATAAAAAAAAATACTGTAAAATTACATACTAGTTGTACTTTTCGAGTAGAAAATGTATTATTTATTATCTTTTTGTTTATCTTAAAAAAATAATTAATTAGCTATCGCCCGCGACTACGCTCCCATTCTTTCTTTAGCCACACTCATATATGTGAAATAGCATAATCAGGTATTAAAGTACAATAATATAATGTCTATATTATATTCGCTATCGCTAATGGATCTTCCTGAGTATGGCTGTCATATATAGAACTAACTTTGTACAGTAAATAAAAATTGAAGAATAAAAGCTATTTCCATACATATTGTTAACATTTTTCAAATATTTTTTTTAAATAATAACAATAATAAATGTACAAACATAATCCCTAAACAATATAGAACATATTATTATTCCAAGATATCAAACTCACTACACTTACAAACACTTATCACAATTCATTATTATTTCTTATTATTCCCATTCTAGTAAAAAAAAAAGAAAGTACAGTATAGAAAATATGACAAAAAATATATATAAGAAAATAAAAACATGTTTGAACAAAAATAAACCTTATAGCTACATAATCTTAAGAGACCCATTTAAACGATGGGACTTGATAAAGAATACTGAATGTATACCAACCCTTTAAAAAGTTTTATATTTTAAATAAAATATTGCACATTTAGTTTTAAAACATAAGTACTTTGAAGTAGTTTTGAAATTGAAACATTAATTATTATAAAGGGATTGGATATGGAATTCGAGATAAGTAGATAGAACTTAGGCTATATAAATAAAATGGACATTCATAATACAAGAAGAAGTAAAAGCGGCTTTCCAAATAATTTTTTTAGTTATATTAGTAATGTCAATTGAAATAACATTAACATTTGGTTATTAAGTATCCCAAATATTATGTTTAATTCCAATCATAAGGGTCAATGACTTTCGATTTCATACAACAAAATAAAATTTAAACACAAATCTATCGCTGTAATCATCAAACAATGGAGAAACAATATTTTTGACAATACTCAATAGTAATAGCAAAATGTTTATTACACACTTGTGTATCAGTCACTAACATTCCACTTTTCACACTATCACACTTGTCGTTTTCGTAGTTCGTTACACGCAATGTCCTTATCACATAATATGATATATATCAGTTTCATAACTCTACAGAGTGTGGAAGATGTCCCTCGCGTTATTCTTAGAATAACGCTTGTAGGAACACTCGCTGAATCAGCTGCCACTGAAATGAATTTTTTTTTATTATAATGTTTTTATTTAATAAATCTGATGAGTCTCCACACTGAATGATAGCAGATAAATAAAATTATAGGTCAAATAGAACCAACACAATTTTGAGTAAAAAAATAAAAATAATAAATTCCCCTATCACCACCATTGTGTATAAAATTAAAGGCCGTCTCTCGGCCTCTTAACCATGATTAGTCTCTGAGTCTAAATTACCTTCTATTAGCCATAGCGCGTCGTTTAGCGGTCTGCCGTTGGTGTTCAAATTCGAAGTCCTCTTCAGTTAGATTCAGCCTGGGCATGTGATACATCAGGTAATCTTCCGCTAATATACCTTCGGGGGGATGTCGGAGCACCTCTAGTGTTTCACAGAGGCCGGAAGCCCGTTTGCGGACTTTAGCGGGTCCTAGGGCTCCAGCTAAGATTACTAGAGCCGCTTTGAATAGCACCTGGAAAAGATTTTTCCTTTATAGTTTTGTTAACTGTATGTGATATTTTCTGAAGAATAGTTTAATTATATCACATTTTCTTTGTGAGGACAGTAACCAAAATATAAGTGTACGTAAATACTATCAGTTTTAAAATATTGAGAATTGTCTTCAAAGATTTATATTATTTCAAGAAAGCAAGGACAGGACCCACCATATTAAAAAAAAATGCTAACTCTTCATCATTTTATTTATTATATTTTATTTGACAATTTTAATTAAGCTAGGTGATTTAATTAAGCTACATCAGGTATGCCAGTCTTCAAAATCAATTATAAACCTGCCCTACCCAATCCTGATTGCCAGACAGTAAAACAGTTTCATTTTATCTGGTACTTTTTAAACTATAAGTGAACAAACAGACAGACAAAATAAAAATCTATTACACTTTTTCATTTCCCTTAATCATTATTATGCAATTATATTCGTATTATTATAGCATAGATACTATTTTAATAATTGTTTTCTTTATATATAAGCAAATATACAAACTGAACTTTTGAGAAACTACTTGACAAATAAGGAGAGACATTTGTTGACACAATGTTGAAGTCCGATAGCTCGTGAGAGTTATACAACTTCAAAAAAACCGTGGGACCAAGCACGTAGGTATTATTAATTTTATGTTTTTATAGGATTCACTATTTATTATTGTGGGAAAGAGATTACTTTAATAGTGAATTTTTATCATAAAATTATTAATAAATATGTTTTAGCACTAACAAAAAATATATTAATATAAAATTATCTAATCTAACTCAGCCAGAACCTATTATGACTTTGTCACATAAAAATAAAGTCCAGTAAGAGTTGTTTGTGACACATGCCACAGTCTACACTACATGTTGAAAACATTAACGCAGCTTTAAAAAATGCCTACACATACAAAACAATTAATCAATTCAATCTAAATTCTTGATATCAAACCCCACAGCGACAATAGCCTTGAAGTAGTTACCTTAACCCCCTCGCACAGGAAGCAGTCCCACACCCTGAGCAAGCTGTCCCAGGGCAGCGTCCGCGTCAGCGCGCAGAGGAACCACTCGGTGGCGTAGAGCACCGGCTCCACGCGGTGCTTGCCGAGATGGCGGTGCACGGCCGGCGCGGTGCGGCGCAGCAGGGCGTGCAGGATGTCGCCGTCGCGCTGGAGGACCTGGAATCCAATTTTTTAAAAGAGGTTTTATCATGATTGACTTTCAATAATTATGAATGATCTCATAACTATACAATTTAAAGATAACATAATAAAATTATATAAAAACCATGATATTTTGATAAATCAAATGAAAAATTTATCGAAATAAATGAAATATATTTTTGTGTTTTGTTTTTATGTTATTTAGATACTACGTACACTGATAAACACACTATAAGAGACTTGCTACCTTAAACAGACAGCCTCATCCATTTTAGGGAAAGAATTTAATAGCAATGACATGACAACATTTATACATTCTTTTTATTAGATTCACGCTGTATCCCGCACATGGCAGAGTAGGCGCCGTATGAGCCATAGGAACCTAGTGTAATTTATACATATTTTATTAAAATCAAAACCTCAAGTATACAAACCTCTAATCCAGGATTATAATAACCGCTAAGGTACTTGTCGCTAATACTGACGAGACACCAAAAAGCTTGTACCGCTGGCATGTGCATTAAAAGGAAAGCTGCAACCGGCGCTTGAGCTTGGAAGTAACCCACTTTGGGATTCAGAACTGAGTAGGCTTTTAACACGCAGAATAACTCTTGTTGACTGGAATAAAGAAATATATAGTTGTGAGTAAAATTGCTGTTGCTGTTGCATTTCTGGTTTTTCATACGATAAAATTGTTTATTGACTTCTTTCATAGTAAATTTAAAAAAAAAATCTGTCCGAACAGCCAGTAGAAAACAAACCTCATGATTGATAACGATACTACCTCGGGACAGAATATTCGCGTGGTTTATTTATTAATGAATTATATAAACACGATACCTTTATAAAGCATAAGTAATATCCTAATTTATTTCAATACAATATTATGACGTAAAGGAAGTTAAACAAATCGTTTTTCCAGCAATCTTAAATAAGAGTTCGTCACCGCTCCCTAAATCTTAACTTAAAAAACTTAAGTATTGAATGCCGGTGAAAGTTTAACAATTTTCTCGTTAAGTATTAGTAATAAAGACTACGATTCAATAAAATGTGTCATACACGATACGCAGTGATATCTAACCTATAGCAGCTAGAACCGTTGTATTAAGACACTATTTTCCGGGTTCCGCTCTAATTCGAGACATAGTTTGTTAGTTCAATGATGAAAATTAACCTTGCACTTTTTAATTCCCCCGAGTGGGAATTAAACCCAGCAGTCGCTTTTCCACTGTGCCACGATGACCTTAACAAAAATCTAATAAGCTTTAAAAATGTTTAATATATAAACACATTACATACAATACAATAAATAATTCGCGCTATATTCTTAGTTTAATGTGAAAGTAACGCCTAATTCTTTTATGGACCGAAATCATAAAGTAGCAACTGAATTAATTATACTAATAATAACTTCATTGATAAGATATTAGTCTTTTTTTTAATTTTAACTAATTTCCCGCCTTCTTTATTTCGATATAACGCGTCAATCTGCTTTTTCCAATAATTTCGTTATTTTTTTAAAACTACTTACAAAACCGGGTAGATACTGATCCTACAATGGATTATGTATGTAAATATTCCCCGAGTGCAATTAGAAACCACACTTATTGCGGTTACTGTTCACAACAAACTATTTACAATAATTAATTATATGAGGCACAATCGACCTAAACACAATAATAATAGGCAACAACATGTTTATAATTTAAGTGTACCTGTCTTATCTGTAAGCGTACGGAACAAATCATGGCAAACTTTAAATATTCTTCAATAGAAACAAATAGAATATTCTTATCATATGTAAACTCAGTGAACACAAGTACGACGAGAGCTACTATAAAATGATTTTCCACATACAAATGTTCCAAATAGACATAAATGTGACAGTTTGTGAGGATGGACGTTTGTTCTGGATTCACACAAAAACTGCTGAACGGATTTAGATGAAACTTTGCACTAATATAGCTTATACATCAGAATTACATATTGGCCACTGTTTATGATAAACGAATGCAATTCACTTACTTATTTGGCAATTAAGTACATTAAATATAATTTATTTCATATAGATGTATCCAAAACGAGCAAACTATGACACTTTTTTTCATTTAAATGAAATTAAAGCTCAAATGATAACTTTTCAAGTTTTCATCTTTCACTTTAAACGTAAAACGTATATTATCTTAGATTTATATCTCAGTTGAAATTATCATATTAAGAAACATATTCTTAATATGATAATTCCAACTGAGATATAAATCTAAGATATATTTTAATATATCTTAGATTTATATATTTTAAGCACATTGTATTAACGTTGTAACCTGCATATAGTAAGGTCGGCAAGGGGGGCCTAATGTGAAGACTCTCCGTTCCCTCTTCCCTTTTAGTGGTGAAACACGCTTTGTCAACCAGGAAAAAGGAATATTCCTTCGAGTGGGGATCGAATTCACGTTATCCCACTGCCCCACGTCGTGCCCTTCCTTAGTTAATTGGTAAGTTAAATTTTTTACCAAATACCATTTTCCTAATACATTAACTTAATAACAAAAATAAAAGAGGATGAGGCGGCGTTTAGCTTACCCAAGACCTTCTTCTCTAATAAACATTTCGTGATAAGGAAACTGTCGGTGTAAGTCTTTTCTGATATCCTCCATACATTTGGGGTCGCCGGGAGCTTTTAGTAGTTCCTCATACTCATCTGGATGTTTCTCTAGCAGTAACTGACCACCGCATAGATAGAGCCAGGCTTTAGGTCTAACTGAGGCAGGAATACCTAAAACAATAAGAAAGAAATAAGAAATATTTTTTTCAAAGTTAACGCAGTGGATGATGGTTCAGTGTCTGGCTGCAGGTGCATTAGGTGATTACAGCAGTAAGCAAGTACCGAAGACATACAACTTTGTGTAGTTCAAATAAATATAATTAACTGTAAATAAATGTATTTAACTGGTATTTCATCATGATATATGTTTAAATGGGCAGAAAGTAAAGAACAGAGTGTCTTAACATTAGGTTCTCTTTGCTATATGTAGGGGAAATATTAATGAAATTTAAATAAATGTAACTTGTACGAATTATAAAGGATCTTATATGCACTTGTGGTTGAATTCTGTATAAAAATTTCGAAAGCAGGATTTGAAATCGTGCCGTGGCAAGAATTCCAAGACCTCTAGTCAATAAAACATATATACTAATCACCTTCTGCCGAGGTGAATCATAAAATTTTTTTTTTGCTAGCAACTCCGCAGCCGTGTTTTAATAAGGCTTGCCCCAAAAAATTATTTAAAATAATGATCACGTGGCGAGAGCGCACATAATTTTTTCTTATTATTTTGTTTTATTCACCTTAGTTTAATTTTTATTTTTGTACTTTATTTACTACTTTAACATATGGACTTCATTAATAAAAATAAAAAAGTTTTCATTACTGTGAAAATAATAAAAATAGTAAATTTAAAAACTTTTTACATTTTATACCGCTTATAGCGTTGGAGGTCAAACACTCCGTTTCTCCGCTTTGTGCCCGAAATCGAGACAGCGTGTTGAGTAGCGGAATTAAAAAACTATAGCTTCTTAAAATGCTAAGTTTTTATATTTGTTCTTACCTTTTCGGCATCTCTCTCGAACCTTCTTATAATTTTTGCTCATGAAGGCTTCCCAGTTATTTAACATTCGTAGCCATTTTTGTTCCCTTTTTAATATTGTGCTTGGAGATAGAGTCCGTTTTCTAAAACAAATATTAAAAACCTTTTCCAATTTGATAGAAAACGTCAAAATATGGCGCCAAAACAAACATTTGAGAATTGAACAACCAGTTTTGGACGCCAAATCTATAAGCATTAGCATTATCTGTTGGATCAGAGCCAAGATAAAACTGAAAATAAATAAACACATCTGACCTACTAACTACTTATCTGTATGTTGATAATCTGTTAATTTTAAAGAATAGATAAGAATTAAATTTGTATAAAGCGCTGTTATATTCATATTTATCGCTAACTATGCCACTTTTGCCAATCACTTCATCCATGCAACGTAACCATCAAAATGATGTCTAGGTAGAAAATGAAATGTCTATGTGTAATACAATAAATTGTATATATAATATATATCTATATATATATATATATATATATATATATATATATATATATATATATATATATATATATATATATATATATATATATATATATATATATATATATATATATAATATATATATATATATATATATATATATATATATATATATATATATATATATATAACACAAATTTTCATGTTAATAACACCAGTGGTACTATAAATCACACTTCGTTTATACGGCGCAGAGATAAATTAATTACTATTTAATGATAAAGTTTCACTACTATAACAGTGACGTTTTTAAGTATATTTTCCCATTCTCACACATAAACACACTTGTACTGTTAGACAAATATAATTATTGTAAAGATAGTTGTTGTAGTAGTACTATACTATATATAACCGGCAATTATAAATTTATAATAGACAATTTTATTGTAATATATATCTTTTTTAGAGCCATTTTTGGCTTTTCGTGTATCTATGTTATATATGTACATGTAAATGGCAATCAGTAAAGTATATAGCTAAAGTTTGGTCCTGTGTTTTTATGCAGACCGAGCCCCAGGTTCGAATTATACTGTAATATACAATATTTTTCGTGGTTCTATATTACATGACACATTGTCTCGAAAAAATTAGTACACATTTTTATGCTTTATTTTCTTGGCAGGGCGAGATTATAGTATTAATATATTTCAGGCTCGAGTGTGAATCGAACCCACAATCGTAGCATTAAAAGTCAGGATGTTATAATTTTCAAAAATAGATAAAAATATTTCAATTTAAATTACAAACCAAAATTCATCTAACTCACTTAGCCAACTTATTTTGTATAATTATTTACGATTAGGTGCTGATATAAAAACCGACAAACATGTGTGTCACATGAGAACTGTCTCTTATCAAGTACCTAACTCATGTACAAATACTGCGACTAGTATTAATCGTTACTCGATAAATCAGTTTGTATATGGCAAGATCAACATGCCATTCTTTTATTGCACTTTGTTTTCCTTTAAAATCAACCTCAAGAATCTGATTTCAAAACATGTATATAAAAACCAATGATCATACCAATTTGTAAATAGTTTCAAACTCTAAGAAAATAATGCTCGCATTACAATATCGTTTATAATAATTCCTATATTAAGCAATTTTACAATTCACACAGATGATTGTATTATTTCAAAGAATATACTCCACAATATATCGTCTTACACGGGTTAATTGCTTAATAAAGCAAGCAATATGGCGTTTATGTCACGAAGGCAATTTTCGCACCGCCACGCCGTGCTGTGCCGTTATCGGATACCGCGACCAATGCAACCGTTATCACGGGTTCGATCGATACATAGCTAAACGACTTACTCATTGTTTGTTTGTAGCTTCAACTTCCTTTTTATGATTTCTAAGTATAAATATATATGAAGTTCTCAAATAGCAGTTTTTTATATAGTCACATATATTTTTCTTTTTTTTTAATTCTCTTTTGTTTCTTCACCACATACTTTTGACGTCCGTGCCATTGTTGTTCTGGTTTTCTTCTGTTTGTATAATTAGGGTTGGAGATTTTCTTTCATACGAACTTTTAGTACATTTATGTACTGAAAGTTACTAAAGGGCAATATTTGGTTGGCCGACGGTTGTCGTCGACAATATCTTCAGCTGTTGTGTTTTCAGGTATCTTGTTAGACTTTATTGCGCCATCGTCTGTATTGATATTATTGTCACATATATTGGCACCGGGTACCGCACTGGGTAGCAGACAAAATATGGGGAAAGACGCATTATTATCCTCTTTCCTTCGTTCCACAGTGTAATGTCACCATACGTTATCTTAATTAGACCTACTCATAATCGCAACATACAATTATTTTTTTAGCTTCACGATGTATCCCGCACGTAGCAGAGTAGGCAGAGGGAACCGTAGGCAACGTACAGTAACCATGCGAAGGAACCTAGAGTTAAGACAATCCGTTCTCTACTTTCTTCCTTTCGAGCCATTGCGTGTTGAGTGGCAGAACTCTACGCCGTACTTATGCCTTGTTTTCGGAGCGAAGAATGTGAAAATAATTAATTTTCCCCGAGTGGAGAATAATTCATTCTTACCAATATACAATTTTTAAAAAATATTCAAAATGTTGTCTTTTCTTTATTCTGATTGTTGTGGATTGATGTTGCGAAAATACTGTACGTTCATCGGATATGCACACGTGTGCAAAATTCAGGCAAGCCAGACTGTACTGCACTATGAGTGAAATTAATATTTCCTTACATAAATACAAGTGAAGCTAATAAAAGCTATGTTAGGTATAGAAATATATATTTATAAAAATTACACCATAATTTAAATTGTATAGTGATAATTTTAAATTACAACTAACCCGTATATTAATCATCATGATACATGTATAAATCATGTAATAGAAATGTAAAAAAAACATTAAGTTCAGTGATCCACTTCAGTATTACCAATAACTAGATTGCAAATGTACGTCGAGCACCAATCGCTAACAATGGATAATAATTATTATCAAGTACAATTTGTCATACATTTTTTCTTTTTTTTTTTAAAAAGTTTTATACAGATAAAAACAAAATTTACGCGAAATGCTATTGAAAAAATATACATTCCCACGAGAACTACTTTTATTTCACCGCAATGAAAAGTGCTTAACCGAGTTTATGTGAGTCGAATAGTATGTACTAGTTGACTCTACGTTAAAGTTCATATTTTTTTAACGGAGGTCTTTGGTTTTCACAATTTTTACACATTTATGTTATGAAACTATTTTAACTGGATTATTATAGTATATTTTGGTATTTGAAAACCCATTTTGCTTGTGGACGACTGCAATATATATATTATTAGTAAAACTTTAAATCTGTTTTTACTTTACAGCACATAAGCCTTCGTGGTACTAAGTCACATCCTTCGCTTTACTATTTTGTTAATACAATATAATACTTGTCGCGCTTTAGTCATCTTATTCGTAGGCTGACACTGTCGTGACCGTGACAAGCAAATTAACTTACTCCAGAATAGTATGACCTAATTATTTGTAAACTATTATAATTTATATGAGAATATTATTTATAAAAAAAACCATAGCTATAATCTTTATTGTTATTTAAATGAATATAGCATACTTCATAAACTATAACATAAAAAGATGTATACATCAGCTTAAAAAAGTAAACAATGTGAACAATAAAAGAAAACAATACCAACTCTACCTATGAAGTAAATTCTAGAGCACTTGAACAAATATCACAGTATGTACTATCCTGACTCAGTCCACAAGAAAATGAAATTGAAAGTACTATGAAACGCAAATTCACAGATAAGATGATGTATCTGAAAACATATTACATTTCCAACTTGTGTTTCAATTTTTCTTTCTCTTTATAATCTTTTAATCTACAGTGTTAAGACACTGTAGGGTAAAAGATCGTATAGTTAGTTATTTATATGGAAATACATTCATTCATTCTCACAAGCAGAGCAATCGTTTCCTCGCTGAATTAATAATAGCTCTATTGAGCTCTGACCTCCTCAGTAACTTTAATGAAGTAAATAGTAAAGTAGGTTTAATTAAGTTAGCAAAGTATGTATATTTATTTAAGCTTTTGAATAGTAAATATTACAAAGGCACAAAAGTCAAAGGCAAAAGTCATTTTATAAAGGCACTAGCGGCCGCTCGCGGCTTCGTCCGCGTGGACTTTAGTTTTAAGCCACCGAGTTTTATACAAACTTGCAAACTCTATTTTATATATTCATCGGTGGAATTTTTAAATATCCTTTCTTAGCACATCACTACATACTAAGACAAATGTACCCTCTAATTTTGAACAAAAATAAGTGCCTGTGATAAGAAAAGACACCTTCAAAATAAGGTATTATTTTACAATTATTATTTCATAAAAATGGTAAGTAAGTAAATATTCTTAATTTTACACCAAGTCAAGATAAAACATTGATATATGTTTATAATATGTGGAACATTACAAAAAGGCAGCCTTATTGCTAAGAGCAATCTCTTCCAGGGTAGGTCCTTGGGTAGACGAGAGAATAAATGAAATCGGGAAGGGATTTAGCACATATTAACTTATTGTTAAAATAAATATAAACCCATAAATACACACATACGTATATTACATACAAAAAATACATATATATAAAGATACTTGTAAATAAATAACCATACCAACCAACCATTTGAAGCAGGGGAAGAATAACAAATAATAAGCTTTCAGCCTGATTTAAAGTTTGTATAGTTTTAGCCTGCTTGACTTTTAGGGTGGTTATAGTGAATCAACCTAAATAGCTAGCTAACTATCTAGATATGCTGTCACAGCTTGACATTTTATAGCCTACACAAAAATAATTTTTCAATTTCAACCTGTAGTTTCTGAAATTGGTGCATTCAAACAAACAAATAAACTTAGCTTTATATTATTATAAGTAGAATAGATTTAAAATCCATTTTATGTGCCATTTAATTTAATATACTAAAAGTAATAAAAAAACATAATTCTCTTTATACTCTTCTTCTTCTTGGCATTAGTTCCGGCTTTTGCCAGGATCTGCCTTCCGACTAAGCCTACTCCACTTTGCACGGTCTTAAACATCCTCAGTGGACAATCTATTGACTCTCATGTCTTGTGTCACGACATCCAGCCATCGCTTCCTTGGGCGTTCGGGTGGTCTAACTCCAGGGACAGACATGTCAAGGCACTTCTTTCCGACATAGTTCTCAGATCGGCGCATAACATGGCCATACCATCTCAGACGACGCTCTTGGAGCTTATTCGCTACGTCACGGACCCCAAGACTACCTCGAATGAATGTGTTGCGTATGCGGTCGGACCGCGTAACGCCACACATCCATCTCAGCATCTTCATCTCCGTGACGTGAAGCTCCTGAGTGTGCCGAGATAATGTTGGCCAACATTCGCTGCCATATATAAGAACTGGTCGGATAATGCTCTTGTATAGCAGTCCCTTGAGCTTGGGCGGTATTCTGCTATCGCAGACCACACCAGTGACCTCCCGCCATTTGGCCTAGGCAGCGTTTATACGGGCATGGATGTCATGGTCGATGCCTCCAGACTCATGCATAACGGCTCCAAGGTACCTGAACTTCTCCGACTTAACGGCTGGCTCAGGCCCGATATGGATGGTGCTCGAGTCCGGGTTCCTGCAAGCCATGTACTCGGTCTTTGACACATTCAGTTTGAGACCACCGTTCTCAAGCACACCCTTCCACTTTACGCTCCAGCATCAGTCGGTTCTCGTCGATGAGTACTATGTCATCGGCATACATCATCAGCCACGGAGGCTGGCATTGGATGTGAGCCGAGACAGTATCCAGCACTACATTGAATAAGAACGGATTAAGAGCTGAGCCCTGGTGAACCCCTACTGTAATCGGGAAGGGCTTGGTGTCGCCAACAGCGGTCCTAACCACTGAAGCGGAGTCGTTGTACATATCTCTGATAACCTCAATATAGGCTTCAGGGATCCCCTTGGATCGCAATGCCCACCAGATACACTGACGTGGCACACAGTCAAAGGCCTTCTGCAGGTCCAAAAAGGCCACATGCAGAGCTCTCCTTTTTTCCCTGTAAGCCTCCATCAAAGTTTTGAGGGCAAAAATGGCATCCATAGTGATCTACTGATCCTGGTTGAAACCCATACTGAGACTCAGAGACAGTACATTCTTGGAGAAGCCTGAGGCCGATCATGCGCTCGAAGAGCTTCATGGTGTGGCTCATAATCTTAATGCCCCTATAACTACCGCAATCTTGAACACTGCCCCTTCTTTTGAAAATAGGGATAATAAAGCTCTGCCGCCACTGATGTGGCATCTTTCCAGTATTCAAGATACAGAGACAGTACATTCTTGGCGGAGCCTGCCCCTCCAGAGTTTCAAGTTTATCGTACAATGGCGACAAACTTTCTCTGCGGGCTATGGCTACAGCTCTTTTGCTGGCCCGTTTCGCTGCTATGTACTCCAGTCTGTCTTCAGGAGAGTTGGAATGCTGCATTCTTTAAACGCAGCCTTCTTTTCCTGAGTCACCCCCTGCACCTGGTCATTCCACCACCATGTCTCCCTGTCGATGACACGCCCACCCTTAGTAACACCAAGAACTCGCTTGCCCGCCGCAATGATTGCTGAATGAGCTCGATCCCATGCAGTCTGAGCGGTCTCGGTGTTAGTCAGTAGATTTTGACTCTCCACCTCCGCCAAGAAGTCTGTCTGCATCGGCCCATTCAACAACCACCACTTAATCCTAGGCTTGCGTTTCTCAGCTACTTTCTTTTTCGGGGTAACATTATAGTCCATGACAAGGAGGCGATGTTGGGCCGTCAGGCTTTCGCCGGGACTGACCTTACAGTTGGTCACCCTGCCTATATGACACCGTCTAGTCAGCAAATAATCAATTTGAGTTGAGTGGGACCCGTTCTTGTACGTGATAAGGTGCTGAGGTTTCTTCTGGAAGAAAGTGTTCACGATGGCCAGATCAGACGCAATGTAGGTTCTTAGAATATTTTCTCCCTCTGCATTGCGAAGACCATATCCAAAACCCCCGTGAACACGTTCATACACCTCAGCGACCCTACCCACATGACTGTTCAAGTCCCCCCCAACTAAGACTGATTCGGTAGACGGTATAGCGAGTAGGACCTCTTCATACTGCTCCCAGTCTCCTTTTCAGCCGTGCTACAACCTGCCTGGGGAGTATAAGCACTGATTAAGTTTGTGATAACGCCCTCGATCAGTACCTTTATCCGCATCAAGTGGTCGCAGCGACGGTCAACTTCAAGAAGCCCATTCTGAAGCTCTTCAGAAAGCGCTACCGCCACACCGTTTTTGTCTGGAGGTGACCCAGTGTATATAAGGCGGTAACCCTGCCCGATGTTACGAGACTTATTGCCCTTCCAGCGAGTTTCCTGAAGGAAAGCACACTGGACCCGACGTCTCATGAGTACATCTGCGAGTTCTCTGCAGCAAGCCAAGCCAATATTCCATGTTGCAAATCGGAGATTCCGTCTGGGTACTGACGTCGTTAGCCGTGCCCGTATTTATACTTATACTATACAATATAAACATTATACTCTTTGTCCAAATTATTTATACAATAAAATTTGATTATTGCAAATCAATATTAAGAAATAAGGATTTTATGTTTATTTGATGGTTTCTGAGGGCTTCTTTGATATTTGTAAAAATATATTTGCATAACTTATGCAATATAAAGATGGTATTGTTACACAGTTGAGATCTAGCTTATTGTGATGATTATGGGTTCAGATGCTTACCTAACATGGTTACAAAAAGACAAGAAATCAATTTTATAAGTGTAAATGCACTTTAATGTTGTGTGTACCAATAACCAAGAGCCTATCAATTACTTACTACTATTTTACCTAGTGTACAAAGCCTTTTACAAAATCTGATATGTGAAGCTCCATGATCATAATATATAGCCAGTGAGAACACGTTAAATACCAAGAATTTAGGTCATTAATGTAAAGTAATTGAATTTCATTGCAATGAGTTGAGTATGTAAAGATTTTGGTGATTCTTATTAACTTGACACTGACAATGATGTCATGATTCAATTACAAAGATTATGTGTCAATGCTAGTGGTTACATACAAGTGTCAGTTTCACATTTAAGTTGCAAATGGTAATAGTATATGAAAAAATGATTATTTCACGGAAATTATATATTTATTTACTTATATAAATATAATTATTTGTATAACCTATATTATTTCCCTAATTCAAAATTGAGATTCTTCAAGGCTGATAGAGCTATTAAATTATTTTCTACACCAGTAAAAATGTTCAAACTTACAACACATGGTAAATTGAGAAACGCAAGAATAATATAGCAAGTTCTATGGAATGAACAACAACAATATATGTAAAGTAAAGTATCAATGACAAATTGTTTAATATTATAATCAAAATGTACCAAATATCATCTATTCAATATTCCTTATAAAAATATTAATATTAAATATTTCCCTCAACTTTAAAATTTTCTCATGACCATTATATAAATATTTATCCTTAGATTATTGATTAAAATACTATATAACATGTTTTACTATAAAATATATAAACAACATTTAAAGATACATTATGTAATATTTGACAGAAACAATTTACAAAAAACAATTAGATAATTGCTTTGAATAATATTATTAACAAACACTGCTCTACTTAAATTTATCTTTAATGAAGTCCTATGAAATCAGAAATTTTACACATTTTTATAAAAAACCTGTACTATAATGTTTATTCGAAAAGTTGTGAAATTTCTTAACAATTTCTAACATGTTGTCTATGCATTTATACTAGATAATTATTATAATTAACTTAAAAAATGGGTACAACTCAAAAATCCTGTATTAACTATTCTTTTACAAGTGCATTAGATTAATATTTTTTGATTGAGTTCATAATAACTACAAAATAAAATCCACTAAATCTGCTGGGTATCAGTGTATTTTCTTCCAAAATTCACCTTACAATTAAACCTGAGCATATAGTAAATTAAAATAGCTCTGAGTGAAACAGCCTTCAAATTACACACATAATTAGTATGAAAGAATATAATTACTCACTTCTTACATTCTAATTGTTGAATGCAACAATACTCGGCCTGTTGGAAAATTCGACTGTTCTTAATTTTATATGTACATATATGAATGTGAATGTAACTGTTTACAACTGTTGAAAGTAATTAGAATATGTGAAAGTTTTTACATTATACAAATTTCTTTTTACATACAAAAGTATTGTCAAAAAATAAATAACTAATTTTGTATCATGTCAAGTAAAAGTAAAAAGTATATTGTTAGTTTAATAGTATAATATATCAGATACTTATATAATAATATATAAGTTACATCAAATATGAATTGATATTTATAAAAACATCTGATATTATTTAATGTATTCTTATTTTGTAGAGCAAAACATCTTTTTGATAGAGAAATAATAAAGAAACTGAAGTTCAAAAACTTTTGACAACATGAATATTAAACAATAATAATTTAATAAACCAATATTACTTACGGTTCTGGACTATATTGAGCTCCACCAAAAAATCCATGTCTATCGGGCTGTGTAGTCACAGATGAACATATAGATGCATTATCCTGGTCTCCCTCCCCTCCAGCACTTTTCACGCTTTTTTGTAATGACATAATTAGAATAGGTAAAGAGTAGTATCGCTTATTTTACCGTATAAAACATCACACCAAACACCACATAGATCAGCAGACAATCGTGCGGAAACTACAAAACATAAAACTCTTCCGGATGTTGACGCCCGTAGTCAAAATTCTGATAGTCGACCAGTAATGACTTTACGCACACAATGTCACGCTCACGAACCAGTTCATATTAAAAAATACTGAGCTAAAATTATTTACACAGAACAAATAAGGCTATAGAACGTGCCTCCAAGTTAGAACAAATTATCACTTCGTAGCAAACTGTAGCAGCATAACTAAAACATTGCGTGTGGTTCTGTCACAGAGTACACTAAAATGTTATTTTTTTATCAACACATAATACATGGTATAGCTCATACGTCATTTTCGCAACGCAGATTATTTATTAATAATACACAATAATATTATGATACACTAGTGACTACAAATAATTATTACTGTGCATAAAATTTCTTGTACAATAATTAATATACGTAAATAAAATGTTACTTAATATTTATGATGAAATTTTTTTAATTTAATGTTGTAGTCTGCGGTCCTTGTCCGTAATAAGAAATATATTATAGCAATTAATTAAGTTTAACAAATGAACAGAAAAATTTTAAGCAATACCTTGAAGCTATTAAAATTTAACGGTGGCAAATTACATCTATAGTCTATGATGTGAAATGATGAAAAATCAATCTATGACAGATAGAAGATAACCTAAAATCTTTGAACTATAGTAATATTCTAAAGGAAAACACAAATAAATTAGAAAATACATCTTAAAATGTATTTATAGTAGTCACTGCATGTATGAGCTACTTATTAGTCTAAAGAATATTATAATATAAGTAATTTAACTGAGAAAGAAGTTTTATCATAAAAATGATTTCTCTTAAGGAATTGATATTCCTTCCTAAATTAACTAGGTTCAATTCATCAGCTTCTGCTGTATTCATAAATCGAAATCCCAGAAACTTGGAACGAATGCGGATTGCTCGTAAACCTAATGGGTATCATTTAGAAAAACCTGGAAGAAAGTTTTGGCATAAGTGAGTTACTTAAAAAGTTATGCATTCATTTAAAAAAATATTATACTTTGAATCTCGTAACTAATATAAGCTCTTTATGTGCCACTGACTGTCTATAAAAATTTAACTATATTATATTATTTACAGATTGTCACTTACAGTAACTAACAGATTAGTTAAAGCAGAAGTAGTTCACTTTGTAAATGGCCCTGTTGTTGAAGCTAAAACCTCGGAAAAAGCTCTCCGCAATCAACTTTACAGTATAACTGATACATGTGCCTACAAAAATCTTGGAAAAATTTTTGCACAAAGGTGTTTAGAATGTGGTATAACTGAATTATATTGCAATTTGGAAGTGCCTAAGGGAGGTAAAGTTGAAAAATTTTTGGAAGAAGTTTCTAAAGGAGGGGTTAGAATGGAAGAATCAAGTGTATATAAAAAACCACAACCATGGGACATGCATAGACCTGAAAAGCCATGGGATGTAATAGAAGAATAAATATTTGAATTAGTAAACTATAGATGTATTTAGAATTAAAAATATAATAAAGATCTATTATTGCCTTTTAATGTTGAATGGCAATAAAAGGGTGCAGGTTGATTTAATATTCTATACTAAAATTATTGCAGTAAATAACACACACATCCCGATCCGATCCAAATTTCAGGATAAAAAGTAGCTTATATGCTGCTTACAATCTCTTTTTCTTCTAGTAAAAGTTACATTAAAATTGGTTCTGCTGTTCTGGATATTAGAAAATGGACAGCTAAACAGACAGACCGATAATAGACCGATAATATTTGTAACATAGTTTTTATGTTTTAGTAATGTAATAGGCCCCAAAAAAAATTTTTATATATCTATTTGTCTTTGCATTTGTGCATGCTAATCTCGGAAACTGGACGGATTTTAACATATCATGCTTAGGTGTTTATTTTATTTAATTCAGTTGACTGAATATTGAATGGTAAAAAAAAAACATTCATTGAAATAGGGTATTGAAGAAACTGCACTCAATTTATTTAATGAATATTCCTGTAGCTCTATGTGTATTAATATATATACAGTACATATACGTATATTACATTTTTATAATTTTTATCTGTCTGTCTGTTTGTTCCGGCTAATCTCTGAAACGGCTGGACTGATTTCAACGGGACTTGCAGGTAGCTGTTGTAATAAGGTAAAACTTATGCTACTTTTATTAAAAAAAAAAAACATATATTAGAGTAAATACAAGTATACAGATGTACAATGTGATTACGTATAACATCGAACGAACGAATGCAATGCAGTTTACTTAAGAGGCGACGCCGCGAGCGGGTCGCTCGTTTATAAATAAGTTGGTAACATTTATTTAAAGTAGAGGTGTTCGTTATATTAGGTAGCATATTAAAAAAGCCGTTCGTTTAAACGAGCATATCGCTCTAATAAAAATGCGCAGCAACATGCGCTTGTTTCAGCTTTATTTTTGTTTGTTTCATTCTAAATTATACTCTAACTCCATGGAATAAGAATTATATTAATGAACAAGAAATAACGAATATTGAATTTGCTTAATAAGCATTTAACGAATATTTCACATTCTAAATGATGCTCTAACTCCATGAAATAAGAAGTATATTAGTGTGACGAGTATTAAAATCTGCTTTATTAAGCATTTAACGAATATTTCACATTCTAAATGATGCTCTAATATAATATGTACAACGACTCCGCTTCAGTGGTTAGGACCGCTGTTGGCGACACCAAGCCCTTCCCGATTACAGTAGGGGTTCACCAGGGCTCAGCTCTTAGTCCGTTCTTATTCAATGTAGTGCCAGCCTCCGTGGCTGATGATGTATGCCGATGACATAGTACTCATCGATGAGAACCGACTGATGCTGGAGCGTAAAGTGAACGCCTGGAAGGGTGCGCTTGAGAACGGTGGTCTCAAACTGAATGTGTCGAAGACCGAGTACATGGCTTGCGGGAACCCGGACTCGAGCACCATCCATATCGGGCCTGAGCCAGCCGTTAAGTCGGAGAAGTTCAGATACCTTGGAGCCGTTATGCATGAGTCTGGAGGCATCGACCACGACATCCATGCCCGTATAAACGCTGCCTGGGCCAAATGGCGGGAGGTCACTGGTGTGGTCTGCGATAGCAGAATACCGCCCAAGCTCAAGGGACTGATATACAAGAGCATTATCCGACCTGTTCTTATATACGGCAGCGAATGTTGGCCAACATTATCTCGGCACACTCAGGAGCTTCACGTCACGGAGATGAAGATGCTGAGATGGATGTGTGGCGTTACGCGGTCCGACCGCATACGCAACACATTCATTCGAGGTAGTCTTGGGGTCCGTGACGTAGTGGATAAGCTCCAAGAGCGTCGCCTGAGATGGTATGGCCATGTTATGCGCCGATCTGAGAACTATGTCGGAAGGAAGTGCCTTGACATGTCTGTCCCTGGAGTTAGACCACCCGGACGCCCAAGGAAGCGATGGCTGGATGTCGTGACACAAGACATGAGAGCCAATAGATTGTCCACTGAGGATGTTAAAGACCGTGCAAAGTGGAGTAGGCTCAGTCGGAAGGCAGACCCTGGCAAAAGCCGGGACTAATGCCAAGAAGAAGAAGAAGAAGCTCTAACTCCATGGAATAAGAAGTATATTAGTGTGACGAGTATTAAAATCTGCTTTAAACATTTTGTGAATATATCTTTGGAGTAAATTGTAATATTCATTAATGTTTTGAATACATCGACATCTAGTGTTCACGTTGTGAAATAGACATTTTTGACATTCTAAATTATGCTCTAACTCAATACAATAAGAAGTGTTATGAGTTATGAGTTAAGTAAGAATAGTTATGAGTACTGAAATCAGCAGATTTCATCATTTTGTGAATATTTTTTTAGAGAAAATTATAATAAAATATATTCATATATTGGGTACATCTATTGTTCACGTTGCAAAATAGCTTTATTTGTGAGATTCAAAATTATGCTTAATTCCATTGAATGACGTATTAAAAGAATGTTTGGAGAAAATTTGCGTTTTCTTTTTTTCTTTTTTTTTTAGATATTGAAGTCTTTGTATGAAAGTAATATATCATATAGCTTAAAAAGAAGCAGGTGTTTTATACACAGCATACTGCTTTATAACGTTGACGAAATAAAGCTGTCATGAACACCTCTAATTTAAAGTATTTCGTAGCGGCAACAATTTATACTATTCTGAAAAACCCCATAATGGCATTAATACGTTTTATTTATATAATTTAAAAAAATATATGTAAAGGACATAAAAAATCTTTAGAGAACATGTGAAAAATTTTTATAACATAATTTGACGATTCAGGAACAAAATTTATATAATTTTTTTTCTGCGGAGAAAAAAAATGATAATATTTGTATAATTGTCTATTTCTAACGGCATAAAAATATTTTTAATTATTTCTGCTATTTTTAGTTAACAAAATTTGTTATATATATGTATATAAAAGAGAATATAATTTTATTAAGTTTCTTTTTGACTCTAATGGAAAAATGGCGGAAAGCATGATGGCGTCTTTTTCTTTTCAAATGAGTTTGGAGTTGTCAATTTTGCAATTATCTCTTTCCTTCCTAAGGCAATAGCCGTTATACAGTAGGCACGCGTAGTGATCAATATGTCCACGTGACCTGTCGTCAGTCCAGCTCCATTCGCAGGTCGCGTAATTGCAAATGCAAAATGTGGAAACGCTTGTGTTGTTTTAAAATCATAATATTTTGTAGTTAAGTTTGTATTATGGTGTTAAAATGCCTGCATCAATTGGTGTTAATTTACGTGTCACTGGCCATTGCAGTCAGGGTGGTAGAAAGTACATGGAAGATTTGTTTTCCGTTGCGTATCAACAAACGGAAGACGAGAGAGACTTGGAATATGCTTTTTTTGGAATATACGACGGTCATGGGGGAGGCGAGGCAGCAGCCTTCGCTAAGGAGCATTTGATGGACTCAATCGTAAAACAGCGACAATTTTGGTCCGATAATGATGAGGATGTGCTTAAAGCTATAAGAAATGGTTACATGTTGACCCATTTGAACATGTGGAAAGAAGTAGGTAAATGTCAATTTCCAGATTTATATTATACTATTATAAGAGTCAATCAGTTGTCGGCTATGGTACCTCAAAAAATTGCAATGGATAGAGAGAATGTTCGAATGTTTCGCTTGACCTTGTTAAACATCAACTCATTAGTTTTTTTAAAGTACTTTGACATTGAGTCAACAAAAGATTTCCTAATGATTGTTGTTTTGTTTTTAGCTTCATTTAATAATATACATGACTACATTACCAAATATTATGTTACACAATTTCTGAAATCCTCCCACATTTTGCCAAAGTGAAAGCTGTTTTACCAGTTTGAAGTTTTTAAGTAGATTCCGGTTGACTTTTACCAAAAAACTGCAATTCAAAGGTCAAGAATTACAACAGAATTTAAAGTGTTTCTAGTATTATTCATTAGAAAATAATTTCTTAGGTGGTATTTCATAAACTACACTGCATACATTTATTTATATAATTTGATGTATTTGATTTTTAGAAAAATGGCCCAAAACCGTAACAGGATTGCCAAGCACTGCAGGAACTACAGCTAGTGTAGCATTTATTCGTCGAGGAAAAATATACATTGGACATGTAGGAGACTCTGCTATTGTTCTGGGATATCAGAAAGATGGTAAAATATATTATTATTATTATTAACATTATATATCATTTTAAGTGTGTACAGTTATTAGCTACTATAATTTTAAATAAAAAATATCATTAAGGCTTATATATTATTTTGTTGTTGTAAATAGAGTAAATTATCCTTCTAACAATTACAGGAAAAAGCTTTGATTGAGATATGTAAGCAGAACTCATTGTTTCCCTATGTAAACTTAACAAATATCTAGAAAGACGGAAATAATATATACTTATGTTGACCCAAGGGTAGAGCCAATAACTAAATTGTAAAAGAATAACTAATGTGTAAATAAATTTGTTTTAAAATTAATTTTTAATCATATTTATAGCCACTACAAATTATAAGTAAATATTAAAATTAAAAAATCACTTCACTTGGAAAAATAAATATTTAAAAATGTGTTCATAAGGCATATGCTGGGTAAACTTGTACCTGGCTTTTGGTAGAAATAATTGGTTGTCAACTCTTATACTTTACCCTGGTCTATATCAGAACACTTCACTATTTTTTTTAGCTTTTCCATTAACTCTGTCATATTCTACACACACATACATATTTTATAATTTATTTATTTGTTTTAATTTTCTTATAACAACAATATAGTTATTTGATACACAATAATTTGCTAATTTAAGGTTGTGACAACTGGGCTGCCAAGCCACTTACATCAGATCATAAGCCAGAATCGACTGCAGAAATTGAACGCATACAAAGATGTGGAGGAAAGGTTATATCAAAAGCAGGTGTGCCTCGTGTTGTGTGGAACAGACCACGCCCAGGGCACAAGGGACCAATTAAGAAGAACACTCCAATGGATGAAATTCCTTTTCTTGCTGTGGCCCGTTCACTTGGAGATTTATGGAGTTATAATCCACAAAATGATGAGTTTATTGTCAGTCCAGATCCTGATGTAGGAGTGCTGACTATAGATCCAACAAAATTTAGGTATGATAAATGTTTAAATATATTGACAACAAATTATGCTTATATAATTAAATTAAAATTCTATAATTATGTATTTAAGATTATACATAAAAAATATTTTTATTAATAATAATTAACAAGATTTTTATTGATATATATATACATATATAATTTTTTTTCAGGTGCCTTATTTTTGGCACTGATGGTTTATGGAACATGATTTCACCTGAAGGTGCTGTTAGTCTAGTACAAGCCACTGAGAAACATAATGAAGCTGCTTTAGTAGGAGGAGGTGGTGGAAACCAACCAAGAGATTGGCTTAATCCTTCTAAAAGTCTAGTAGATCACGCTCTAGAGAGGTAAAATTTTTTCTGTATTATATTTATATAACTGATTATATTTCTGCACTTTTTCTGTATATATTTTAGATAATTTACATGCCTAGGCATATTAATTATAATTTTGATATAGTATATTAGTTATCAATATATTTTATTATATTCATGATCAATGTTAGTAGTGCAGGCCATAGTGGAACAGCATCTGACCGTAAACCCTATGGCTATGCCATATGATGGTTCTATGTGTGGGTTCCATTTTTAATTACCCACTGTAGTTAGGCAAGAATTCTGGTGGAAATCGGAGATTAGCATGTCTCACTTGTTTCACTCTGTCTGCTCAAGCTGATAAAAAATTGTTTTGAATTTATGAAGGTACTGCATAAATATATATATATATATATATATATATATATATATATATTATATATATATATATATATATATATATTTATATTTATAAGGAAAACATTTTTTAGATGGTCTAATACTCGCATGAGGGCTGACAATACATCTGTGGTAACATTGATGCTAGATCCTCCCGGTCCCCCCAGGGCTACGGTTTTACGTTCGAGAACAACAGCTCAGAAGCCGCAGTCTGTTATACCATCTACTGCTCCTGCGTCCAATGTAAGTGTCCCTCCGACGCCTGCTAAAGTAGAGGAGCCAAAACCTGATGCTGCAGTTGAAAACGACACCCGGCAAGTGCCCCAAAATGGTCTTACTATTATGACTAGATACTCCGATGTGGACAAACCTGTCCCTTCTACAGAAGATTCTGAAAGAACAGCACCTTTACCGCCATGTGCCACACTCGATGGCCGATTTTCAGTGGGACATAGGGAAGAAAATGTTCGCGAGGACGAGACCAACGTTGAAACGGAAGCAATTAGTAATTATGGAAACCCTGCGGAGTCATATTTTATGGCTCGTTTACTAAATCGTTCGCGCATAGTGAATACTTTGTGTGACGTTTTCGCTGAAATAGTCAATGGGCAAGCAGTGAGAAATAATTCAGGTTCTCACGCGGGCTCTCCACCGGCCGCTACGGAGGTACCAGAAGCGGGCGGGGGCGATACCATGCGTGTAGCTCTTCCGCCGCCCTCCGCACCCCCCGAGCCCGGAGGGGAGCCCGGGCCTGCCGGCGACGTGGATGACGTCGGCATACAGATTAACGAGGTCTCCTCCAGCTCACCCACCGACTGTCCGCCACGCCCGCGCGGCCGCAAGTACCGCGGCGACGCGTCCGCGCCCGCGCCCACACACGACCGCGTGCTGCGCTCCCACCACGAGGCCGAGCTGCCGCAGAGACCGCGCACTAGACTCAATGGGACGCGCGCGCGGCCCGCCAGCGACGCGCCCCACGACCGCGTCGTCATACTGACGCGCCGCGGGCCTCCGGCGCCACCACCGCAGCCTCCTGAGCCGCGTCCGCCGCCGCGCCGCCTCGCGCCAGAGCCCCCAGCCGCCCCCGTCTCGGTCTCCGGAGCTCCGGCGGCCGGCGAAGCGGACGAGGTGCGCCGTGCCACGCGCTCGCAGCTGGCGGCCGCTCGGGCGCCGCGCGACACCCGACACGCGACCGTCAGCGCGGGAAACTCCCCGCGCGCCCCGGGGCCGGTGCGGCGGGCCCCGGCGGCGCGGCGGGACGCGGCGCGTGCGCGCTCCAAGGAGAACCTCGGCGTCGCACGGCGCCGCGCCCGCGCCTGCGCCGCCCCGCCGCCCACGCCGCCTCCGCCGCATGCGCGCCCAACGCCGCCACCCCCACCGCCGCCGCACACGGCGCACACGCCACACACGCCGCGCGCGCGCCTCGCAGGTAGCGCCGGCGCTGGTGCCGACGCGGAGGTGCACTCGACAACGGGCGAGGGCGCGGCGGGTGCGGTGTCGGAGCGCGCTCTGCGCTCGCGCAACGAATCGGCCGCGCCGGCGCCGCGCGCGTGCAAGCGGGCGCGCGAGGAGGGCGGGGCGGCGGGGGCGGGCGGCAGCAAGGCGGCGCGCGTGTCGTCGGAGCGGTGCGCGCGGGCGCTGAGCAAGCGCGCGGCGTTCCCGTGGGCGCCGGCGCTGGCGCTGCGCAACCGCCTACGCCGCCGCCTCGTCAAGTAGCGCGGAGGCGCGCGCTGTTAGTTCTGTATGGTTACCTGTGAGTGTAGATTGCAACGGTGCCTTCTAGTACTGCCAAAGTACTTTGACTTTTACTATATATATATGTGAGATCCAAAGATGACTGCGTCGTATACGGTTACGTTAGATTTCAGTTGTTATATGTATTTTTTATTTTACCGCTAGCCTCGTTTCGTATCAATACTGCATATCGCACTTTTAAGTAAAGTAGAAACAACATTAAGATCAAACAATTTGAAATTTGTCATTTATATTTTACTAACTATACTTACGTTATCAGAATATACAAGCACAAAACTCAGACTTGGATCAATTAGACGAGTATGTGAGTATGTTACTGCTGTCGTTAATGTTCCACATCCAACACACCATTGTTAACTTATGTTTCAAATTAGTATAAATTGTTTCTTATTATCATTAATCGAGCGATATGTATCATATTGTTGTCCTTACTGTGTTTATAGTTCACGATTAGTATATTTTTCCATGAGAGTAAACGTGTAAGCGTCGTTTGATAATATATATATATATATATATATATATATATATATATATATATATATATATATATATATATATATGTAGGTCTCGTCGACAGTAATCAATAGTACAAAGAAGTAAACTGCTTAGTAAATAGTAAATGAAAGTGTGGACCAGACGGACAAGAATAAATATTTATTTTGTCTATATTTATAGCACTTATCTTGTTGCATTTAATTCTAGGCGAATATGAAAATTTGATTTTCATAGAGATCATGTCAAGTCAGAGGCTACATAGTAACATTTAACTGCATATTATATTAATGACAAGGACATAAATTATTTCACAAAGTAAAGAATTTTATAAAAAAATTGTTAAAAACATAAATACAAAAATAGAACATTATTATATTATACCAAGAGTGCTTTCTAAACAATTGTTTAAGTAATGATAGTAATAGGATATATAATATGCATGTATGCTGAATATATTTTGTACAGTTGTCACCAAAATAAAATTGTAAATTGTTCATAATGAATATATTTTCTATGCAAGTGTAATGTTAAGAATCAGATGTTATTCTTTTATGAAAGGAATTATTTGTGTACTTCCTAATCAAAGCTTTATTAAGTTTGATAGTTCCATAGTAACATTGACGTCAATTACCAACGGAAATGATTTTGTTAATACCATGATACCATATACATGATAGGGTGGGTGGGTGTACTGTTTACTAGATTGTTCTACAAGTGTTAAAAATACATTAGACATTGAATATTTTTGCTACGGTAATGGAAACTCTTGGTGCTTCTCACGACATAACTCACACAAATTCACCAATTGCTTTCGCTATTCTCATTCGTGACATTACCATCTTATTATACATACTATTTTCTCGTCAGAGTAATGTATTGTGATCGCGGAACCATTGATTTATTTTAAACACCAAAAACGGTTTTGTGTACTGCAATTTTGTTGAGTAATTAATTTTATATATAAAGAAATTTATATAGAGCATGATCTTATTATGATAAGAAGTTAGATTTTTTATTATAGTAGTACATTATGTCCAAGGTTGTACATATGTGTACCTCTTTGAATAAAAGCTTATTTAAATATGTATTTAAGTAATTTCAATAGAAACTATTGGACGAGTTTTGAGGAAGGCGTTGAATGGCTCCGTATCAGTATCCGGCCGATCCGGGCTAGTATGTAATGTAATGTGCCTCATTTGTTACCGACTAAACGACAAAAACATAGGGAAAAGTGTTCTTTGATAAAATGAGATATTATGTATTTTTATTGAAAATAAATTTTATGAAGTGTAATTTAGCTTGTAAAAGATGATATAATATAATTTGTTAAGATTATATGTGTTAAGGTTTTTAGAAAATTTCAAGTTGGACTACACTCAATGAGACGTATGGGAGTCGTCCACGCGGCTTGATGTAGGAGTATATGTATATGTATAGTAAATAACTTTAACAAAATGGAAAATTTAATTTTGGCTCTAGTGGATATTGATGTTTTTTATTTTATTAACAAAGTAATAAATTATATATTGGGAAAGTTTTTATATTAGCGATTAATATAATTTATTCTTAACATATCGTACCTTTGCGAAAATTATACCATTGTTTAAAAATATTAAAAAACTAAAAAAATATATTGTAAAGATCCGAAAGCAAGATTCCCATACATTGTTAGTTAATACCCAGTTTGTTTTTCAGCGTAAAATTTTACAAGTGACGGGGTGTTAAGTTTATAGTTTACGAGAGTATGCTAGTTTGTATTCGTTGAGGATAAGATTGTGATGTGAAACATGGTGGTTACGTAGATTGCTATAGGAAAGGGGTAAAGCTGGATGAAACAAATTTATGACTATACATATTAATACCTATTGAAATAAAGAATTATTGTAGACTTTATTTTTTGATTTAAATAAAGTTTGTATTAAATAAATTGTCTTTTTATTGTTCTTCGTGTAGTGTTATGTAAAAGAGTATCTATACAACAACTCTAATATTGATTTAAACCTCTTAATTCATCACTCTCGGCTTCTAAAATAATACGAAATATGAATTCTATTTGTGTTACACTGAATGCGGAAGCTGCTACGCTCCCCTAGCGGACATGAATGGGCAGCAACCCGCCCCGTTGTATTCACATCTGTCTCCGTCGAGTCGCTCCCTATCACCCTACTATTTCATATCGCTAGGTTATAGTTGGGCGCGCGCTCTAGCGTCCTGTCGTCTCCCGCCCGGCCGGCCGTCACTCGTCAGTTACGCCACGAACGTAGTATCGTCGCGTGTGTTTCGCACTATGCCGCTTAATTAACGAGTTTTCACAACGGAGTGTGAAAATAATTGTAACCCACACAACGAAAGGTTGTTTTGAGTGCTTTTTACATTTGATAAAATAAATATAAGAATGCCGGTTTTGACGTGAATAAACGCGGGAAACTAGGTTTTTTTTTCGTGCGTACGTTTCGTTTATCGATCGACTCGCGCTACTGCATTGCACCGGTGCAGGGTGATAATGGATTGTCCTGTTTTGTTTATATCTTTTTGTTTAATATATTTTGTAATGGAGCTATTTATACACGAAATTGAACTGGAATAGATTGTTATATGCAACTAAATAATAACTGGTTAATGGACTCAATAATCATTTGATTGTTGTTATTCGTTATCGATATATTAAAATCCACCGAGACCCGGATCAAGAAACAGTTTATTATTATCGTTTTGACGAGCACGCATTCTCTATGTTATCTAACTGGCTCTACCAGTTTTTTTTTGTTAATATGGCATATTCGGCAATTTACAATGTGCTGTTACCATTTCGGGTTGCTACTAAAGATAGTTTAATCGAACGATGCGAAAATAATTAACTTTTGCGATTTAATTGGTGAGATAAAATTGAAAATGCCAATCAACTAAATAATGTGTAATCAATATAATATTTTTTTCTTTTATCCATTTTAAAAATAAAATATATATATATATATATATATATATATATATATATATATATATATATATATATATATATATATATATATATATATATATGTATATATATATATATATATATATGTATATATATATATATATATATATATATATATATATATATATATATATATATATATATATATATATATATATAATAATAAATTGTAAATAAATATTTTTATTGTTATGAAGACATATTTTCCAATTGGATTAGTAATTGAAGACCTACAAAGGACACTAAGAATGGGTCACCAACATTACAAATAAGACTTATCCAATCAGGGCTTAATTTATTTTCTAAACTAATATATTTTAAATGGAAATGTCTAAAATAGTATTTTTATAGTGACAATATAAGTACCAAGTGCACTCATAGTTGAAGTCTAGTAAATTGAGGATTAAAGTCAAGTTCAGACTGTTTTACTTGATACGTTAACTGTCTCGGTAAATGAGTTTCTAGGTTTCTAAAGCGTAACATAGTCATAAACCATAACCAAATGCTTATAGCTTTATATAAATATATAGGTATTGTACAATATTTACTAATTTTAGCTTCTATCTGGAAACACAAATTTCTAAACAGATTACCTATATCTGAAAATATTAAGTTTATATAAACGAATAATAGGATTTAATATGCCTAAATATTTAATGTATACTTAGTAAAGTTGCTAGTTCCCGTCACCGCACTTTTGTAGATCTTATCTTCACGCGTATTCAGTATTTTGTGGGGTTGGCAATGAAATGTGTTCGGTCACGGAACCTACCGTTTAAAACGATCCTAAATAGAATCAAATTCATCATAGAGGAAAGTACGGCAACTGCGTCATAACGAGTTCTTTTAAAATAATAAGTATTCAATATAAATATATAACTATTAAACTTGTTTCAAGTTTTTAACCATACAAATTTAGGCCTCTTATATATATATATATATTTTTACAACGTGAAAATAGAATAAAATTGATTGCTTCTTGTATTAAATATAATCGACAATCGCAAGTAATGTATAACAATTTGTGTGCACCCACTACGAGGAACATGTTGACGATCTAAATACGCTATTGACGCAAACTGCAAAGGAAACCTTACACGCCAACATTATTGTGGACAAAAGATTACCTTATAATAGCCTGGAAAACACTGATTTGTAGTATAGTAACGTTATCTTTTATGTAATTCGTTATGCTATATTATTTATGAAGTCCCAAACAATAATTTACCTACGTCTGACTTAATTAGATTTCGTGGAAGTGGGTGACATGTAGCTAACGCCATACTCACTCCAAATTCAAAAGCTAAAAGCAAATGCAACGACATAAAAAATTAAAAATAGGAAAGTCAAAAAGAAGTATATCGGTCAAGTGCGAGTACCTTACCTCTCTTACCACTTACTTTTACTTCATATCTCTATTTTACCATTATTTCGTCATTCACTGTCTTGAAGTGCCTGAAGCACCCGAGCTCGTTCTTCTTGATTCCCACTGTGACATCCTCGCTGGTACCTGCCATTCGGTGTATTTCTTCATTGCAGATTCGGTCAGTTAAATTTACTTCGTATATCCTGCGAAGAAATTGCATTTCCATAGCATTCATCTTTCTTTCTTTCTTCTGTTCACGTTTCACTGCCGTATAACAGTGTTAAACGTGCAATTATGATGGCGCGACTCGCGCCTTCTCAACAACGCAGCTAAGGCCCATCCACTTCGTATCTTTTATCGCTACTTAACATACTTCCCAGGTATACCATTTTTTTCTGTAATTTCCACCACTTTTCAGATATTTCCCTTTATTTGCACGGCAATTTTTTTCTGGCCAAATTTAATTATTCTATGTCAACAAGAGCCCCTATAGGTTTCCATTACGCGGTGAATTTCATACAAAATGCGAAAAAACGCAGCATAAGGGCTCGTATCTATTTATTGCATTTACTTAGGTGTTGGATTTTTCTATGCTCTCAGATATAATAAACCTCAATATTTGATTTGAGGCTGACTAGACTTCAGTCTAGGCTATGTTGTGACAAACGATCTTGACAGACATTTAAAAAGACTGACAGATGGTCAAAAAAATGAACAAAAGAAAGAACGGAACGCTTATAAGATATAAGCGTTCCGTTCTTTCTTTTTGAGGTACGGAACCCTATGAATAAAGGTAGAAGACATGATTGTGATCTAGTTTAGTTTTCTTTAATACGTTTAATTAGAAAGTAGGTACATAGGATTGTATACTCAAAAAATCCATACTACACCTACCTACTTAAGAAAAATTTTAACGACTACAACTCTAAAACATAAAAACACTACATTTATATTTATTGACGTTTACTATCTTTTTTTTTGCAAGTATTAGGTTTTATTATAAACGCTATATAGAACAAGTCTATGAAGTTGTGAAAGTATCGTTGTGCCGCTTTGTTTTTCCGAGTTAACCTCAGCTGCTCGATTTCTTTTGTTGACTCTTATTATTGTTCGTGTGGCCATGGCGCTTTGCAGAAGACTGGTTACAGAGGGTTTTATATAATGAATTATACATAATTAATCATTAAAAATATGCAAAAATGGGGAATATAGAGTAACTCGCCTCTAATTTCTCTTTAGATTCTATTCTCTATCTCTCTTATCTAGGCCTACCCTGTTTAATATGTATATATGTGTGAAATATGCGTAAAAATACCTTCAAAGTGTCTATTAAAGGCTTTCAAGTTAAATATTATTTAAATAGACTTATATGATTACAACTAACATCGTATATGAGTACAAATTATTATTTTTGAATAGAATTTTACTATGCATAATGTACATACTAGATAGTTTTAAAACTTATGGTTACCGCGCGAATAGAAAATCCTACTATTGCACAAACGTTTGTGGAAGTTAAATGTCCAGTTTAATTTTAACTGCGACGCAAATCTTCCTTAACTTGAAAACAGTACTATCTATTCTATGTATATATCGGTTTTATTATGAAATAATAATTCATATGAATATTTTTTTAAACTAACATTGAAATATCAAATTATATTACTAAATACTCATTTACAAATAATGATAATTTATGAATTAATTAATTTATTGATTTCTTATAAGTGAGTGTGTGGAATAAACAATACAACAAAACATACAAACATTAGTGCGATATATCCAAAAGTTAATTGTGATATATTTAATTTAAAGAGGATTATTCAAGAAGTTTTAAGCATTAAGGAGACAGAGATGTACTCTACAAATATGGGTGAGTAAAACTATTTCTGAAGTCTTTTTTGTATTTTTGAATGCAATATTTTAATAGTAAATACGACAGATTGAGTTACCTACTTCAGTCTGAATTAATGTAGATAAAATATGAAATAGTATCTATAATTATTTATTTAATATAAAGTTGTAAATGGTTATAATATACGATAATAATTTTATTGGTTTGGTTCAGTTTTTTAATAATGCCGTTTCTAGAATGCCAGTTATGCACATTTTATTTGACAAAATATGGATTTAATTTTCAAAAAAATATTATTCCCATTTCCTCGCTCTGGTAACTAGACGAAGTGCAGCGTTGACTCCCGCCAATAAACACACTCGTCTCGAAAAGTAGACGGACAGTAGGAAACGGAGTGTCTTAACACACTTTGCCTGCACTGCTATATGTGGGATACAGACAAAGCGCGTGCTCTTTTTTACCACCAATAGAATTTAAAATACATTTTAGAACGAGTTGAAAATAAATATCCACAGTCTCTAAAACAAGCTTAAATTAAAAAATATAGTGGTATTTTCTTTTGAATACGGCCCTGTCTACCTTCTCTGTGCGATGTTGAACACAGATATAAAATAAATATATATAAATACTGTTGTAGGCCATTCCATATTTTTCAAAGCAAGACGAATTGGTTATGCAGAGCGGAAGAGAATACCTCAGCGACAGCTATTAGCTTCGTGAAGAATGACAGCACAATATGCATCTACTGTTATAATAGGACTGTACAACTACTTACATCTTATGATCAGCCCCGGCTCTTCTCGAGAACTTAATTATCTTATAAATATCTTGTTTATGTAAAAATATATTATTAGTACTTAGGAGTCTTTAAGCTAGCGATTTTGGACAAAGAAACTTATAAACACAATATCTACTATAATATTTAGCTTCCCGCTGTATCCTGCATATAGCAGGGTAGGCAAAGGGAACCGTTGAAAGAACCTAGTGTTAAGACACTCCGTTCAGCGCTTTCCACCATTCGAGGCATTGCGTGTTGAGTGGCGGAACTCAACGCCGCGCTTTGCCTTTTTTCCAGAGCGAAAAATTATCTCTTGGGAATCAAATCCACAAACCGTTCCATTTACAGGCAGACGCTGTGCCTCTGCGCCACGACTTTTCTCAACCGTCCAAGCGTTCTGACCACTAAAACATACGTTTTTCATCAAACTGCGTCAAGCATAATATAAGAATTGAAATTCTTTATATTATGGGTTCAAATCCCGCTGCGTTAAAAATTTGGTATGTTTTCTTTAAGTATTCTTCTACCTTGAGTGTGGATTAAAACTTATAAAATAATAAACATATCTACTATTTTGCAATATTTAAGTTGTTATTTACACACTCAATAAAATATCATTGATTTTAAAAATTTAAAAAAAAAATGAGTAAAATATTGAGTAAAAAATATTTTTTTTGCCTTTTAATAATATGTAAATATAATACGTATTCGCTGGACAGCTTGGAATATCTTTTGCTTATTATTTGTTACTAATCCCACTTTGCCCAAATTACAATAGATAGGTAGTAAAAGGCCTGTTATAACTCTACTGCAATGTATTTAAAACAATAGTGAAAGTATAAATAGTTTCGTACTACCGTTTTCTACTGCATAAAGTAAATATAGATTTATATAATATGTTTTAAATATGCTAAAATTAGTATCAAGCTATAGGAATTGTATAAAAATCGTTTTTTAATCGTTGAATACTGTTCTATAGACATTCACGTGCGTTTTTAAATATTACAATTTAGATAGAAAATTTGCGACATGTATGCGAGTCTGTCTGAAGAATTAATAGTTGAAATAATTTTACAAAACAATTAAAAAAGAAACTGAAACTGATATCGATATTAACTAAATATAAATAGGTAAATGTTTCAAATTGTCATACTGTAGCAAAAAAAGGTTGTCAGTTATTTCTAGTTTATTTATTAAATCGTAAATAATATTGCAAAATAAACAAGCCGGAGTAGCCCACGTGGCATGACCCCAATGCACCGCCGACGCACACGCCTAGCACCTTTCCATACATTTGTATTAAGTTATTGTAGATTTTATTTTTAATAACGTTTAAATACCACTACTTATTGAATTTAAATGGGGTCGATAAAACAAACTGACTAGTTTAATTATATTTAAACATTTTTGGTCATTCCACTTAACAAATATAAGAGCTACAACGATGAATACAATTTATTCTGAAATTGTAAGCTGCGATCGAGCTTATATTATAATTATCTTAGTCGTTTAAGTTCAATGAGACAATTTTATTTTTCTATATTGTTAGCGACCCGCCCGTGGATTCCCCGCATTGTCAAGAAAGTATCTTAATGGGTCCTCCGAATATCTCAATTCCAAGTCATTAGCCCGGTCTACCGCGGTGAGTTCTGCCACTATCCTCTCGACTCGACGCGTATTCGTGCGGAACGACGTGAACGGAGTGCCTTGACACAAAACTCTCTCTGTCTATCCTGCTATGTGTGGAATACATAAGCTCAAAAAGAATATATAAATATATGTTACCATAATACAACCTCAATAACGAACAAGTATATCTTGTGAAAGTATCATCAAAATATCAAGATTCTAATGACAATGAAACTTTCATCAAATTGTTATTTCTCTGTGCAGATAAACACAGACACAGTAGTCCAAGGTTAACTGGACGGTACCGTAAGGAATAATATTGTAATAAGGACATACATATTTTGCATTCGTAAAAGATGTTTTTCCGTCGCCCACATCGAGATAGACTAGATAATGTCATTACTATACATAGTTTGTGGAATTTTGTACATATATTATATCTTATTATTGTTTTTTTATTGAGATACCTTTATTTTTAGATGTAGGCGAAGTTAGGCGAAAGTAGATGCTTATAATATTATAATATACTGATGATAAAAATCATCCATCTCAAGATTTGAATTTCGCTCCAAGCAGCACCAACTTGTAAGCTATTACGAGCTCGTATTGCGACACTTTGTTTTCCATTATATATAAAGGAAGTATTGTGTGTTAAGTCGCGGTATCCCATCCTTGTCTGAAGTCATACTGAAGAAAATATTTTAAAACTGAAATTAAATATTACTTGAATTAATCAAACATTAATAATAGCATTATATTATCCGTAGCTCTAGTTAAATGGTCTGTAGTTAAAAAATATCGGTCAAGTCCGAGTAATATTCGCGCACCGAGGTTTCCGTAGCTTTTTCGTGATTACAGTGAGGAAACTACGACTTATAAAAATTTATTAAGTTAAATTTACAGTTTTAGTTAAATTTACACTCATTTTGTATGAAACGAACTACAGTATAGGTTTGTAATGATTTTTTTTCTGGAATATGTCAATAAATTTTCTATTTTTAGATTATTTCCTTTGTTTGTTCTATAAGTTCTCACTTATTGCTAAATTTAATTACTTGGGAAGTACCCTACCCTGTACATTTTGATTACGCGGCGATTTTCATACTAAATGCAAAAAAATTATGCATAAACGCTCGTATATTTTGATTGCGTTGACTTAAATGCTTGATTCTGCACGTGATTTTGAGAAAATGGCAGACCGACAGACAGACAAACACACGGAAACCCCAAGGGACCCTATATGGGTTCCGTATTTTTCCTTCTTGGGAAATTGATTCTTGCTGTGAGATTCATTAAAAACTTTTATATTTTGAAATAGCTCTGTGTCCGACCAGTGTCTTGAGTTTGTATAAAAAATGTATAAAAATATATATAATAGATCAATTAAAGATTATTAAAAATTTTGAAATGCATACCTTATTATATAATATAATAATTGTTTGAATCCTGTCCTTTTTTTAATAACCTTATTTGCATAAAAAATATGCATTCGATAACATTTTATTATTTACCTTGAACTTGTTTTTATGTCACGTTTTATTGGTATCAATGAAAATCGTCCCACATTCAACAGTCATATCATCTATAATATACATGTTTGGTTACGTCAAATTTACCCCATTTATGTGCACATCTATACTAATATTATAAAGTGGAATGATTTGTAATGTTTGTTTGTTTGTTTGTTTATATAGCATAAACGCAAAAACTACCAGAATGAAATATTTTTTTTTCATTCTGCTAGTTTTGATGAAATTGAGAGACCTTAAGCCCCGAGAAGTAACATAGGCTACTTTTTATGGTGAAAGTGAGGGGAAACGGGGGCGTAAGATGGACCCTGAAATTTTGTATATAGAGAAATTATTTAAATAAGTTCATAAATAAAATTACTACAAAATGCTTTTTTTTTACTTGGCTGAAACTTTATTCGTCTAATAGAGATAGATTATGGGAAATAAGGCTTAAAATTACGATAATGTGTCTTAAGATATTACAGGGTATTACAAGATATTACATTTAACATATTAGGAGTCACGAAAGTAGTCAAGTCAAAATGAAATTCAATTTATTAAATGAATATTACTCTAGTATCAGCAGGCGAAGCCGCGAGCGGATCGCTAGTATGTTATATTTCTATATGTATTTTAAAGTAATTTTAAACAGTAATGGTGCTTTGAAGAATATTAGAATATAAAAAATATTTTCATAAGAAGTAGCTATATAAGTTTCTACTTTATTTTGATGAATGCTAAAGATCTGTAGATCTGATAGAATCTGTAGAACATAGAGTATGGTATTATATATATATATATATATATATATATATATATATATATATATATATATATATATATATATATATATATATATATATATATATATATTTATTTGATTGCTTTTTTTATTTGTCGCGTATTCTGGATTTGACAACATGCCCGTGACCACGGGTGGACTGAGGTAGCATTCGTCCGTCAGTTGATGTAAATATTATATCTATCAATGTTATAATATTAGTTATTATAAAAGTGATAGAATTATTGTAATGGAATATTTTGGTAGTATTTTTTATAAGGTTTTAATTTTTTTAACGTATTTAAGTCAGACTTAAAAGAAAAATAAGGTTATATTATTACAAAAATAGTATATAAATTTTAGAATTTCTTTTCAATTAAAGACCATGAGAGCTGTTTTTATTTTGTAATTATAATGAATCTAATAAGGTCGGTTGACAAGTTGTATAGATATAGCTTTACATTAGACAGACACCTCCATTAGCGTGTCAGCAGATAATTCCTACCTACGCCTTATATTAATTCAATAACACTATCATAAGATAAAATATTACATAGTAATAATCAAGTTCAATCATTCACTGACATGACTTATTTGAATTTAAATTAAATGTTTTAAATTATATATAATCATTTCTAAATTGATATTTAAATGACATTTGAATCAATCGTGCGAATAAGCGATAAATTGTATTTATAGAATTTTCATTACGATTATGGCTAACCGTAACTTTAAGTTTTAAAATTTTACAGTGGACTTTGACATTCGTTTGATAACGATATTGTCGAATAATATATGTATATTATATAGAACTGTATCGTTACAAGGTAAATAATTAAAATAATACGAATTACAAGAACATTTGGATTAGTTGTGCGGTCGGTAACCCGTTTGTTCTCAAGGCTTCTTAATAATGAATGGATCCGCACTGGTGCCAAGGTGGCTGTGGGCGGCTGTTGTAACTCGTATACGTATTGTTATCCTTTGAGCTCGTTGCGCAAATGGTAAATCAATTATTTGAAAGCCGGTAACGTAAATTGTACGTATATGTCATCGTTTGTGTGTTTTAAATGTATCTTTCTCGGTTAATGTTGATCTCAACTAGGGTTGTGGACTCTACATACTTTTAGTATACACTTACAATATACATTAAAATCGAATAATGATAGAAATACAACATAAAAAGCAGCTGCACACGTTTTGTTGTATAGCCGAGTAGACAGAGGAAACGTAGTAATAAGACACTCTGTTCTCTATTTTCCGTTAAATTATTGAGATATCGCTTGAAATATTGAGATACGGAACTTATCCTGCTTTTAAGTTAAATTAAACCGTCAATAATTTCCACGAAACAAAGGTCAAATGTGAAATAAATCTGACAGATAAAAACCACAAAACACATAAAATATAACGTCACCAAAAGGAAAAGCTCCAATGCCAACAGAACGTGAATAATAAGTGAAATGATTTTTATTAAGCCTCCAAACAGTAGTCGATGAAAAACGGAAGTGCTCTTTCCTGCAAAAGTAACATTTCGATTATATTGCCTTCCTCACTCAATACACAATGCCATTAAGCAACAAAGGAATTGTCAATACATTTAAATATAAAATATACTAACGACAGGCAGTTTCGTGAACAATCAAGTTCTTTAAAAATTCCAAGTTCAGTTTAAAAAAGTAACTCAGCAGTTGTTTTATTATTCAAGAATTGATAAACAAATAAGTTATTAATAAAACTGGATTACTAAATACCTAAAACGATTCGCGAATTTATATGTATGCTTATCACACCCACTTCACTGTATCGTTGACGCAAGATTTGCCGCCAGTAAGCACTCAGGCATTGACAGCGCGCGAAACGCACACCACAGAGTAAAATTAAAAAAACAAAAGATTATACTTTTTATCTCGTGAGCCCAAGTGATAACGAACGTTGTAATTTTAGTGTCTTCTCCGTTTTACAGTGGGAAACTTGAGTGTATTTTATCCGGTTCATATTTCAATTGTGATTTGGATGCAAAATTATATTTATAAGAAGATTATTAGTGCTTACAGCTTTGATTCATAGAGGTGAGTGCACTGATTAAAGTAATATTTGCTTTGGCTTAAGATTGTTTTAAAACGTAGGTACTCGAAAGCGTTACGCACCTGATACTGCCTGTTTAACAAGGTATGAAAATATTAAATTCTTTAATATTTTTTGAGATATCATACATAATTTAAAGAAATTTTAACGCCTCTTTTTCATTCATACCACATATACATATCACATGATTAACTGTACAGAGTTTATTGTTAGAGGTTACTAGTTTATTGAATCATTATATTACCTAAAGTTTAGGGTAAAATATACAAATTTTTACCAATTTCTAGTAAATACATGCTGTGGCTTATCAAAGATTTGTAAAAAGTTCAAACGTAGATCGTTTAACTCCGTCCCTATACACACTTGAATTTGGTACCTTATAGTGAAAGGAGTGTATTAAAACTAAGTTATGTTTAATCTGCTAAGAAGGTAAAAGCTCAGGAAATAAAAATCACTAAATATACATTACAATTACAAATTATCTAACCTCATTTTTTCACAACCCACGTAAACGTAACCACGTAAACGTTTTCTTAAAGAACTAATATTTGCCTATTTACACTTTTGTGATTAGCGAAATAAATTTATTAAGCTAACCATTTATGCAATAAAACATAAAAAAATAAGAATTGCAATATAACATCGTCTTGTAAAAGCAAGTTAATTACTCAATTTTGTTACTCATTTGTTTTTATATCTTGTGAAAGGATGTCTCGGATCTTTGGACATTACGGCAACATTCATATAAAAGTGTATTCTTAGAACCGTCACAAGCATGTTTAATGCAGAGAAAATGTAGATCTAACTCTATTGAACACACTAATTGTCTTAAATTTTTTATTTGAATAACATTGTTATGTACCAGATTTAGTGCCGTTAGGCTGTAGCGGCGCAGTAGTAACTTTAACTATAAACACGGTGGTGGTGAATTCGACACACATTTGTGGCAATGATCCTGTTTTTATTTCCTTTATTTAATAGAGAAAGACATCTGGTAGACGCGACCTTTATTTCCGCCACTCATTGTCTCGAAAATAAGGCAATAAGTGGTAAATAGAGTGTCTTTACACTAATTGTAACATTCCCTGTAATCTCTAAGCTACTGTAAGCTGCTATGTGCGGTAAAAGCGTCAAACATTTTTAAAAATATATAAAAATTTTAACGTAGCTTGACTCGTACCCGCGGCTAATAGAAGCTGTCCGTTTTCTATTCTTATTGTGGATGAATACTTTAAACCCTGAAATAAAATATTATAATTAATAATTTCAATCGACTATGAAACTCGCAAAATTTATAATATTATGGTAATATACCAGTATGTGATTAATGTGTTTTAGTTAAATGTAAAAATTAATTCACACATGTTGTTATGATGTTGGACGTTATTGTTAATTGGAATGATAAACTGATAGAAATAGAAAAGTGAAGAATAAATTAGGCGATAATTGTTATTATATAGTAGGTACTAAAATTTTTGTGCTAAATACTAATAAGTATATTTTAAGTAAGTATTCACGAATGCCGTAGTCTGAATTAAATAAAAATATGCTTGTACCTTTTTAATTCCAAAGGGGGATTATTGTGTTTTACTATACATTGTATTTACAAGAGGTCTGGGGTTCCCCACAGAGGACTCAAAGTACTATACGGTACTACGCGAAACTTTACTCTCAACTTAATTAGCGTAATCCGGTATTTTAGTAAAATATTAATCAACAAACATTTTTACATTTTTAAAATGAAATAGTGAGGAGTTAGGGAGTGTTTAACACTAACTCTTTCTACCTACTTTAAAAAAAATTATGGTACCGGCATAAAAACTAGTAATTAATTTCAAAAATAGTTTGCTTGCGATGCTATTACATAATATTAGTTACCTATATATTATGTAGATTAGAAATTTCTGTATTTAACTTTTTAAACTAAAATTTAATATATTCAATTGCACGTATTCATTCCAAGTAGGATGTTGGTGTCCGTCCGGCATCGTTACTTTTAAGAGCAAACCGTAACGGCTGCAATGATAAATTCGTATGCAACATCTATCTTATATTTCGTAACCAAAAATACTACCTACATATAAGCCAAATTAGAATTGAACGTAATTTACAAATTATATTTTAAAATTTTTATTTAACGTAGTAGTATAATTATCATAACGAAATAATTATTGGAGTGTCATAAATATAATATATCTATGTCAATATAAAAAATATACTCCTATGAATAGAAGCTATCGTGGCTTATTGGGATAGTGTTGTAGGTTCAATCCCCCTCAGATATATTATGATTTATTTTTATTTTTCATTTGAACTTTAAATTTCGATGACAAAAAGGGACTATTAACGCGATGTCCACTTCTCTGCCATATGCGGAAACGTGACGCTGGATACCATTGGAGTTTTATATAATTATGGCATGAATGTTTATTACGTTTTCCTATTAAATTTTAATTCCTAATGTGAAGGCTAAATTTTAGTTATAAATCTTGATTCTTGAGTGTCTTAGTAGTTTCCCTCTGCATACCCTGAATAGCGTACAGTAAGGTAAACCTTTGTATCTCGTCATTGATATGCGATAAAATTGTGCATAAATTCCTCATATAATTTTTTTTGTGTGTTTACAATTTTATATTTCTTCTTAATATTTTTTTTAGTTAAAAGCACATAACTACCTATATAGCCTACCTATAACCTAACCTACTAATTGACTCAAATAAGATCACATCTATTATATTGAACCAATGCCTATAGCACCTCAAAAATTATAAAATTTATAATGAACTCCATCAAGCTTTTTCTCTAAGTTTTCTGTTACAAGAAAGTGAAATGAATTAAAAATTGTTTTTGTCATTAATACAATTTTCGTCAGATGCTGATCGGGTTACGCTTGTGCAAGTGTGGGTGGTTGCAAGGCGTTCCAGATACTATTAGGGCTGGTAATCGTATAAAATTATAAATGATTATTAAAAATTATAATAGATTATTATCATTGATCATTTCATTTATTATACAATAAAAAAACCATTATTGATAATTTAAATCTACAGACTATTTATATAATAGAAAAAAATATATATCGTTTTAATAGAGACTTACTTATGTTGTTTTCTACTTGCGTAAAGATTTATTCGGTACTATATAGTGATAGTGGGGCCTATTAACGACTTATCGGTCATTTAAAAAATGGTTTAAATTAGTTGGTTGCACTGCATTTTGTCTATCCAGAACGGAGATCATTCAAATTGCCTCAATTATTACAAATATAAAGTGTTCTTAAGTAACATTCAAAGCTGTAATCAATCACATTCGCGCCACAGGTGTGACAACCCTAGTACTAAACAGCGATCAATTGTAATGTAGGTACTGTCTCACCGGGATAAGTTTATCGCTTGTCCATCGGGTTATATTTATGCGTACCTATAGAACCTCGTTGCGGTATTTCGTATTTAGCAACAAGTCACAAATATTCATGAAAAACGTATGCAATTTGATAAAAATTACATATTGTAGCTAACAATCAGATTAAAGTTTTATATAAAAGGGAAACCTGTTAAATTCTCCTGTATATATATCATAATAATTAAATAAAATTGTCGAGGTTAATTCGATTTCCATTCTGTAAATGCTTATTTATATGTGAGCATTAAATAGTATTACATTTGTTCAGATTCAATGTGAGTCACGCGTGTAAAGGCATGAGTAATAAAAGCTACCCCTATTTATTTAATATTGGCACAAATCATAGAAAAAATATATAGTACCTAGTTTACGTACGTTTTATGAAATTTAAAGTAATATTTACGCCGTTTTACTTTCATATTGTTAGTTCAGATTTTAATACATGCCTGTAATTTGTAACTGATATAATAATAAATAATACCATATTAATGTCATACATATACATGTAAAAAAAAGCAGTATAGGCAAAAGGAACGTTTCCCACTTTCCACCACGCCAAATAACAAAATTCACCAGTTTTGATGTCATTTTCAGTAAAAAGAGAGAAAAATTAAATGTCGGATATTTCTATTTATATGCTACATTATTTTATTAAGATTGTGGGGAAGCAGTTACTAAGGCTATAAGTTGCTTGTATCTAAGACTAAGGTCGACGTGATAATGTACGAAAACAATTTTTATCTTATAGATAAGATCAGATTATAGATCAAGGTCTTTTACTTCTATGAATGTTTCTAATAAGTTCCTCAAATATTAGAATTAAAAAAAAACTTATAAATTAAGCAATTATAATAACATTAACTATAAAATATGTAGTTAATATTATTATTGTTTTCTATTTATTCATTGATTTTTTAAGATTTACAAAAGGTAATCCGATGGGAACTGTGTTATATAGGCATTTCGCCACTGTTAGGTTCAAAGGTAAGCAGTCAAAGCTATGTTGTTTCCATATTTCGACTATTAGACTAAAATATTATTTACATAATAAAAGTATAATATTTTGTGTTTCCATTATGTCTCCGTCTTATCACACTTAGGTACCTATATACTAGACATAGATATATGTATGTATATTTACTTTAAAGGATATGACGCAACTATAGTTGTTTAACTAATTTGTGCCATATTAGCTTAGATGTAGTAAAATTTTATGATAGGTTTTTTTCTCTGAAATTAAATACTACATAATCTGCTGTTATTGCAGTTACTCTTATTTTTTTGTTACTAGCTTTTACCTGTGACGTTACCCCTAGTTACTCAGACCGCAACTAGTATAACATAGAACAATTCAAATAAAGTATAGCCTCTTGATAAAAAGACTATTCAACACAAAAAATATATTTTCAATTTGAAACAGTGCTCTCTAGAACTGCAGAAGACAGAATAGAGAACTTATAACTTAGATTTTTTGTATTAAAATTTGAAATTTCATAATGTTTTAAAATTATAAGCATCAATTCGCATCTCATATCTTTTGACACTCTGAGGTTGAGCAATAATATGTCATATGTAGGTACATGTACATGTCTTCATGGTTTATTTATTATTCAAATATATTACGGACTTAACAAGATCATGGTCAAATATAAATATAATTCTATTTAAATAACAATTGATACACAATCATATTATTTATGGACAGTATTTTTATATACATAAATATCAATAAATTACTTTCTTGATTTTAAAGATTATTTTTTATTTTCATTGTTTGTATCATTGTCATCATTAGATTTAACAATATTTAGATTCTAAAAATATATAATAGACTTATGGTAGTTTAGGTAAGAATGAAGCTTGAATATGATTGAACTTTATATACGTATCGAGCATCGATCGTCGTTTTACATTTAAATATTTTTTTAAATTATATTTTAATATGACATAAAATATTTATACACGATACTTAAATAAATTTCAATGAAACCTTTTCATTTCATTATTATTTCTTTTAATTGTACTAAATATTTACTAAAAAAAATAAAAATAATATTAGAAAATTATATTAAATGAAATTAGCTTCACGCTGTATCCTGCACATGGCAGGGTAGCCGAAGGGAACCGTAGGAACCTAGTGTAAAGACACTCTGTTCCCCCGCTATTAGAAAATAAATATATAATATAAAAAAATCACACGCCAATGACAACACCGTCAATATAAAATAATTAAACACACTAATGTTGTCCATACGTCACCAGTATTACTATATATAAAAGTGCTCGCTAAAAGCGGCTCAAGAAGGTTTCACTTCAAAAATGTAGTATTGTATTCATTATTTTTTAGATACCAGATTAAAAAGTGCTTTACTCTTATAAACTGTGAAAATATGGTGTTACTATCTAATGCCCATTTTATGGTATCCGATAAAATAATCGTAAAAGTTAGTCCGATTTACCTGCACAGTAAAATTTTACTTATATATTATGTAGAGATTTAGAATCCGACTGCGAATGCTCGACCACGGACTGCGACTAGAACTACTGCCATATAAATTGTCTCTTATCCCTTTTTAAGGTTTTATTTCATTTATTTTTACAATAATATAGCTTAATGAGTATTTATACTGTATATCAATTGCTTTAATATTTATATAATTTTTAGTATTTACTAATCCTTCCTATACACTTGAATAAGTCGGCTATTATTAATTATTTTCATTAATTAAGTATTTAAGTTAATTCATATGAGTCTCGTATATATATATAATAATGCGTTCGAACGTTTTTGGTCAAAACGACTAATTAAAAAATCTATAGTTTAAAATTTTAAAATTAGCTTAATGATGTCATGAGGATACTAATATATGTAAATGGTATGATATCATGGGGAGGGTTCAACGGCTTGAGTAGTTCGACTTAAGGGTGTGGGTGGATGTGTGCCAAAACACAGTTGATAGCGTATAGCGATTATGTATGAAATATTAATTAGCGTTAAGGCGTCAGTCTGGCGCAGAGAATTCTAAAAATTATACATTTATTGTACTTATACAGAAAAATATATATACTTTCAAAGTTTAATTTTTAAATATTAATTATTAGATTCTATGCTTTATAATAACGATAAAGCCATATTCTTTTACCACAAAAAATTGAGCTAGGTAAAAACTATAAACATTAAATAAAAAAAATAATTCTATAATATAATTCTATCTCATGTCAGTATCATAAAATTGCTGTTTTAATTATTTAATTTTATCACCACTTTTGTAAGCCGTAAATGCGGGTTTTTAAAGGTTGATAATTGAGATTTGACGTGAACTCGTATGGATTCATATTACATTTTGTAGTAAGTGCTTGCACTTCACACAATCTACCTGCAATCGTGTTTTAAGAATTGAAAATATATTTATAATGGTGTTCAGAAAGGTAAATATTTTTATTTTCCAATGATTATTTTATTTTAATTATATATAATATTTATTTATAAAAAAATTAAGCAGATTAAACATCAAAGTAGATAAAAAATAAATAAATATTAGTCTTAGTTTTTAACGCTTTATTTAATGTTCTGTCAAAATATTAAATTCGATAATTTCAAACTATTTTCATATTTCGTTTTTAATTTAATCTTATAATACAAAAGATATAATTAGCTATGATGTGGACAGGAGTCAGAAGGACAAGACAATATAATTTTACCGTGGTAAATATAAACAACTAATCAATAATGATAATTTTTGATAAGAAGCCGTGAGTAGGTATATTAAATTGTGTGCAATTTTTGTCAGTGCATTATTATCAGTGTCAATGCTTAAGTCAAAATATGAAAAAAACCTCGAGTCTTGAGGGAGTACGTAAAAAGTGATAAAAGTTATTTGTTTTGTGTACAAGTGATTGTAAATATTTACATTTTAATTTTCCTTCTTAAAGATCGAGGAGGTTATGCAGCAGAAGGCGCCAAAGGTGCCTAGCGACGTCAAACTCCAGTAAGTGATAATTGTATAATTATAAATATTAATATATCCAATGATCAAGTGTATGTGTTTGGATTTTCCTTGTGGTATAATTTGACATATTTATTTGTTAGTTCTACAGCTTTAGCTTGCTGGCGCCATCTATTGTGTTATCAATAAAACGTTAAATTATCGTAGTAAATGTTAGATGGCACCTGTAGTGTATATTTGCATGTATTTCATATCAAAAAAATATATATGGCAAAGAAATGTAGACAGATGTCTATTGTGTATGGAGAATAGTATAACCGGTTCAAATCAAGATGTTTTTACAAATATTGTATTTTATAGACAAACGCAAAGCTCGTCCTTAATCCGCAAGGGTATAGCAGCGAATTTCTTCAAAGCCACCTTCAGCTCTCGTAGCAAGGCGGTACCAGCCGCCAGTTCTTATTCAGTTCAAGAAACCAACAAAATAGGTAGCGCGGAGACTAAACCTGTAACGAGAAACCGACCTAGAACTGGTAATTATGTTAATGTGTAATATAAATGTATGGCTATAATGTCATCCGTCAATTTATAGTCATACCTGCTTGTGCAAATAAAACTTACACTCGTAAATTATTGCAAAATTATTTTATAAATTACTTTTTAGCGTCAGCAGAACCTAAAATCAAGAGACGGAATAGCGAAAAGACCTTAAGCCTTCAAACTGACAAAGTCTTGGAACCAGCTAGACCATTGAGAAATAAACCATTTACTCCAGACTCCGGGAGCCCTAAAAACGTTGAAAAGGTTAAAACTGACCTGGGTTCTAGTGTATTCAAAATAATTAAGAAAAGTCCAGCACCATCCAAGCCTAAAACGCCAGATTCTATTTTGCCACCAAGTCTCAAACCAAAACTTTCAGAGAAGGTTAAATTAAAACGGGAAAGATATGTAAATAACAACAACGTTTGGACAAACGCGAATGTGGTGAAAAGTGAGAAAAAAATTCCAATTGTATCTATTCGGTATGTAACAAAATATTTTATTACAAATTATTTATTTAAAAATATTCAAAATAATCAAAACAATTAATGTTTCCCGCCGTTTCAATAGTGTCATTGAAAATTCAACCTTTTATACGTGTATTTCGGTGCCATTTACATTGACTTGTTTTAATGAATGGTACGATTTCGTGTGACACACGTGATGAATATTTTTTGTCTATTACTTATACCTGCATGTCAACTGTATATTTGTCTTTTTTACACGTATAGCAATTAAGCAGATAACATTGTCTCTCTCTTTCTTTCGCGGGGAATGTTTTCCTCGTAGTATAATACGACTTTTATGATACGTTAGCTTAGAGTAAGTCAAATCGTATCACTTGAGTATTTTAAATCGGGCCGCATTATATAAAGAAATGCGAGAGCCGAGTTTTAAAGCGACCGAATAGCAAGTTAGTTTGCCACGGTTGGCCGCGGACGTGTTCTGTCGGCCGGTGCTTTATATTTTGAACTTTAAAAAATAAAACGAACTTCTTATAATGGTTTGTGTATAACCTGTGTCTTGTGTGATCGGAGTTATTGAGTGTTGTGCTTACTGTGTTTACTGTATAGTGTCTAGCGTCCATAAACAGATGTAACAAAAATTCTACTAGTTGTCTTGTTACTTGCTTTCTCGTATAAACATTATTACAGCATGTACTGTGAAAGTTAACTTATAATGTCTCATCCTTTATATTTAGATTAACGTAATAAATAAACGACTACAACAGCGTTTAAGCAAACGTAAAGGCTTGATTATAATGTTACACTTAATTATGTTGACTTTTTTATTATTTATTTAATTTGTCTTTTATAAAAAAACTAAATTAAATAGGTATGTCTTGAAGCTTACTCTAAAATAAGATAAGCAGGCCTTAATGAATAGTGACAATTCAAGGTTACGATAATTACGTGCAAGACGCTTCCGAACACGGTAAACTGAATCGACATATATAATTAATCTAAATAAAGATAATATATAATTAATCTAAATAAAGATAATATATATAGATAATGAATGCACTTTAATTCATAAATAAATAAATTAAATAGAAGTGTAAAACTAACATTTCTTTTAAATATATTATAATATTAATATTCTAACAAACTAGCGACTCGAACATATTGACAATGATTACAATTAATCGTTAATGTACTGACGTAACTAGCAACGGGGACGTACATGCCCATGTAGCCGAGCATCAATTGTATTCGTAAATTACGACAAAAATCAAATTGTTATAGTCTTTATGGTATTTTTTTTTCATATTATTGAGTAATGATTAATATTTTTAAAAGTATTCATATTAAACCATCTGATGTTTGGTATGGAACCCAAACTAATTTTCTTTAGGCAATAAAACAATATAATTTTAATAAGCATATTCATAAATCAAAAGAATACCCGAGTAATATCAATGGAATTGAATCGACTACCTACAGTTCGTATGTCAGTTAAAATCCAACAGTTAATTGGAATATATTTTAAAGTAAATATCAAATACCTAATTATGTGAGTAACAAATACAAATTTGCACCAAAAAGCTATTTTTGCTAGAATTACTTACTTTGTATTTTAAGCTATCAGATTAGGATGACGATTAAACAGCTTAGAAGCTTAACAATATGGAATTGCGATACAAATAAATAAAAACCTACAAGTACGTATACAAAAGGGTTTCAGTAAATTGAGATCTATGTTATTACTCAGTTCAATGAATATCAACATAGTATTTAATTAAAAGTTATTTGCTATTTGGCCAATTAATCTAGCAAAAAACCAAATAAAATACGATTTTACTAAGTAAATCACAAAATGTTTCGCTGGGCTATTTTGGCTTAAACTAACAGAATTGAGAATTACTTTGCATTTTGCAATATGACTCGTAAAGGCGTGTGTACAATGTAAGAATTCCTTTAAAGGAAATCCGTACAAACCATTATTTATTTGTTCGTTGAATTTAGTTTCACTCCGTAATGAGAGTATCCTTAGAGCGTAGACTGTCTGTGAATGTGACACTTCTAAAATTTGTTTTTATTTAGTTCTGTATTATAAAAATATAGATATGAAAAGTATATATATATATATATATATATATATATATATATATATATATATATATATATATATATACTATCTGTTACGTATTTTATCTATAAATGATATTGAAGTGTTTGTAATTTCAAAATAACTGTTGGTCTTTCTGTTTGGCAAATTTGGATGAAGAGGGGTTGTGGCAACATTTAAGTTGCTTTTTATCCCAGAATTCATTCATTTAGAAAAATTAAATAAATTATGTACAATACATGATATGCATATTATGTTAGAGTAAAATCAATAACATTGTTCAAGCGGGCGAAGCCGCAACCGGGTCGCTAATATTTAATAAAATAGTCTTTAAAATAAATATAGTATAGGTACCGTAGGTTCAACGAAGAATATAGTAACAAACTGAGTGTATTTTGTACAAGTTCAAGAGATATGGTAAATGAGGAGAGATAATTTAAAAAGATGTGGATGTTTCGTACATATCGTTATTGATCTATGAGATGCATCTGGCGACCTTTCTATACGATCCTTTTGTGTCCATACTTCCTTTGCAAGAGACTGTACTGTAACAAAAACTTATTGACCATTCGTTATAGTTGTTATATGCTTTCGTCTGCTTTACGTCTAAAATTGTTTCTGTATTATTTCTGTTAACAACATACCTAAGGAAAATTTCATTGTTTAACTTTTCCACTCGGTTTAACAAACTGCATCAAACATATATAAAATCTATTAAAAATCGATTTGATTATATAAAATAGTTAGTAATTATATATATATATATATATATATATATTTATATATATATATATATATATATATATTATATAATATATATATATATATATATATATATATATATATATACACATACAACAGAGTAATAAGACCGTAAATGGACACTAAGATCAACCACAAACTGTGGTTGGACACAAACGCTGTGAATAAATATTCATAATAATTTAAATTATTTTTCATGTATTACATACGTTATTAAGCACGAATAATATGTGTATGCATAATCTAGAACTTATTTTCAATATTCAAGGACTACTAAAACGACTTATGCTATCAAAGTACATTCTATATATATAGTATAAAGGTAGTCATATTTATGTATTGTTCTACTATAATTTAATAATATATAGTATTATAGTATACCTATTAGTACTAAGTATATATATTTTGTACAAGTAATCTGTTTTTTTTTAATACAATTTTGATTACATACGATTAAGAATTATATTCGTGGTATGTTAGTTGAACACATTACCAGCATTTTGTTATTATAAATTGAGATATAATATCGGTCAAGTCATTTACTATTGTTATAAATTTTACTTTCTTAACGACTCTGCGATGATTGTAATAGTACAACTAGAGACGACTTAAATAATAGGCAATATCTTATACACTAATACAGTGTTTAACTCGTATATGGGGATTAAGCGTGAAATGCAATAGAAAAACATTTATAGTGGAAGTGGGTATGACGTTCGATTATTAATGAGTGCCAATATATAAGTGCGTACGTTCTTAACGGTAATATGTCAAATGTTTTTTTATAAATGTTATACGTTTACCATTAGTCACTCATTACTAGAAGTTTGTTTTATAGTATAATCCTAATAATGAAATAAATTATACAAGTTAAATGTGCATTTTAATAATCTTAAGAATGATATGGTGCGCTATAAATAGCTAATACGTAGTAAACTAGTTTATCTGTATCGTAAGCAAATACAATATTATTACAATATTCTCAAAACATTCCTGAACGAGCAAAGCTCTTTATATTTCAAAGTTTGAAGCGACCTATGATCTAGACTTAAAATCGTATACCCGATTGCAAGAAGTATAAAAATAATTGCAATTAAGCTTCCATATTGGATCTGGCGGAGCTCGCGGCCCGGCTGTGTTCACCATCTAGCTTCCAGTGGCATATGTTTACATATAAATAATGTATAATTTTATAGTTATATAAAAGTATCAATGATAAATAATTATTTAAATATTGAAGTTATAAACATATTATATTATTATTATACATTAACTATCTATTTATATAATTATCATTTTATAAATAAACAATTCTATAATGATATGATATTATTTATCATATCTACATATAAAATATCGATATAATATATTTATATAATAACTAATATACTATAGAACAATAAATATATATATATATATATTATATGTATATATATTTCATGATTAATATAATACTACTCACATATAGCATATTCGATAACAATTATTTGCATATCACCACAAAGAAAAACGGGGAACCACTGTATATCAAGTCTTTCAGTATTATTCATTGTTATTAATTGAAGATTACAATTTGTTGGATTAAGGTATCGTGATCTTATAGAAAAAATTAAAGATATTATTACGGACTTGTTATTATCAATTTGACTTAGCTAATAAGTGTTATATAAAAATATATTTATCTCAATTATAGATTTATATTCAACTATGCGGGATAAATATTTAAAACCTTCCAAAGGCTTAAAAAATATACCTCATTTAAAAAATATAAATTATATACCAATGCTTATATAATTCATATCTTAAACTAGCTGCGCCCGCATCTTTGTCTACGTGTGAAAGTAAAATTGAAGTCTCAGCCAGTTCAAAAAAAGCAGTTTTTTTGACTATGTTGACTGTGATCAGTCACATTTTTATTACATGTATAGCATGCATAGCTACATCGGCACCATCAATTGTATTGGCCATTTTGGTGGTAATACCTACAACTGGTAGCGTCGGAGCTTGGTATATATATATATATATATAAATATATATATATATATATATATATATATATATATATAATATATATATATATATATATATATATATATATATATATATATATATATATATATATATATATATATATATATATATATATATATATATATATGTATATATATATATATATATATATACACATACAACAGAGTAATAAGACCGTAAATGGACACTAAGATCAACCACAAAACTGTGGTTGGACACAAACGCTGTGAATAAATATTCATAATAATTTAAATTATTTTTCATTTATTACATACGTTATTAAGCACGAATAATATGTGTATGCATAATCTAGAACTTATTTTCAATATTCAAGGACTACTAAAACGACTTATGCTATACTAGAGCTATGCTCTTCTAAGAGCAGTGTTCTATTCTTAAAATTATCAAAGTACATTCTATACTTATTATTCTATATCTATAGTATAAAGTAGTCAATATATTATAGTTTTGTTACATACTATAATATATTATATATATCATAGTATTATAGTATACTATATTATAATTAAGTATATTATATTTTTTAAAGTTAATCCTGTTTCTTTTTTTACATACAATTATGTGATTCTACATACGATTATGAATTATAATAGTGGGTATCGTTAGTTGAACAACACTTCTAACCCAGCATTTTGTTATTATAATATTGAGATATCAATATCGGTCAAGTCATTTAGTGTTGTTTTAAATTTTATCTTTTCTTAACGACTCTGCGACTGATTGTAAATAGTACAACTAGAGACGACTTAAATGAATAGGAATTATCTTTATACATAAATAAAGAGTGTTTTAACTCTATATGCGGGATTAAGCGTGAAGATGCAATAAGAAAGATACATTTTATAGTGGAAGTGGGGTATACGTTCTTAGTTTTAGATTGAGTGCCAAGTATTATAAGTGCCGGTACTGGTTCTTAACGGTGTTAATATGTCAAAATAGTTTTTATATATGAAAGTAGTTTATACCGATATTGCCTTCAGTCCTCATTACATAGAAAGTTTAGTGTTTATAGTAGTAATTCCAATAATGAAATAAATTTTATACAAGTTTAAATGTGATTTTAATAAAATCTTAAGAAATGATATTGTGTTGCGCTATAAAATATTAGTAATACAGTAGTAAAACTAGCTTATATTGTAATCAGTAAGCAAATACAATATTATGTACAATATTTCTCAAAACATTCCTCGAATGAAGCAAAAGCTCTTTATATCTTCAAGACGTTAAAGCGACCTATTGATCTAGACTTAAAACTGTATACCCGTTGCAAGAAGTACTAAAAAAAAGTAAATGCAATTCAAGCTTCCATATTGGATCTGGCGGAGCTACGCGGCCACGGCTGGTCGTTCACCCATTCCTAGCTTCACAGTGGCCATATGCTTAAATATAAATAATGATAATAATTTTATAGTTATATAAAATATAATGATATAAATAATTAATCAATATAATATTGAAGTTTATATAAACTATATATCAACAATATATATATACACACAAAAAGAAAACGTAAATGTATATCAAAGTCTTTCGAGTAATTTATTTTATTAAGTTGAAGCAGAATTACAAGTTAGTTATGTTATTAAGTACTTAATGTGGGAATCTTAAAGAAAAAACAAATTAAAAGATATATTTATTAACGTCAGATGTTATAATAACAATTTTAAGACATTATTAATAAGGTGTTATATTAAGAAATATGTTTATCGTTTCTAATAATATAGATTTATTATTTTCTCATCATGACCACGGTCACATGGTCACCCTACAGACGATACCTCTGAATCTGATAGAAGCATGCCATTCAATAGCTACGCCAATCGAATTGAATCTATATATGTAGATTTATTCGCCACTGCTAACTTTATATCTAAATCATGGCTGATCACCGCATTTATTATTTTACGATATGATATATTTGATATCTACTTATAATGTAATACTGTGGGTGTATTATTTTTCTTATATACTCTGTAATTATTAATTACACGTGTATATCAATTTCTTTAAAACAGATCATGGCCATATGTAACATTTGATCTTTAATTGTGTTACAATATTCTAACGAATATGGTATGAATAGCAATGTTTTGTGGATTTTATTTTATTTTTTAAACTAATGTTTCTATTATTTACTAGAAATTAAAATTATACTAGAAATTAAAATTATTAAATACGACTAAGCTGAAAATTTATCATTTTTTGTGATACAATCAATTCAAGTAGCGAGATATGATTTTCGCTCATTGAGAAAATTTATAAATATTATTTTATATTTTAACTATATAGATATAGTTTTTGGCTAACTTATGTTAATTATTAACCTTCTAATTTTTATTCATGATCAAATCCAAAGTAAGCGACAAACAACAATAAAGGGATAAATGTCTAATAGAAACACGAAAAAGACATAAAAGGTTCTAGGGTGTGGTCAGAGGATCCCCTCTATTTGCATGTAGGGGATAGTGAATGGGGATTGCTGGTAAATTGACAAACGGTGTCCGTAATTCAATTTGTATGTGCGATAGAGATTTTATTAAGTAATAGAAAATGCACCATGGTTGAAAAAATGGAATTTTTTAAAATATTTTTAATATGATGTGATTATAAAATATTGTAAAATGTATATATAGTAGTTAATTCTTATTAAAGTGCATTTTACAATAACACATTTTAAAACTATATAATATTATATTTTACAAATTTCTTTGATTTGTTATTTGTTGAATGATGTTTAAAATTGTTAATTACAGAACCTATACTTGATACATTTAATAGTTTAAAATAAATTGAGAATCACAGATTGTTCTACATATATACTTTAATATACTTAAAATATTAATTATTATTCTTTTATGCTATTAGTGCTCACAACGTTGTTCAGTGGCTCGTAAAATGTTATAATAAACATGTCTCTTATCTGCGTGTATTATGCAAGTTCAATATACCTACGTTATATCTACATCATTAAATTTACAATAAGCCAGCAGTGGTGGCAATTAGTTGACTCAGTACTACGCAGGTTTTACTGACGTGCAAACATAGACCACGCAGAATATTGCAGAAGTGACACGTACATACATAAGGACTTTGTTATGCTATAATTTAAATAAAATGATTACTATACATTTTATTAATTTATCGGGTTTTTAATAAATCAGATAATAAAATCAAAACTTTATATCTGTAGTTTTAATCAGTTTAAATATTTCATACCATTTCTAGTAACTCTGTTTGTAAATGTCGACAATCAATCCCACGTGTATAAGCTACAATGCTTTATCACGATACACTAACAGCGCTTTGATACGCAGTGATAACGGTTTATTTTAGTAAAGCAAATAAAACACTGACGTCCTTTCAAAGTCGTCTCACGAGTCAAGATCTAACTCATTGATCTTGTACAATAAACTATACACCGAATTCCGAGCAAGTATTTGACAACCTTAAAGGTCACGCTAATTTCTAAACGAAACTGGTTTTTACTCTTTCCATATTGAATATTTTTAAAAGTTTTCACTAAAGATATTCCATGTTTAAACATGACCTCGATAGGACCTTTTATATGTTAATGTGGAGGTTCTTTGCTAGACCCTAAACAATAGAATAATAATTCCGATCACACAACAGCGGACGCGGTGACCGTTACGATATGCAAACACATCGAACAGTGATACGATAACGAATATGATATAACGATCAAGATGATGAAGTTTAAATCATTGTTCCGTAGAGGACCAAGTCAGGGGAAGCAGGAGTCCACCTTGAAAGGTGCTCCATCGGTCTCCAGCCTCGACTCCAAGCATCACAAAGTAGCGCCGGCCAGAGAAAAATCTCTGAAAATATTTGGATCTAAAGAGAAACTTCATAAAGCGCACAAAAAGAAGGATCTAGGAAATAATAATGCTGTGTTGGAAGATCCTGAATTAAGAGAAAGTTTGGAGTACGAGGATGGGCAAGTTAGGGCTCATGACTATGGCAGCGCGGAGGAGTTGGGGACGGGTTCCGTAGACGAGAGAGGATCCCAAGAGTGTATCAGCTTGCCAGTTACACTGAATGCTGAGCATATGCCGGGCTTTCAGGAAGTCGAATTGAGGGCTAGAGTACCATCTGAGGTGAGATGTTATTTGTTTATTGTTACAAAATAAGAAAACATGAAAGATTTACGTAAACATACTACTTCACTTGAATTATAAACAATAGTAACTTTCTCACCATTACTTTCACCGAAATAAATTGTGTAAACAAATTATATAATTAAAGAACAGAGGATCTTAACAAAAAATGGTTTTGTTTTCATCAACTTAATTAAAAAAATACTTTACTTATTTTTCATATTTAGGCGTCTCTTATATCTGGTGTTCGGGAGCTAGAATCTCTTCGGAGAGAATTAGAAGCGAGTACCATGGAGCGAGCGCAGTTGCAAGCCCGTGTGGACGAGTTACTTGAACGAGTCAGCGAAGCAGATAGACTACGAGCAGAACTCGAACGAGTGAAGGTAATTACTAAATGTCTGATAAGCCCACAGGCCACAGATCCCTATTATCAAATGTCGATACTATTTACTGAATGGTCATTGGTTGGATAGCGTCTATGTTAAATTTCTTTTATTTTACGACACAGGCATGAAAGTTCTATGGTTTTTACTATCTAACAATCACAATCTGTGACAACAATTATTGTTTGGTATACACCTTATGCCAATATTGCATCAAAGTCTAAAATTATTATTCAATTTATATTAGTAATATATACTTCCAAATAAAGACTGAATTTAAAATGAAAGAATCTTTAAAAAAATAATTCTGCGAATGAATAAAGGTATGATTGATCAATCAATAATAACAGATTGACTAACTAAATTATCGATAAATTTTGTAGCATTTAGTTTTGTCTTATGTACGTGCAGTACCACATTTAAAACATAACATTCTTTTTTACTATATTCTAGAGTCAAGATTCAGAGCGAGAATCAGCACTCGAACGTCTAGCAGACGAGAACGGTGCGTTACGCGCGCGTCTACGAGGCGTCGCACATTCGCCCTTGTCCGATAGTGAGAAACGACAGCTGTTGTTGGCGCCGGCGCCGCGCCGTATGCACTCTTCGGCACCAGCGTCTATTGCTCTTGCTCATAATGTAAGTAATTAGATTATATTTTTGCCTTTTTTTAATGATTTTGTGATACGTTCATTTCTTTCGTGATACGTTCTGACCGAAGTGGTACAAATTATCTAAGAAATTAATAATATAGATTTTTTTATCAATTTAATATCTTATATACCTACATAGTCAGTTTCGTGTTTCGCAACTGAACATGCAGGGTAATGAAAATTAGGTGGAGAGTAGGGAACAGAGTGTCTTAACAATAAATTCTTAATACCTCCGCTAAGCGCGAGACACAGAGTAAAATGTACAATAAATAATTATAATGTAATTTAAAAATTTATATGTTTATTAAGCGTAAAGCAGATTTATAATATGTTGTTTTAATAATTAGTGTTTGAAAACGTGAGAATTTATCATACTTGATGTTATCTAAAATAAAATTAATCGGCTTACGATAATTAGAATGATATCTCATGCAATAAGAACCAGTGTATTCTGGATATAAATAATGGCAATGAAACATAAATGCATACATATGTTGTAAAATATACTTGTACTTCAGCTTAATGTCGATTAATAAATTATAACAGTGAACACAATTTTTCAAAAGCGATTCAATTTATGTTATAAATTGAATCGCACAATATAAATGAGTTTTCATAACAATTAGATGTCAGTTTACTAAATATTAGTACGTAAGTAGGTATACACCATCTAGTTAATCTGTTCTTGATTATATACTTTATAGTTTCATTTCCTCACAGTAAATATAATATGAAAAATTGTAATTAGGTCTTGTTAATTTTGCAGAAAGTTTTCTTTGGATTTAAAATTGAACTCATGAAATAGTATAATTAATAATATACTTTCTTGCCGCATCGCCCACACTTAGCGTGAAAGGCGTAGCTTCTTCAAATGAGATTTGTGTATTATAGTTAAAGTATCCTAATTATAAGAATAATATACGTGTATAAAATAAAATAAATAATAATAAAATAAAAACTTTAATTTAGGGCGAAGGCGACAGCGGCGATGCAAGCACTCCGGAATGGGACAAACACTCGTCGTCCTCTCTCAGCGAGGTGTCCGTTGCGTGTCTGCAGGACCGCATCCTGCAGATGGAAGAACATCATTATAGGTATTCATTCAAATTATTTTGTATGTACATTTATAACAAACACAATAATAAATAAGTATATTTGTTTTCTCATATCAATTATAAAATTTTAATGACTAATACATATTTTACTTGAAGGCGTTCTATGTAGTAATAGATAATTTAAATGCGATGATTTTTTATTTCTACGTACGATGATTTGCTGCTTAATAATAAGGTTTCTGTTTTTGCTGAAGGGTTCTCTTGAGTTCATATCTAAATATCTATTTTCAGTACAAGCGAAGAACTCCAAGCAACCCTCGCCGAGCTTGCTGACTTGCAGTCACAACTGGCCGACGCGCACGCCGACAACGAGAGACTCGCCGACGAGAAGCAAGTACTGCTGGAGTCACTGTGTCGGCAAACCGAGAAACTCGAAGACAGCCGCACTAAGGTATAAACCACCATAGTTTTAAGGGTTCCGTACCTGAAAAGGAACAACGAATCTTTTATAACATCACTTTACTGTCCGTCACAGGAAAAAAAGGTTATCTATACTCGTAGTAAATATATAAAAGGAGTTCATACGTCCGAAAGTTTAATAAGCTTGTCAACTTTTTTAAGTTCTATTTTCCATTGATCATGAAATTGGTACGGAATTAACGGTTGGCGAGTCCAAATTGAAATTGACCAATATTTTTTTTATTCTTACAGGTTGATACTTTACAAGAGTTGTTGATGCGAGAGGGTGTTGAACCTGAAACAGTGGTGTCTGGTGACACCGACCAACAACTGTTAGCTGTGTTGAAAGTAAGCTTATGATTTAGGATTAGCATTGTTACATTGTCTATCAGATAATCTGATTTACGTTGAATTTTTCGTGTACCCCAAATTTTGTCTTCACGCTGGATCCCGCAAATAAGACAGGAGGAAAGGAGGGAACTAAAGGCTCAAGGAACCTAGTGTTAAGCCACTCCGTTTTCCGCTCTCTAGCTTTCGAAACATTGCTTGTTGAGTGGCAGAACTCAACGCCGCGACTTGTTTTGTTACCAAAGCGAGGAAAATGAAAATAATTTAATCTTCCAGAGTGGGAATTGAATTACTTAATGTTATAGGTGTCTCAAGAAGAACGTCGAATATTGATAAGTAAGCAAGAAGAACTTGAGGCCCAGTTGAGGGAAACAAAGGCGGCATTAGAAGAGAAAACCAAAGAAAATGAAACTTTTTCTGAGAGAATAAGGTTAATATTTTATTATTAAAACGAGTGATACATACGTTACAATTGTATGTGTACGCATTAATTATTGTGCACGTACGTATCCGCGTCCAGATCTCTCGAGGCGTCGCAGGAGCGCGCGGAGGCGGAGCGCGTGCGCTGCGAGCGCGAGGCGGGCGCGGCGCGCGAGGCGGCGGCGGCGCGCCAGCAGCAGGTCAGCACGCTGGGCGAGCTGCTGTCCGCCGCCAACGCGCAGCTGGCGGGCGCGGCGGAGGGCGCGGCGGCGGCGGAGGCGGCGGCCACGGCGGCGGCGCGGCGCGAGGCAGAGGCGGCGGCGGCGCGCGCGCACGCGCTGGCGGAGCGCCTGGCGCACGCGCAGCGCCAGCTGGACCGCGCGCACGACGACGCGAGGCGGCTGCACGATGACGCTCTCGTTAGTTTGTTTCAATATATACTTATGCGCTACCCTCGAGAACTACTTGTATCTGTCTGTGTACTTGTATCTTGTATCGGTCATAGTTAACTTGGTCTGTGTCATGTGTCATACACTAAATTTTTCATTTGAACATGGGAGCGACGGCGTAGATAAAGGTTATCATTTTGTAATATGCCTAAAGCAGGCCGTCTTGCTAAAATGAAACGTGAGAATTAAGTTTCGCCACTCAACTCGTAATATAAAAATAAAGAATTAATAATGATGAATAAATAAATTTTTGATGGATGAAATGTTAAAGCTTAAAGAAATGTTAAATTAAATTATCAAAATACATAGTTATGTACTGTAGCTTTAATGGGTCCCTCTATAGGAAAATTTTTTTGTACATCTTTGTTCCGCATAAGCAGCACTCCGCAGAACATTACCCTAGTGTAATATTTAATGTGTCTTACAAATACAAAATATTCCATAGGTATCCCGAAACAACGCCAAGTCAACGATCTCAGAGTTAGAATTCCAACTTGAACAATTGCGTCAAGAGAAGACCGCGCTGCAGGGAGAGCTGCAGACCTTGCAAGAAAATACTTCGGAACTACAAATACAAGTAATTATTTCTTTTATTTTGTTTTATTAAGAAAGGTGTTGAATTGATATTTATAACAGCAAAATTTTATAAGCTTAAGTATTATTCGTAGTTAGTTAATAAAATTTAAGCATAAAATAAAATATTTAATAATGTATCACAAGATTTTCTTAACCTACCTTCTAAAAGCCGAAACTAAATCGCTTTGTGTTTGCATGTTTTAATGAATTTCGTGTTTAAGTGACTATTTTTTAACATTAATCACGGATTGAACATAGTATATAATTAATACTAAAAGGTACAAGTAGCGACCGACGAGAAGCTGGCGCTCATGAGTCGCGCGGGCGAGGCGCTGGGCCGCGCGGCCGACCTCGAGCGGCAGCTGCAGGACGCGCGCGCGCGCCTCGCGCAGCTCACGCGCGACCGCGAGCGAGATGTAAGTGTAGGCCGTGTCTAGTGTCACAACTCTCTGTCCCCCGTTCCAATTAGAGGTATTACGTGTTTTCTGGGCAAAAAAATACGATCGTTGAGACCGGGGTGAGGAAAATCATTAGAAATAATATATAATATGATTTTAAGTTATTTTTATTTATATTTTCTGTTTTTATGCTGTTCATGTAAATTGTTTAATACAATAAATTTACATATTAATTTTGTATTTTATGATTAAGTATTTTTGGCGTTAGCGAATTCTGATTAGATATGTGTACATATAAATAATATTTTAACTTCAAACTATATTTGTATACAGTGGTATATGGTAGGCAGAGAGCCTCAAGACACTGTTCTCTGCTTTTTGCCCCATTTTGAAATATTGCGCATTGGAATAACTTGACGTTACACTTAGTGGAAGAATGAACCAATTAAAATACTTCATTCACCCGAGTGAAGATCAAAATTAGTTTACGTTCATCTTTATAGCCTTGCCTTATTTCTCTTATATATTCGTTATACATTAATTTTTAAAATTACATGATGTTCAATATCATTGGTTCAATACATCACAATTTACGTAATTAAAAATAAAATATACCTTTAGGAAACTGAATGGAAACAGTTCCAAAGCGACTTACTTATGACCGTTCGAGTCGCGAATGATTTTAAAACTGAAGCGCAAAGAGAACTCGAGAGACTCGTCTCGGAAAACAAGATAGCGAGGGACCGCATCCGGCTGCTTGAGGACCAGATACATTCACATTCATTGAAAGGTAGGTGAATGGAATGATCTGAATATGAATTAAACAATGATAGCATGTTTTTTTTATTATTTTTCTATATTTAGCTAGTTTGAGTTTAGGCAACTTTCAATTTTCGAATGCTGTAATTTTGTAAAATTTTGGTTGTTGGCTCTTAGAAGAAATTTGCCTAAATACTTTCTAGCACTGTTTGCATTGACTGTTTAGTCAATAGGATTTTGGTTTTGTACACAGTTGAACAAATTTATAGTGTTCCATGCATTTTAGTAGTTATAGTTATTGCATGTGATATAAAGTTAATTGATACCACGAAAGTGCAGAAATAATTAGCGGTATTAACAACATTATCACGCACTAATTTTATGTAAGGCTTTGAATTGTAGTCGCAGCCATACAACTAACTGTGTCATATATATATGCAACGTGTACATAATTTATATAAATTGTCTAATATTTATTTGATGTACCAACACAGGTGTTGAAAGACAAGGATCTGTGGAATGCGCACAAAATAATACAGATGAAAAGAATTTATCAAAACTTTCTGAAAGTTTCGATTCTAACAGTGATAGTTCTTCCAAAGAAGTGTTTAAAAATATTCGGACGCGATATATTTCCCGAGTTCACAGTGTTGAAAAAAAGAATACAAGTCTTGTAGACCAAGCATTTTTCAAACTAAATAGTAGTACGAGTCGTAAAGAATCGGATGATTCTATGTCCAATGATTTTAAACTTGACATATTTAATGTAACTACAGATGAAACTAATGATGATGATAACCATAAGTCAACTTCAGACAGTTTTGATGATAACAAATATAAAATTTCAACTGAAGCTGTCCTACCTTCCTTTGAAAACAAGGAGTATAAAAGGCAAAACGCTATTGACTTTTCTTTGCAAAAGCTTAGGCGTCAGGACGCTTTAGATGAATTCGACGTTTTAGAAGTCGATACATTTAAACCTACTGCTAAGTCTGAATCAATAAATAATAAAAAACATAAAGATAAATCTATTTTTAGTAAGAATCTCTCTAATATGTTTAACGGTAAAATTAAGTCTTATAGTACGGATAATCTTAATGCAAACGGCGAATTTAAGAATGCTCTCAAAGAGGCTACTAGTATAGAATTCTTAGGTGACGCTTACAATGCTAGTGAATCTTCTTTATTTAGTGAGGGATCGGATAGTGTTTTCGTAACTTCATTTGAACCAAATAATAATTTAAGGAATATAATTGACAAAGAAAGTAAAAGTGAAGTAATTAATAAAACTAACCCAGATAATCATACAATTTCGTTAGACGAATCAAAATCTACCGAAGTACCAGTTGTAAAAGCGGAATCAATACTTCCGTTCCCTTATCCCGATGATATAAAAACTAATCGAATTAATAGTAAGACTTTATTTATTCAGCCTTTGTCAAATGCTAGTAATGATCCAATAGAAAAAGATCTAAGACGAGTTAATGAAGAAATAAAACTGAATTTCAAAGCAGCTTTAAACCGTATTAGCGGGAATGATCAAGATAAAATATCACAATTTATTCCGAAAGAGGAACTAAGTTTATCTAAAGTAGCCAAGGAGGCAGTTATGTTACCAGATGAAGATGTACCAGACAATCACGTGCCAGTTAAGCGTTTATCTACCTTTAAAGGAGAAGATGATGCTGTTGAACAAAAAGAGCGTATTATGCAATTATATAATAATAATGTTACTAAATTTCCACTAGAAAATTTAGATAAACTAGATCGGTCTAGTATTATAGAAAAAGAAACACCACAATCTGTTTTAGTTTCAGAAGCTAACGACAATAATATTGAAAAAATTAAAAATGCAAATTTAATTCATTCTGAAATGCCTGTTGACAAGACGAATAACCATACTTCATCGCAAACAAACATCCAACCTAGTGGCTCAAAATCGGCACTTGAACCGATAATAGATGATAACGTCAGTTATCATTTAAAAATACACACTGTCAGTGATTTTACAACTCCAAATGTATCAAATAGAGAAATTTCAAATAATAATTCACCCAATTCTCCGACACGAAATAAATTTCGCAATAAAGTAAATACTATTTTAACACCAATCAAAATATTGAATGCTAATATCGAACGTGGATCGTCCCCGATAATATTAAGTCCAGTCTTAATACAGCCCATATATTTTAGGCCGAGTTCTAGTGTTGTAGAAATTGAACCGAAAAACCAAAGTAAAAACAGTACAGTTTACTATGACGACATTGACCAAGTTATAAGTAATGAAAATATTATTTCTGGAACTCCAAGAAAGGAACCTGAATGCAAAAACAAAGGATTATATCTGAAGCATACTAAAAGTAAACCGTTGCCTTTTGTTCCAATAAAAAAAGGAGACTCCAGTGAAAACATAAGTGAATCAAAATCTCCTACGGCTATTGAAAGCCCAAGTAAATCTTTTAGCCCAATAAAAACAGTTGGCAAGCTATCGAAAACACCTGAATGGTTAATTGATAACCAATATTACCAACCTTTAGTGAATGTTCCATTCGTTATTAATACGACGCAGACATTTGGAAAGCAAAACAACACCATGGAAGAGGATAGTCCAAAACGAAGTAGCTCAAATCCATTTCTTTCTTTTGACCAAGCTTTAAATACAACGGAGTCTGAAAACTACTACGAGGAAATCGGAGAACCAGCGATGCCCGTAAACCAAACTATAAATATAGCAGATGACGATAAACTTTCAAGTAATACAACGTTAACAGATGATTTAGCGAATGTTCCACGAGAGGAAATGCTAAAAGTCCCCAGAAAACCTAAAAGAACTAAGAAACATGAAAAGCGACCCAAGAAATCAAGTGACACTACAACGATTGTGAAAGAAATGGCACACATAACGAAATCTGTTATATCACTTTCTCGAACTCCAAGCGCTAAGGATACTATAAAAAAATCTACCAGATCAATTGGTGATATTGTCCAAAGTTTAGAGAGCGCGCCATTAGATACTCGACCGGAAGTGCCTACGAGGAAATTATCGCTACAAAATCAAAAGTCACCCAATACAGATGTAGACACCGGCTCTCTGCCCCGATACAGCAAAACGTATCACTGGAAGACGCTAGAGCACAAGCGGCTGTCACATCCTATAAGGTCGTTAAACGACTCGCCGACATCCAGACCCCTACGTAAGTCAGGCTTTGAGCGTCCCGTGTGATGTCAATGTAAATAACCGTAAACCGTGTGAGTCGTGTTGTGTTCATTTGGTGGCGGTCCGGTGTTGGTTTGTTTTTGTCCTTGTATGCGTTTGTGTCCATATTGTATGTTGTAGACTGTATTATTTATGTATGTAGCTCTCAATGTTTATCGAAATATAAATGTGTATGAGGAATCATCTTGAAAGCTACTCCATATTGCAATAGTTTATTTGTGTATGATATTCATAATTAGTGATTCAGGTCATATACATAACTATTTATATTATTCTATACGTTATACATATATCTATACGATCAATAGATAGATTGGGGTAAATTAAGATATATAATTACCAATTGGCTTGTAAATATATTATGTACTATATGCGTATTGCTTTCAAAATTATTTAAATTTATATTTTGTTGAGGGTGACGGTGAAACTTCCTGGGATTTTTTGCGATTTTTTTTCGTAAGCAATTTTTTTCTTAAGTCTAGTCATAGGTAGCATATAAACCATATACTTTCATTTTGACAAATGTTTCCATAATTTATTATTTATTACCAGAAACTTTAAATCTTTTAGATCTAAATATTATCATATTATCTAGAAGCCCAAAACATTCGATTTAATTAGACATTGATACCGTAATTTGATTAGCTATGCCTCCCTGCACAGAGGAAGCCCCCGCGCCGCCGCCGCTGCTCACCAGCGCGTCACTACAAGACATCATGGCGACTGCAGCTTCGCATAGACGGACTAAAGGTTTGTTATTATTAAATTTTTTTTTTCTAAATAATTCCGACATCGACAATAAGTAATAAAAAAATAATTAATAATTAATTTCACATATAAAATATTTTTTATAAATATTGTTTTTTGATTTAATATGCACTGCTTTTGTCCTGTCTTGTTTGTTGTTTAATTTCTTTATGAATTTGTATAGCAAGTGCTTAATAAATCTTGCAATAAATTCCAGGTGTAAGCAGACAAGACTCGCGGCTGTCCGTCAAGTCGCTCATAGAAAGCATAGAGAACGCGGCTAAAGCGGCCAAGCAGTCCCCCGCCACCACGCCCGTCGCCGAGTGGCCACAGGTAATCAAGATATTTCATTTAAATTTAAGTTATTACAATTAAACCTTCGTAGCCGTCTGCCTGTAAACGCGACGGTTTGAGGGTTCGAATCTCACCCGAGGAGACTGAACTATTTTCATTTTCTTCGCTCCGGCTACAAGGCAAAGCGCGGCGTTAAGTTCCGCCACTCACACGCAATGTCTTGAAGGCGGAAAGCGTACTACAGCCTACGGTTCCCTCCCTCAGCCTACGGCCTACCCTGCTATGTGAGGGATATAGTGTGAAGCTAATTAATAATAATAATAAATAAATTAAACTTACATTTAAGATATACATACATTGTGAGACCAAAAAGCTATATTGTAATTTAATTCAATTTCAATTTAAAATTCAATTATTTTCAAATTTAAAATTCAAGTTTTACTATATAAAATAAATTGAATTGTTTTATTTTTAATTTCATTTTATATACTAAACAGTGGGACAGCATATCTGACTGTTCAATACCCACACGGTGCAATAGATTATTTATAGTCCCCGCTCTGATAAGACAAAGCGCGGCATCGAGTTCCGCCACTCAACACGCAAATTAAGACGAAAAGTGGAGAACCAAGTGTTTATTTGTTAGGTTCACTCTGCCTACACTTATGTTGCGTGATAAAGTGTGAAACTATAAAAATATTCCTTATAAAGATGCATTACTACACTTAGACGTAATTAAGAACAAATAATTTAAAATGTATCCATCTTAACGCTAATATGTCGAACCAGGTTCAGACAACAACATGTGTGACGACTACGAATAACATCAAGAACGGCGTCTCGGAGGCCGCGCCCGCCGCCACCAACGGCATGGCGGCCGCCGCCTTCAGCAAGCCGCCGGCGCCCAGGAGTCGACCCTCCCCTATGAGTACAGGTACTTATATAAAACATTTGCTATGGTAGGGCAGTTCGGGGTTCCCTTTGCCTACCCTGTGTGAGGGATACGGCGTGAAGCTTAATGGTGGTCATACTTAACGATGCACTCAAATATAACACAATACATCATTTTCTTTATCTTTGTAGCGATTTGTAACTTGTCCTAAAAAAAATTTTAGTAGTCGGTAAATTTGTGTGTTTAATATAATGTATGTAAATCTATGTATATATAATTTTAAATAATATCAATATTGCATAGTGTTAATTTACATATTCTTTTTCTAATTTTTTGTTTAATGACGCACTTATTTTATTTTATTAGAATAAAAGTAATAACAAAAAAACATCTGTTAGAATTTTATAAGAGTTTCGACGTCGGTGTGCTCGGAAGGTTTTGGACGGCGCGGGTTCAAGTCACACTACGTTATTTTTTTAAAATTGTTTTAAATATAATTATTTTTCCCGTGTAGTATAATCCTTACTAATTATTATTTTAATGAATTGTTTTATACAACATTCATTTAAAAACATTGAAATGTCGTCACAACTATAATTTTTAAACTAAACCGAAATAATATTTATGCCAAAAATTATATTTCTCGAGTGGAGTTTTTAGCCAACACCTGTCATTGGTCAGATAAGTTTCAACTCCATCACTTTAACGATGAATAACATGTATTCCTTTATACTTAAATCAGAAATCTGATACTTTTTTTTATTAAAATGTGTTCCAGTCTTAAATGTCGCAGATACTAGCTAGTCGAGGTTAATGAGCCGTTCAATGAATAATATAGACATTTTACTAAACAGCGTCGTTCAAGCAGCTGGCGTGATCTGTCTATTTAATAAAACAGCTGGAATTGTTTAACTTATAACATGTGACTGTAACCACATAGTCTTATAATTAAAATGAACAAAATAATGCCATCCGTTATGGTTCTAAATGAAGTTCATCGTTTCGTATAGGTATGCCAAAATAAATTAAAACGAGATATAGAACAATATAGGCTAGACTTTTTATTTTGATTGATTCTCTACTGTAGCAGTAGTAGATCGATGAATAGTTTTGGATGACAAGTTATTTGATTAATTAATGATTATATTCTTATTTAATCTTGTTGCGACATGTTCAAACTATCAACTAGTGTTTTAAAAGTTTCAACTAGACAGTTCTGTTAGACTGTTTTAGTAGACGCTACGACTGAATATTAAATAACAGCTTCATGGTGTATCCCGCATATAACAGAGTAGAGGGAGAGAACTTAGTGCTGCCATTATCCTCATTGCGTAATGAGTGACGGAACTCATCGTCGTGCTTTGTGAGCAAGGAAATAATTCATCTCCCCTCATGGGAATCAAACCCATAATCCGTTGCGTTTACAGGCAGACGCTGCCGCTGCACCACGGTGGGCTCGACTGTTGAATGTTGAACAGCTAGTTGAGCTAATTGGCTGCAACATATTTATACAATATGTGCATGTTTTATAAATAAAAATGGTATATTTAAACATGTAGATAACATCTATTAAAGTTTATTATTTTATTTGAACTTAATCTATGTGTAAAAACTTGTATTATTGTATGAACTAATTTTACGATTTCCATATTGACCGCATGTGTTCGCTTATTTCTATTGCAGCATGGCGGCATGAGAGAGGCGCATAGCTATCTATTGCCTAACCCAATAATTTGTTTGTTTTTGTGTTCCTATTTGAATATATACATAGATTATATTTATTATACTATTATCCTTGTCTATTGAACAGCTTGTGTAATAAATATTTATAAAAAAATATTTTACTTTTTTCCCCAAAATGGTGTGAAGCTCTGGTTGTAACTAACATGTTTTTAAACTTCATTTACTAAACTATCTGCCAAATCAAATATTTGCTTGCCATAGAATTTAAGATTTTAATTTAATAACCTAACCTTAACTACTTAGTTGTGTATTTATCACGTTTCACAGCATGTTAATTTTGCCTAAACACTCATTCATTGCTTTTATTTCTTTCTAATTCTTTCAAATTTGCTTTTTTATGAAATAATAATAATAATAATAATAAATCATATGATAATCTCATTTGCCATACTAAATTCTATACAATGAATCTGAAGTTGGTGGTTTGTTCTTAATGAATCTATTCATTGTGATGAGAGGCCCTTCGACTATCTTTCAACGCTTTGTGCCAGTTATACAATGAAAATATATTTTATATATGTATTTATAATTGTTTAAACATATGTAAAGAAAAGTTTTTAATTTTTTTTATTAGGAACTCTTAAAGTACAAGACTATACAAGGATAGCTTAGATCAGAACCATATTAAATTACTTAAATAATTTTGATTTATACTCATGTACTCTAAAAGAAATATTTTCGTTCCAATTAAATTTATATAAAATATTAGTTGTTCAAATCTACAATAGGATAACATATTTAAACAATTATAATTCATCAATACATATTCAACAATAAATAATAACAACAACACCAACAACAAAACTGGCACAAACCGTGGTTAGTAAAAGCTTGTTGTTGTCTAACGCGGGGGCAGAGACCAACGTGCCGGACGAGCAGCGCGCGCTCGCGTCGCTGCAGCAGAAGGCCATGGAGTCCTTCGTGAGGCGGAACAGCTACGGCGATATATGTGAGTGGCGTCCACCTGTATGTCGTAGGCTACGAGTGAGTCTGGGTCAGTTTAGCTTCGTATAGTATCTACGTACTAGCGAGCGTGTTACTGCAACATCCTCGCTAGTACCTACATGAAGAAGAATATGCTCAGATGGTGGTGCCGTGTCGAGAGGACATATTGGTAAGCTGAGTGATAAGAGACGTGCGAAGTCTAAGGATGACCTTCAAGATCACAAGGTCGATGATGCTGGTGGAAGGTCACTTAAAAGACCAAGCAAACAACCAACCACAGACCAAGACGCTAGAGGGACTGTAGAATTCGAAACTCTGTTTTCTTTGATTAATCCGCTTGGGATAAAACGTGAAGCTAATAAAAGAAATCTTATTGTTGGGAGGTATTGAATAATAATAATTATTATAATAATAATGTGACATATCAGTTTTCATATATCGTTTTAGATACTTTTTTTAAATTTATACTGTTTCTATTGAGAAAGATTATTGTAATAATTTATTTTCTCCAAAATTATGGACTCCAAATAACCATTGTGGTTATTTTTTAAAGCAATATATTCATATAACTGTCCATAACAGGTGAAAGGAAAGATCCTCTTAATGCACTGCAAGTGAAAAACGGCGGTTCCAAACGAAACGCGCTCCTCAAGTGGTGCCAACAAAAGACGCTCGGCTACAACAACATTGACATCACCAACTTTAGGTACACATTATTTCCATTTTCTGATAGCAATTAATTGTTAATAGCGAACCATTGGCGGCCACGTGCACTGTTGGTCAAGGTCGCCGGGTGGCACAGGACCCATCATGGTAAAGATTCTTGGAGGAAGCCCATGTCCAGCAGTGGGTAAATGGAAAATTTTCACCTGTGCGAGATGTTATGTGTCAAGAAGTTTCCCCGTCTCGCCTCGAATTTAATAACTAGGCATGCACACTACCTGACACGCAGTGCGTCGTCCAGGCAGTCCTCTAATATACTAACATTCGGGGGTGTGTTGCAGCTCGTCGTGGAACGACGGCCTGGCGCTGTGCGCGCTGCTGCACTCGTACCTGGGCGAGGCGCGCGTGTCGTACGCGGCGCTGTCGCCGCACGACAAGCGCACCAACTTCTCCGTCGCCTTCGCCGCCGCCGAGTCCGTCGGCATCCCCACCACGCTGGTACGTACACGCACACGCACGCACACGCACGCACACGCACGCACACGCATAGATGTTCATATTCTTCAAATACAAACCCGATATTCATTATTTTTCTTATAATAAAAATTAATTAAACAGAATTTATATTATAAAAAAATTAATTATAAGAAAATAAACTTGTGTGAAGGAAAATGTATATCTTATGATATACATTTTCCTTCACACAAGTTTTTTTCTTATAATTTAATAACATCCTACTATCTCAACAGAACATACAGGACATGATCCAGCAGGAGCGTCCGGACTGGCAGCAGGTGATGGCGTACGTCACCAGCATATATAAACATTTTGAAACTTAAGATTATTACTATTGTATTCGAATGATATTCGCCTTTATACACATTTATTATTATACGATTGAAACATATGAAGGAGAGAAAGGAAACTTCTCAAGTGGTTTCTAAAACATTTACAGAAGTTCCGCTTTAAAAGAATTGAAAGAATATAGACTGCGGTATATTCAATTTTCTGATTCATTTCCTTTCTCTTTCTCTTTCATATATTGCATCTTTTATCTCTATCACTCTATTTTTAGTAGTAACTAAGAAGTTTTCTTATAAATATCAGCTACGCTTATAGTAAGATAGCCTTGCTGTACAAGACCCTAATACCTAAAAGACCCTGAAAATCTAGAAATTTCGATCGTGAGTAAATCATAAAGACAGTTACGTAGGTTGTATGTAACATTACTGAAGGGATAGTTAAGAGTTTACCAATCGCAGTATATTAAAAGTAAGGTGACTCTGACTTCAGTTGATAACATGATGGGTAAATTTTAAAATTTACTAGTATATAAATTATCTGGTAGATATTTCTTACTTTAAATATTGCGATTGGTGTGTGTGCTAAATGAAATCGTGTCCATTTTGTGTAACTGTATGCCTTTATTAAGCCTAGAAGTTGCGTGAGGAATTGATAGCCGTCTTTCCATATAAAGACTGATTTAATAGGTTAGTTAATAAGATCTTACCTTTACGTGACAATGCGAGGGAATTTAAGAATAAACTTGAAAAAACACAATTAATTATCACATGAAATTCAGAAAAATACTGTCACTTTTAAATGTTTTAATTTATACATTGTGAAAAAGTTGCCTATCCGTGTTTTGTGTATAATCTACTAGGTACTATTTAATAATAAAATATTGGCCTTTTCTTTAAAACATACATTTTGAAGCGTATGCTTTAATATTAGTAAGAATTCGTTCAAGCCGTTACCGCCGTTTTACTGTAACCGACAAACGTCAAATTTTACAGGAAATAGTCTTCAGTGTCATGACGTCATTAATCTTTCTACCCCGTCGTGGCACAGTGGGGCGGTGTCTGGTGGAAATCGAACCCCAACTATCGCACCTACAGTGCGATAGTTGGGGTTCGATTTCCACTCGGGAGAACGTTTTTTTTTATTTGTCCTATCTGGTAAGACGAAGCGAGGCGTTGAGTTCCGCCACTTGCAGCACACAATTACTTGAATTCGAATATGTTTTTGTTACTTTAAACTTCGGTAATGGCTCGACATGAATATTATACATTTATAGGAACGATATACATATTGTGAGAATTGTGAATCAAAGATCAATCATAGATCAGATTAATCATATAAGAATGCTTCAGATTTGGTTTAAAATAAAATAAAAAAAATTGTCGTGTTTATCTTGTGGTATACAAATTATATTATATAAATAAGTGTATTTAAACTTGTATTTATCTCCAAAACGTATATTCCATTTTAATGCCTTGCATTTACTAACTTGTGTATGTTAGTTACCTCGAAGCTAAACACTGCACCGATTATACAATAAATTTAAACTTAAAGCTATTTAAATTAGCTAGAAAAAAAAATACCGACAAAATAAAATAATTTGTGATTTTTTTAAATATACAAAATATTATTTGGGTAAGAATATCCATAAGCTTCCATTACTTTCAATTAAATTATAATAATTAAACTTACATATAACATTTAATATTTTAAATATATGTATGAATGTTAGTAATTTTTTCGTCGATTTCCATTTGTTTTTTCGTGTAAAATGATTGACATAAACAGCTTAATTTTAAATATTAGGAATTGTTTTGTTCAATACTTACGGGTTGAAAAGGTAATGGAGAGTAAATTTTTTTTAAGATCTCCTGTGATAAACATCCGACTGTGAAAATCCTTAAACATCTATTGTTTAGATTACATGTCTCTTGTGTTGTGTGGGTTTTTAAGAGTTTTTGGTCAAGAAGTTATGTGAAAAATGAACACGGCTTATTAATGCGAATTAAAATTCCCTAAATAATATTAAGTTAAACTTTTAAGAAAGAAAATGTGATTATTTGACTATTTTGTTTGTGAGCAATTTTTTATCTTTGTCTTTTTTGTAAGAAACTATTTGTGTCAGAGTTGTGATATTGTAGTCTGAGATGAGCGAATATTTTGAAATAACGACTTACGAATATAATATTTTGTTGAAAATGTTTGTGTTCTAAACGTATTTCCTTTGTTCAGTCAAAGATATTACGTAACATTTTATTATATCCGAACTATTTATAATTTTTGTAGAAATCCCCAAATACGTAGTATAAAGCTTGGCACTATACGTCCTTGAATTGTCGACATTAGAAAGAGACGCAGCTATACGAGAGAAAAGGACAAGCAATATGATTACTGATACCTCGTTACTTTCACTTGTATAGTGTTTCTCTTTCGCACGACTGAATTATATTAGCGTTAAGTCTTGTTTTGACATTTCTAGTTAAAATATTTACCAAATTTTGCAGCTTTTTGCTTATTATAATAGAATATTACAATTGATGAATATTTTAGCTAAGAATGCTTATTCTAATATTACAAGAATATATGACGTGTATCATGTAGCAATGTGACTGTTTGTTGAAGCTATATAGAATAATTATCTATTTTCATATATCTGTATTACTGTACATATAGCTAAAATAAAGTTCCTGGTTTATTTTAAGCATGTTTTTATTTACAATACAAACTTATGTATAATATTGAACTATAATATAATATACATTTATATACATATAATTAATTTAAACATAAAACATCTAGTATAATTACTTTTTACATGTTACCAGTCAAGTTCGCCGGGAATGTATTTTTCTATTAGAGATTCGTAGTACGGCCACAGAGCTTCGATATCGGGCACCGCCGCGCTCTTCGTATACAAATCATATTGACTGAAAATAAATAACTAATTAATATAATATATTGAGATCATATTTTTTAAACCTATTTTTTGTTGCATAGAAAAGTATGTTTCTAAATCTATTTTACCAATCATACGGTAAAAACACTTCAAAAAAAATGTAATTATAACTTACTTAAATTTAAGCACTGCGTCCCTTATATTTTCATCCCTCTCGGTACAAAACTGACTGTAGTCGCCACCAGCGTGCCACGGATAGAAGGAATGGTATCTATTAAAAAAATAATTTATATTGATAATAAAAATATCTCAATCAATAATTATTTACCTAATTATTAGACTGACATCTTATTCTGTTATACACAAAATGAGGAAAATTTAAATAAATTATATGAAAAGAATAAATTGCCTAAATTGTCAACCAAAATTCTCATGTGACATTTTGGACCTTCGAGTTAGACCACCTTGAAGTACTAGCCACCACATTATTAGTTAATACACCAACAGGTAAGAGGGATTTTTTTTTCTTTATTAATTCTATATGTACCTGATCATCCATAATCCTTCTTCGGGGAATTTGGAGTTGTTATGTTTGAGCACTCTGTACAGATACTCATCGTGTCCCCACGACATCATCAAATTCTCGATACCACAACTCGGCTTGTACATTCCGTATAAAGTGCTGAAATTTATAATAGAAAATTAATAATATTTTATGAAAATATTTAGATAAATATAAATTAGAGGCTATGGCGTCATGGCAAGTGGGACAGCGCCCGACTATAAACGCAGTGGTTGTGGATAATTTTCATTATTAAAATAATTCCTAGTTCTAGCAAGACAAATTGGAGAATGGAGTGTCATGACACTAAGTTCTCTCTGTCGGCTATACGAGATATGCAGATATGCGTGTAGCTAAAAACAAAATAATGTTTATACAATTTAATGTGTCTCTATCTATAGTCTATAATTTGGTGAAATTATTCCCCCTAAAAACTCATTCTTTGGTTTCTGTGTTTTATATATTCAAGATAAACTTATTATATGTCAAAGAATAGACAAGAAGTTATGAATAAAGTCGAGTGGAACTTATAGTCATAAAGAATACCAACTTGTATTTATTATTGTAAGTATCGTCGTTGTTCTTAAAGCTGTCATCACCATAAACAATGCTCTTCCCCCACTTGCAGCCGACGGGGAAGGTGTCGCCCACCACACACCATTGCGGCTCGCCATAGAACGCCATTACCTACGATAAAATAAAAAAATAAAACTAAATTGATATTAAATAAAACAACTATAAATTGTTTAATTCATTTGTTTTTTTCATGAAATTCAATGTGCCATTTAATGTCAAACATGAAGAATTTAAGAACATCCCAGTTTTACATAATACATATTATAATTAACAAAACAAATATGTTGTGTGTTCTATTATTGTAGGTAATACTTGGGTATATTATGACATTTTTTACCTTCCCAAGATCGTGTATTAATCCAATAAGTTGGAACCAATCATCATTTGGATAGTCTTGCCGTATCCTCTCCGCAGTCTGGAAGGCGTGCACGATGTTGGGCAAGTCGGTGTCGGGGTCCGACTCGTCCACTAGCTCGTTCAGTTTGATCAGGGCTTCCTTCACTGTTGCCTTGAAATGGTTGAATTTTAACCATTTTTCCATTTTACCTAAAACATTCAGACAGATCTACACATCGTGAAACCTTGGACAAAGCTGTGCTCAGAAAAATTATATTATTCCTGAGCTTATAAGAATCGATATCCTTTGCAACATAAACGTATAAATAATTGGAATTTGCCAGCGATGCGACGTGTTTACACTAGGATTATTTTGCACTCGAAATAATATTTTTACTTAAATTTTGTTGTTAAAGACTTTTATTATTGTTAATTGCAAAAACAGCTGTAACTAGTTATTACTAATATTATTTAAACAGAAACTAAATAAATTATCGCTAATGAAAGTGTTTATTTTATATTAAACCGGCAATGTCCAAAGTTCAACAGACACGAGCCAAGATATATTTGTGTACTTGTACCTAGGACAGTTTTCTCTTTTTCTCAAATCGTCACAGTTTAATGAATTAACTATAGAGTTAATAAAGTTTAGCAATAACGCCAATAATATACAAAAATCAATATATAAAAATCATTATTCATAAAACTGGAATGTGTAGAACAGGTTCCTTTACATGAGAATATTATAAATCAAGAGTCATTTTTTTTTATTTCAACGGTGAATGCTTACTTATGACTTATGGCTATATATAAATAAATTATATATAAAAATAAATATTAAGCTTACAAACTACGTACGTAGTTACCTTTAACAAACTCAACAGTCATATTAGTGTGCATGTCGTAATAAGTTCTTCTGACGCGTTGCTTAATGGGGTCCATATCATCAACGGAGTAGTCGCGGAACGCTTCTAAAGGTTTTCCATCGTAGACCTTCTCTGGCCGGAGCAGCAGAGAAGGATCTAGCATAGAAATTGTGTTGTCCTAAAAAATAAGCGTATTTTAAATTACTATTTATTTTTTATAAGTATAGTTCTTTATCCTTCGAATTAAGCAAATTATACTTATATATATATATATATATATATATTGTTTTTTTTTTGTTTTTGCACTATCTCTTCCCGCTATTTGTTAGAAGTTGCTCACTTCCACTGGTTGGCTGGAAGAAATTTCTTTTAGAAATAAGCCCACCATTGCCGACTTAAGTTTATTTTATGTGCATTTTTTTTATGTGTGCAATAAAGAATATTTAAAAAATAGAGAATGTTTCTTTCGTTAATTTTCATAATGTTAGTTTTACTAAGCCCCTTTTTATTCTTTTTATTCATAAACTACGGATAGCCTCTATTTTTAAAATTTTAAATATATATATATATATATATATATATATATATATATATATATATATATATATATATATATATATATATATATATATATATATATATATATATATATATATATATATATATATATATATATATATACACCACACTAAAATAGAAAAATTTTAATGTAGTGGGATTCAAACCTTAACCCTTTAGAAGCCGTCCAATTAAGTCATATATAGGTACTAACATATTAATTGATACGTTCTTATCGAGTTACGAGGAAAATCGCTCGAGATTGCTACGTTGATAGGTACGTTTGTTCCAAGTACTTTTTTGATGTTAGCATTCCAAATGTTTTACAACTGTCCTGACATTCTTTGCACGTGTACCATCACGCCACAAGTTAAATAATTTGTTCTCTAATCCGTATTACATTAAATAAATTATTAAATCTCAATCCAATCCCAAAAAGTCATCTTTTAGGTTCTAAAAATTACAAAAATAATGGTTTCACACTATTCCCGCATGTAGTCGAATAGACAGAGGGCACTTAGTGTTAAGACAATCCGTTCCTCAATTTTCGCCTACTTTTGAGACATTACGTATCGAAAGGCGGAACTCAAAGCCACGTTTTATCTTGTTACCAGAGGGAGGAAATTAAATAATTCAATCTCCCCGAATGGGAATCGAACCCACAACCGTCGCCTTTATTCTAAGACGCTGTGCGGCTGCGCGCTATTAATAAATTGTATAATGAATATAAAAACATACGATGGGGTCATTTATTTCGATAAGAGCTTTAATAATACTCGTCATAAGTTACATCAGATGATAACTTGTATTAAGTAAAACTTACTGAAGTGACGGCGTACGTATTGTATAACAATGTATGTATATATGTATGTATTTGTGTGTATGTATGTGTATATATATATATGTATGTTTATTTGTATATAGGTATATGTATGTATTTATAAATTAAATTTAAATGTACATATATATTGCACATTTTTGTCGCCCCGCTTTTTTTATCACCTTCACCCACTTCCACAGGTTGACTGGAAGAAATCTCTGTTAGAGATAAGTCCACCTTTGCACACTTTATTACTGTATTGCCTGCTCATTATGTTTTTGTGCAAGAAAGTATAGATATTATGTTATTGGTGAATATTTTCATTCTCTTCCTATTACAGAATGAATTGAATAATGATTATTAAAATAGAATTTATTTTACTTGGTAAATTATAGGTATACCTACTTTCCTATATAGTTTGAATTTATTTGTCTTTTCATTAAAAATAAAGTATTTTAAAATTAAATAATCTTTACATATATTTGGATATATGTACAGGATTTGTAAGAAAAATATACATAAATTATAATATGTTCATGAGATGCAATAATAAAAACACACGTCGCTTATAATAATTTGGTGAAAATTTCTTTTTTTAACGAGATACGTCTTTCAGATATTATATTTTTATTGTTAAAATGTTATTAATTTAACAAAATAAATAACAAAAACTTTATAAACTTACCGGATTAAGGATCTTCATAATGGCGTTGTTTATTTGGAGATGTCACCGCGAGGACTGCTCCTCACGACCAGCACCAACATCTTAAATGTGAACGACAAATTGATTTATCGAGGTCCGACCTCAGAGGCTAAAATGTTATCTCATCTACGTAAGTTATTTAATATCAATATGGCAAATTTCAAAGTCATACTAGTGCTAATTGTTACAAATACTTAACCTTAATAATGGTTAACTGACATTAATTATGTTTGCTATAATTATATTAATTAATGTATTGATTTGTAAAACGCTAGTAGAAAGCGAAGCTTATCCATGTATGTTTATTATATAATGACTAACAACTACCTATAATATAAACAACTTTGACTGTACCTGTACTGACCTGTACTTTAAGTACAATATAACAAACTCATAATGATATTAATTATATATTGTTAGATATTAAAACTGATATTAGCGCGCTAACCGAACAAACTCTTCAGCTTTATAATATTAGTATATATTTCTTTAGATGAAGCAACAGTTTAACTCTTAGGTTGTAGAGCTATTAGATATCTATTACAAGATATTCCGTCCGTACACGTATGATAAAAGGAAGTTATTAATTTACGTTTTGCGACTTCTTATATGTACTTATAGGTAGATAGTACGTGTTTAGGACACTGCGTTCCCTATTTCAAGCAATATTTGAGTGGCTTAACATGCTGACATAAATATAATTCATTCCCTCGAGTTGCAATCAAACCCAAAATAGCCGCATTCACAGTCAGACGCTGCACCGCTGCACCACGACGGAAAATTGCAATGTGTAGAATATCCAAAAAAAATGTCTGTGTTTCGGTCTATACATGATACAACGGCTCATTTAAATTTTACGGAGTTTTGTATCACAAAGCTTTCTTAACTTACCTAGACTATTAAAAAATTAAAATACAGTAAAAGCTTAACATATATTAATAAATAATCATACAAATAACGCTTTTATAATATTTATTGATTAATATGAATTCCAATAAATACGTCCATATCCATTCATATGGTGTGATAGTTACAAATAAAGCTCAATTGGGATCTAAATACAGGAGAATGTACAATGAAGTCCACATGTACTTACGTATTAATAATATTATTAATATTATTTATGTATATGATTATGACTTAGGTAGAGATACTAAAAAGAGGTACTGAAGCGACCTTAAAAAAAATTATAAGCAAACTTTAAATCTGATTATCAATGTAAGATAAGTTTAGTTTTAAAATATTTAGTAGATATATTAAATAGTGTTTCTTTCTGTGCAAACTTTTGTTCTAACGACGACTATTAATTTGATTTAATGTCACAAAAAATTTGAAATAAATACATGTTTAAAAATTCTTTAGCGTCATTATATTCGTACCTTTACTGGAGAACTTAAAATCAATTTATCTCAATTTACCACTCAATGCACATCTATTTTTATCTCACAAGCTAATTTATAAGCCGAGGTCAATCAATCAATCAATGAGAGCAAACCCGTGTAATGTCAAATAGTTGTGTCAGTTAACGGTCACGGCCACGACGCCATATCGCGAGAAAATAAAAAAAAATTAAACATATATGATATAAATATATAGATATAAAAATATATAATATATATATGACGTAAGAATCTAGTTGACTAATCGCAATTTTTCATTAGTAGATATTGTGTCGCCTTATAAATACTGCTTACTTGTTTGGTTCACCAAATTGTATATACAAATGAAAAACATAAAAAATATTGATTTGTTTAAAAAGAAAATTACTTTAGCTTTGGAAAGTTTTTAATTGTACACAGTGAAATAGAAAAGGAAATGTTTATATTTAAACTATTATTACACTCTAAGTATTATTGTTATTTCCTTTGTCTTAAGGTTGCCGGCAGAGATTACCTATTTATTTATGTAGCTTCACGCGGTATCCCGCACATAGCAGGGTAGGCAGAGGGAACCGTAGGTTGAACGAACCTAGGGTTAAGACACTCCGCTCCGTTGAGTGGCGGAACGCCGCGGTGCCCCTTGTTGCCAGAGCGAAGAAAATGAAAATAATTAATTCTCCCCTCGTGGAAATTGAACCCACAACCGTGTACAGACAGGCGCTGTGCCTCTGCATCACGACAGTCCTCTTAGACATTACCTACTATTTAAGTAATTCACAACAAAAACATTTCTGTGTATTTTCTGTTAGTGTATGTAAGTGTGTGTAAGTGTATTATGTGTAGATGTACATGTAATAGATGTAGATTAAAGAGTTCTTATTGTCATGGTGAAGTGAAATTGAAGGTAGTGCAGTGAGCCTTGCATGATACATCTCTAGAGACTCTGACTGAAGGCACTTGATTGAAGATCAAATGGAGATTGTGAGCGAAAATATATACAAATATAATACATATACTGTGCGTGTAGTCTATTAATTTTTGTATTCAATACTTCAATTATTTAGATTTTAAAATTAAGTTCAATTATTTAAGTTGATAAAGAAAACATAAAATAAGTATCGCATTAAAATTATTCACTACTCAAATTTTTTAATGAGCTATCTATATATTTTGCCGAGTTTAAACAACTTTGACCTTACTTAGATTAGATTACGAATTTCATATAATACAGTTCAATACTCGACGACTGTGCCAGCGAGCGCGAGCCGATCAACGCTAGCAATTAAAAGGGGTTCCTATATTATTCGGTTTTAAAATAAAATTCACAATAACCCCAACAAAAAAGAATCACAATTTTATTGTATAAAAAAAATTATAAGAAAGAAAGGTTGAAATAATAAAATTATTTATATCCCTATATAGATCCGTTACAAAGAATAAATACTGCGTTGGTTAAATAATTACGTACATTTTGGATATTTATAAAATATGTAAATACTCATTAGTTATATAACATTATAAAATAATAATACACAAGTGGTTACAGGTTCACATTTGGCTGTTACATTTCAACCGTATGTTACCACTCGCACACGCCGGGGATGTATTTCTCAATGAGCCCCTCGTAGTAAGGCCAGAGCGCTTCGATGTCAGGAACATTCTCACTTTTTGTGTAAAGATCGTATTTGCTGCAAAATAAGGTCGATTTAATAAACTATTTTCCCTAATAAATTAAAAGATAAAATAGTACATTTTTGATTCATAAAGCTAAAACAATAACTTTCAATTTAATAATATTATTATACTTTTCTAGTTTAGTTTAACAGATCCGAGAACAAGGTTAAACTCATAAGTTGATATTCAAGGATAAATAATAATATATCTCACTTGAACTCGAGCACCCACTGCAGGATCTGCTCGTCTTTCTCGTTGGTGAGGTGGCGGTAGTCACCACCCGCATGCCACGGGTATAGAGAATGATACCTAACATAAACAGAACATTTGTATCGTAAAAACATTAGTATTTTGGTTGGTTTTCTCTATTGGATTTTTTTATCGTATTCTAAGAAATATGACATTCGATTTTATTCAATGACAACTGAATACAGTGCTTAAAATAAGAAGTAAAAAATAATAATTTTAGAGCTATAGTGGCTGTACCTGATCATGTATAGCCCCTTCTCAGGTATCTTACACTTGTTGTGTAACAGAAACTGGTAGAGGTACTCGTCGTGACTCCAAGACATCAGCACGTTGTCCAGCCCGCAGTGGGGCTTGTACATACCGTACTTTGTGCTAATAGCATAGACAAAATATTTAATGTTTCGAAAATATATATAGTATATATATAATATAGAATAAAATAATATTATAGAGAATTTACATATTAAATATGAACTTTCATATAATGCTTCTTGTATTAGATGTCTACAATATACTCTAAATCCAATTGTCTCATTATTTAGTGAACAAAGAAAACAATATAGTGAAAATTTTATCGATAAACAAAATATTGGCAAAAATAGTACTTGTATTTAGGGTTATAAGTATCAGGATTGTCCTTGAAGCTCTCCGGTCCGTACACGATCGAGTCCGCCCATTTGCAGCCAACGGGGAAAGTGTCACCCACCACGCACCATTGCGGCTCGCCGTAAAACGCCATTACCTAACCATAATGTGAAATTGAAATTAAAAAATAATATATTTTACATATTAATATTGTATTAAAGTAACAACAAATATAAGTTTATAACTGATTTTTCTGTTATATACATTTAAATTTTGAATTTGCTTAATATAAAAATATTTATGTTTATACACATGTTAATTTGTTTACGGTACTTTTAGTTATTATATTTACTTGTACAAAGTTTCAGAGGTTTAATTGTATCATAAAGTTTTTATCTTGGTTTTTATATTCAATATGGAAGGTTTAATAAACGTGTTAAAGTGTTTCCAAAATAGGATTAGTAAAGGTTTAATTAATTTTAAAGTATTTTAAAGTGTTTTTACTCTAAAAATGCGGTACAAACTGAAAAGAAAAACGGTCTGTCGTCAAGACCGTTTTCTCAAGATCACGACAAAGTTACAAGCTGAAATTAATAAGAAACGTCCAAGTTAATAAACCCTAGGTGCACTTAAAAAATCGAATTTCTAAATCGACGTCGTTAAAAGATATGAACGTTTATGCTTCGATTTTACTGCATACTGTATGAAATTCGCTGCGTTATCAAAAACTATAGGGCACTTCCTGTTGACCCTATAGAAATATTTGACAAAAAATATAAAGAAACTGTACAAATACTATAATATAGTACATTTCATACAAAATAAGATAATATTGTACTTCTCACTGACCTACAATTATGAAATAGGTACAGAACTCTCCCAACCCAGAAGTGTTTCTATTACTCTTAACAGATTTTTTTGCATTTGAAAATACAACATTCATACAACTACTTTTATTATTATAGTTATAGTACAATAAACAATGAATAATAAGCATCAACATATAATTGTTATATAAATATCGATAAACGGTGAAAATGATAGGAGAAAACCTATAACAAACATGATTAAAGGCCGTTTAAGGTTATGTGGCTAATGTAAGATCAAAACATCGCGATTTTATCACTGCCCCATAGCTCAGGGACGTTAGCCACGTCAATGCTATACGCAGTTGTAATAAATCTATATATATAAATGACAAACCTGACTGACTGACTGACTTATTAATTACTACAGCTCAACCGAAACTACTGTAACTAAAAACTTGAAATGTGGTACAAGGGCTTCATGATGCAAATTAGCAATAAGAAAAGATTATTAATTATTCAACCCATAAGGGGCTTAAATAAGGGTGTAAAGTTTATAGGAAATTTCCTCATTTTTAAGCTTAGAAGTATGAAAATAGGTATATAAGTTTTGGATTACAATTAAAAACGATCGACGACGACGACTCGACGGTTTGTGGATTTAGTTCCCACTCGGGGAGAATGAATTATTTCTATTTTATTCGCTCTGGCAACGAGTCAAAAGCGTAGCGTTGAGTTCTGCCACTCAACACGCAATGCCTCGAATGGCACAAAGTGGTTAACGAAGTGTTAACATTATGTTCCTTTAACCTACGGTTCCCTCTGCCTACACTATAGCAGGGTACGCTGTATACATTGTGAAGCTAAAATAAAATAAATACACACAGACCGTTTTTAATTTTATTAATTATAAAATTAAAAACAATCTGTGTAGAGGAAATGGTCAAATTCTCCCCTCATTTTTCATAAAATTTGCAAAATGCCTGACTACTAGACTTAACAGTATAAAAATGAACAATAATAATGTCTACCTTGCCCAAATCATGGATTAGGCCCGTAAGATGGAACCAATCTTCATCAGGATGATCTTGTCGTATCCTCTCCGCAGTTTGGAAGGCGTGCACGATGTTGGGTAAGTCGGTGTCGGGGTCCGACTCGTCCACTAGCTCGTTCAGCTTGATCAGGGCTTCCTTCACTGTTGCCTTGAAATGGTTGAATTTTAACCATTTCTCTCGCTTTTCTAATTGGGAAGATCGTAAAATTGGTTGTTGAGTTAAAAATTAATACGATTTCTAATTTTTTATATACACATTTTTGGACTTAATAAAGAAAATTTGGTACTCTGAGTTAAAACTAAGGTAAGCAAAGATAGTCAATATATTAGGCTTCCAATTTTACTACTAGTGATATTATATTTGAAATATAAATATTACTCCGAGATTAATTTAGTTAACAAGCCTTAAGCCTTGAGCTAACTTACGTCTGACCAAATCGACGGTAACATTGGTATGCATGGTGTAGTAAGTCCTGCGCACGCGCTCCTTTATGGGGTCGGTGTCGTCGACAGAGTAGTCACGGAAGGCATTTAGCGGCTTGTCGTTGAACGACGCCTCGGGACGAAGGAGTTGAGATGGATCGATCATGGAGACTGGATTTTTCTAAGAAATTCATACGTTTTAAAATTCGTAATATAATAGATAATATTGAACAAAATGCGTTTATTTTATAAAAAAAAATTGACATACAACCCAATTCATGTTTCAGATATGTAGGACAAAGATTTGAAAATAATGCGTGCTTGACGGGAATTTTAGCGTCATTTAAATATTCAACTATTGAGTGAAATACATCAATTTAGTAGACAACATTGGCAGGTCCTAAATACGCCATGATGGTTTTAATGTATGCTTTAAAAATTTTACAATTGGTTGTGGGTTCGAATCCCACTGATTTATATATTTTAATTTTCAATACGCGCCGTTGAGTTAGCACGCAATGTCTCGAAAAATGGGCAGAGAGTGAGGAACCGAGTGTCTTAACACTAGAATCTCTGCCTACCATGCTTGCTCTATGGGGGTTACAGCGTGAAGCATAGAGTATGGGGTTATATTTATATTTCAATAAAAATATACTTACAACTTCCGCAGCCATTTTGATCGTGCTACTATTATGATGAGATGCTTATCAATAAACGAGAGATGCGATCTCCCTTATATAGACATGTCACCCATGTTTCAAGTGTTTGTCGTTGATAAATAGGATTTAATTTTGTCGATAGATAATAATCGACACAATGTAAGGGATAAGATATTCGAAAACTGTTCTATGCCTAGATTTTGCAGTGCACTGAGCCGAGTAGGCTATAAAAATAACGAAGGTACTAATAATATTCATTTAGTATTGACATTTTTTTTATAGTAATGGTTAAAATTGTAATATCTTGGCTTTTTTATAATTACATCACTATATTTCAGTCAGAACCTTCAAATTTCCGTTAAATTCAATTACGATTTACTAGTAGTCAACAAATTAGGAGAATGTTATGAATATTAGGTAAAGTAAAACTTGTGCCTACGTTGTCTTCACTAAACTCTGTTATAAAGTTATATTATTATTATATTTAATTAGTAAATATAAAAAATATCTTAATGACTTTTTACCCTATAGTTGACATTCAAATATATAGTAAATTACAAATTAATTTGAAATCTGTTTGTTATCTTTAATAAATTATTGTTATTCAAGCTACTACGTTATGACCAAAATCTAAATGTAATAAAAGATCTACGTTTACAAGGTTTTAAGCTGACTGAAAATCAATGAAGTCGTGGAATAGCAAAAAAAATCTGTGATACGAGTATTTACAAGATTGGCGAAGAAGAAGAAGAAGAGAGAACCTAGTGTTTAGACACTCCGTTCGCCGGAGACTGAGTGTTAACTGGTATTACTCAATACTACACTTTACTCTCGCAGACAAAGTGTGAATAAATTTATGTAGGAGAATTAATTTATTTCATTATATCAATCTGGCGAGGAAATAAAAGTAATCCAAGTGTCTCATAGTGTCTCAAGTAGTGACCAAAGCATCATCATTAGATCATTTATAGTCATTGCGCCACAATAGTCTCAATTAGATTATATAATAATTTTTTCTTAAGACTATAAGGACAGTTCTCATTTACGTTATATTTTTTTATACTCATGCATTTAAAACCACAAACGCCAACTAGTCTTAAATTAAACACATTTTGTTTAATACACATTAAATCTTTATTTTATCATGTACCTAAACACAATGATAGCAATTAACTATATGGAACTTAAGATAAGCTTGGCAAAATAGATTTTCTATAATTCATTGACTAATCTAGATTTTAATCTTGTAAAGTCTATTTCATATACGTTTGTTTGTCATTCTACACCTCCTGCACGGCTAGACCGATTTAAATACAAATGCGTATGTTTGTTTCAATAGGTTCCTGGACAGTTTGAAGACAGTGTATTATGATAGATCAGCTAAATGACATATTATATATAAAGAGTATAACATATATATGTAGATATGTAGCATATAATGTTCATGGTGAGTGGTAACATTTTTTTCAAGTCAACAGAAAATCCTCCTAGAGCAAGTTTCTTAATAAATTTCAATTATATTCTAAGACAAATTATATTTCTGGTTTTGTTTAATCATTATACAAACGTAAATATTTTTATATTATTATCTTTATTGTGGGAATAAAATATTTTGTTATGCTTACTTAGAGAAGATGTTACGTAATGGTGTGACATCGTTTTGTAATTGACGTAGAATCTGATAGGGATTCGAAAAACAACAAACAAAATTTGCGAATTTGCGAAAATTGCGATTTTAATCAGCACAAAATTAGGACTTGCGTTGCAGGTCCAAATTAGTATATTCACATTATATTTAAAATACGTACAATTTTAACATATTTATCATAAAGGGCCAACAATACACCCGTCAATGATGAAAGTTCCGATTGCAGTCAAACAAAGCACAGATATTTTCAAGAACAAACGTGGTATTATTACTATAGTATGGTACCTCCAGCTCCAAGTCCATGAGGCCGTATCGACGAGCAAGTTGATGATATATCAAATAGTCAAATAGTCAAATAGTCTATATTTGACTGTCTCTATAATACTCACAAGTAAATATGACTTAAATACTTTTAGGTACAACATTTGACATTATATATTTGACAAAAAAAATGCATTTTCCCTTGATTTCGATTTAACTGTCGTAGTATAAAATTACTTACATTCTAAACGCTATCGTGTGGCATAAATTTCATTATTATTGACAAAATGACTGACGGAAGAGACTTTTATTTTAAATTAAATTAAATTTTCAATAAACATATTTCCCAGATTTATGTATGCTTTTCTCAGCTTAGTCCATTCTCTAAGTAAATAATTGGCAAATACAGCCTATTAATTGAGATAGATATAAATTAAAATATTTAAATTTAATAATAAGAGAAAGCCATGTGGAAGTAACTATAGTAAACAATTTAACAGTATATGGACAAATTCGCGATTTGCAAGATAAAGCTGCGCCGACATGACAATCGTGAGTAGGTACACATACCTACCCGGTAATCGTGTTTGGTAGTATTATACGATTACGGTGTTAGTGCCGCTATCACTGGTCTATTGTGTGATTGACATTTATTTATGTGTACAAAAAGAATCTAATAGACATGCCCACCTACGTTTTATGTATGTATTTATATTAGATACTAGTGACCTCGGATTTACTCTAGTGTATATGTATACACTACTTTTGCTACTACTTTTGCCTTTTGAATCACTTAGTTCATAAAAAAATATAAAAAATAAATGCATATAATAGAAAAAATATATTTTTATCTGAGCGGAAAGTACTCGCTGACGGTAAGCGGAGTTATTCCCGCGTAAATTCCGACCCTGCGGCGATTCTGGGATAAAAAGCCTAACATCTATCTTCTAGTGAAAGTTCCACAAAAATCGATTTAGCCACTCTGGAAACTTAATCTCCATAACTACAATGAAACGTGTCAATAACTACATCCACTTGAAAAAACGCAGTTATTTTTAAATCACAAACAGTTACTTCAATTTTATTTATATGCATAAAATATATAAAACAGATGATGATAAATGGCTAATTTATCTGGCATTTTTAAATTTTGATATTTAAATTTAAAAAAGAAGCTATTTGGTTTAAAATATTAAAAATAATAATATATGTAAATTGCACTGGGTTGCTTCAAGTAGTTTATGATTAAGAGGGCACTGTTCTGCCAGTGTGCCAGTCACAATCACAATGGCAGATAAATGAGATTTTATGGACAGATTTATTGGAGAAGTACAGATAAATGTTATTAAAATCAACTTTATTACAAAATGTAAGGAAAAATAATATTATTAAGTAATTTCAACAAACTGTTAATCTTAAATTTATCATTCTTATTGATGCTAACAGTCATGGAGTTACAGTTATTATCACAATATAGTAAATAACAATCTAAACTGACATTAGGCATATTCTTAGTTTTAGTTTTTAGATTGTAATTAAAAAATAGTTAGAAATTACTATTAATCAGTCTTCATTATAAGTAATATCTAAATAATTATCCTTATATATTACTCGAATTGAAATTCCAGACAGGCTAGTGCATTTTCGTGCAACTTTGTAGTTGTTTCCTGAAACTATAAATTACTTGCTTGAAATTATGAATTACTTTATTTGTTTTGTAATGAGAAGATGATGAGACATTCGATGGACTATTAGCTAAGTCATTGTACTGCTGAGACCTGCTGCGAGAGATCATAGACGGTCCTGGTATAGGTGACTTCAGTGCTCTGCTTTCTATTGGTCGTACGTACTGGATATTATTGTCTTGTTGCAATTCAAAATTAATGTCTGACAAGTTACTGGGTCTCTGTGGGAATTTGTCTGATTTATTTAAATTCATCTAATCTGTAAAGAAGATACTACTTTCAAGATATAAATCTCATTAAAGTGTACTTTTCTCTTAAATGCCAGACATATTCAGACTAGTGAAAATTTGGAATAAAATCGATTCCTATTCGTTTATTAGTAATTAACTTAATTTTTAACATTAATAAATATAAATATACAACCTGAAGAGATCTACCAGTATTGTTTAAAAACTTAATAACTCAAACAGTATCCCATAAATAACGACAGATTAATTATGCCACTTACCTTACAAACGCCAGATTACTAGTTTACATCGTGATTTCTTACTAAATTACGTGCAGACACGATCACTCCGTATCTTGAGTCGACAGAAATTCGCGCTGCCTTTCATAAGTAGATATTTTTAATAGTAAAAATTAAAGCCTTTTAAAAGTTGAAGTTGCAGGGTGTGGCGTCTTGGTCCACACAAATGATTATTTACATGATGGACATTTTTTAAATGACTGTAACTCCCTTATTATTGTACTTCTTATAATTTAAATTATATATTATTCAGCATACAATGGAATATCGATGTAACTAGTTAATATTAGTTAATTATGATAATTTCTTATAGAAAAAAATATAAATCCTTACAAAACCGGCGTTAGGACGCGCCAGATTAATTACTTTTAGATGTTATCTGCAGACCTAAATAGCTTATTTTAAATTAATTACAAATAAAGATTTCATGCCACGATAGAGATTTTCCTTTCACATATGACCTGCAATTTATATTTAAAACAGAGATATCTTTCATATGTTTCTCGATGAAAATTCTTCCAAAACTCCATTTCGAGAAATCACCCAGGTATATCCTATCAGATTTATTTATTTTATTTATTAAGATTTTATTATTAATATTTATTTATTTTAAATCATTAGAAAAATTAGATGTTTATCTATAATAAATATCTAATTTTTCTAATGATTTAAAATAAATGAATTTTGATGTTTATTTAGCTATCTCTGACGTCTATGGACAAATTGGGGCCCCTCGGCACACGCGTCTTAGGGTCCTACGAGAGTTGTAAGATAACACAATTATCAGGACTCTGTACTGGCACGGGCCCCGACCACAGGTAATTTGTAGGTATTGGCTCTACAGGTACTGTAACAATATAAAAAGAACCAGCAGAAATAGTATAAAAGCTCAATAATAACAACGACGAGCATAAAATAAAACGCATAATCAAAAACAAAATATGTATTATATATTAAAGAAACTATTAAAAATATTATGTATTTAGAAAATTATTCTTAAATATTTATATTTCAACTTCGATAACCTAAAATTTTACGACTCTGATATAAGTGGTAAAACATTGTTTTTATTATCTTATCTACACTTTAATTATGTATTTTATATATAAACATAAAGTATTTTTATAAATTATTAATATAAAAAAATTAAAACTCATAATTTTATATAATTTTTAGAATTTTAGAATGTACGAGTACCTACCCGCTCGAAAGTCAAGTTTCCTAAAGAGATCCAGCAAGAAGGCAAGCTTTCCAAAAAAAACAATTATAAATTTAATAATTTACATCAATATAATGGCAGCTATACATATATGAAATTAAAATTATCTTATTTCCACACATTGATGTAATTTAAAAAATTTTTGGACATAGTCAATCATATTGGCTTTATTCATTATTATTTAACATTCTTTTTATTGTTACTTTAAATTTCGAAAGTGGCAAGTTACATATATTGCAAAATTTCACTAAATGTATGTGGTGTAAAAGGAGTAAAAGAAAAATTAAATTCTAATAAAATTACATTTATTTATATCTACAAAAGTATACAATAGAGATTTTGATTTCTATAAATATAACTATTAAGAATATAGATCTATTGTACTTATTGATGTTTTAGTTGCTGATTTGTTTATCACTCTTCACGCATTAACCCGCATATAGCACGCTGTACGGTGGGCAAAATGAATTTTCACTCAAATTACCAGGCATTACATTATTGTTGAGTCGTACTTAAAGCCGCTTGTCTCAGCAGAGTGGGGAAATTAAAATAATTCATTGCTATGGGAATTGAACCCACGACCGTCGCATTTACAGTCAGACGCTGTGCCACTGCACTGGTCATTTTCATTCATTCTCTGCTATGGTCATTTTCGGTCAGTCATTTTGGCAAAACTATTACAATAACAACCTATTAAAATTAAAGAAAATGAATCACTATGTCTATAATATATATTTATTTAAATTACTTAATTATTTTTAAATAAAAGCTACAATTAAAAGCATTCTTTATAACATTCCTTTTGTTGAATCTGTGTTTACTAACAATATAAATATCTATGTAATTTTGTTTTATTTTCACAAAAATATTAGATATATTTAGCAAAATTTGCATCACTCACGTTACTGCATACTTATTTCAATATGTAAAAAAAAATTCAAAACCTAAATAAAATATTAAATGTCTCATCCGATATTTGATACATTCATTCTCACCGTGCAGTTTCCACATCATTGGGTGTTTCCAAGTCATTTATTTCATTTGTATTAAATTATTCATATATACTTTCAGCTTTTAAAATATGAGAGGAATTTGCTTGTTTAATTTATAATATATTACATACATATTTAACTATCTCCATATAAAATTCATTGTTTTTTCATTCATATAAGAGGTCGAGTGTAATGTTTTTATATTGTGGAAATATTTCTTTTCATGTAATATTATATATTTTTTAATATTGTTTTAATTTATATATCAGAAATAATAAGTTACTTTTTTAGCTAACTGTTTACATAACTATGTAAATATCGATATGGCATCTCTCAAGATATTTGTAGCTTACAATGTGCTACATATTATAAATATTATATTTAAAATTAACTCCATATCGATTTGATAAAATTAAAACACGCTGTTGAATCTCACACAATATAAAAAGTCACATAAATGGTGAGCCGAGGTTTCTCTCCTCCTCCACCCCCCCCCCCTCGCCCCTCCCCAAACGAGTAACCGACACTCCGGTAACAAGCAACATCAGTCATCTCCGCTGGTCAGTGAGTCATCGTCACTGTCGGTGGACCACTCTCCCTCGCTGTACTCTCTATGCTTCTTTTTTTTCTTATCACTTTCTTTACTTGGTACGTTATCAATTACTTGTAAACCCAACTCCTTCGTCGGGGAATTCGACCTGAGCTCTTTTATTGTATTAGTAAGATCGATATTGAGGGTTTGGATGTTGTCTTCTCCTTCAGACTCATCTCGCTGTCTCTTCTTTTTGCCTTTGGACGTGTGCTTCTTGTCCTTCTTTCGTTTCTTCTTTTTGGATCTGTCAATAAATATTATGACATTTATTATTTTTATTTATTTATTTACATATTTTACAATTTCAATATGTTAATCCTAATATATGTGAAATAAATCTCTCATAGTTGAACTACTCACAATGTCACGTAATGATCGATTTGGTAGTATGCAAGATTAAGAATGAAATAAAAATAAAAAAAATGGAATAAATAATAATATATAAAGATTTTTTTTAATTTTTTAATAAATAATAATTAAAAAGAAACATTATTTAATAGTAATAGTAAAATATAAAAAACAGTTCTTTATTTAATGTTTAAAATACATTGTAGGTGCACAAAGCAAAGGCACACACAGACATATACAAAAAATATTCTATTCAGAGCTTTCAAAGCTAAATTAAACCAGTTTATAAGTAATTATAATAATAACAGATTATAACATGTAATACGTTTTATTATATTACTGTTACATTTTTCAATCAATTTCCGGAAATTTTGTCTAGAACGTAAATTAAATGCCAAAAAACAATATACACAAATAAAAAAGATACTTTATCTATAAGTATTATGATAATATTGTTAGAGCACTTCAATAGGCGGTCTATCTGTCATTCTTAAACCCATGTGACGACCACACCGGTACATTAAAGAGGAACTCTAACGTTCAACAACATGATTATCTTAACTTACTCCTACAAATTATTATTTTATATATATATATATATAAATAAAAATTCTTACCCATCATTGTCTGCGTCATCTTCATCTGATGATCTGAAAACGATTATGTATTATTATAATCTTTAAAAAGGTTTCTTAATAGTATTTTTTTTCAGTATCACGCCATATCCCGCATATATTAGAGACAGAGAGTGTAGTGTCAAGACATTCCTTGGTCGAATCTCGCATTACAAACATTTGACAGTGTTCTATGTGGTCGTTGTCATTAACGTCGCTCCATAGCTTGCCACAGCACAGCTATATATCGCATCATATAAACATATTGATATACAAAAAAATTATATATATATATATATATATATATATATATATATATATATATATATATATATATATATATATATATATATATATATATTCATATTACCATACAAATTTTTTATGATCCTAAATGACTTTATTATGTAATTTTCTCAAGAATTAATAATGAGTAACGGTATACTCGTATATTAAAAACACTCACCTGTTCTTCTTCCGTTTTGCTTTTCTTGTTCTGTCGGAGTCGTCATCATCTGTGTTAAAACATAAAAAATATTAACATGAACAAGTTCAATTTCATAGTACATATAGAAAAATATATAGAAAAAAAATCCAAATGTATTGATATAGTGATCACTTAATGAAAGCTTGCATTATAGCACTTAAAGAAAATCTTCAGTACATAAACGGATACAAAAACAAGTTAATTTTTTATCGTAATCAGTTTTATATATATATATATATATATATATATATATATATATATATATATATATATATATATATATATATATATATATATTTTTTTATTTTATTTATTTATTTTTTTTTTTAAGAGAAACCTATAAAAATTTAAACATATGCGTGTTACAAGCTAGAGCTTTTAGACAATGTTGAAAAGACACGGGTAGGGAAGTCTGGCTACGTTGAACCTTTTTTACAATTCTAAATATTTAAGTTATTGTGTCTATAATATATAATAACACTTTAAAAATTGAGGCATAGCTTAATTCATTAAATTTGTAGGCAATAGTATTTTTAAAAAGGTTAATAAAATAAAAAATTAATGAATTAATTTAATTTAATTAGGTTCACGCTGTATCCCGCACGTGGCAGGGTAGGCAGAGAGAACCGTAGGAACCTAGTCATAAGACACTCCGTTCCCCGCTTTCAGCCTTTCGAGGCATTGCGTGTTGAGTTGCGGAACTCAACGCCGCCAAAGGTTAGTCATGCTATGTAATTATACACTAGTACAACATGAGATACCTCTCCTGTCTCGCTCTCGCCGCCGTCGCTTCTCGCGACGTCTTCTCTTTTCTTCTTCACTTTTCTTTTTCCGAAGTGACTCTAATGTGTCGACCTATTGAGAGAATTATATATATTTCTTTTTTTTTCTTCTTTTTCTTTTTTTTTTAATTAAAAAAATATTGATATAAATTACTATTATTGACTTTACATATAGAAAATTAAAAAAAACGAATGACCAGACACTAGGTTTTTTTTTATATGCAGTACTTGCATTAAATAAAAAATAACATGTTTCTAATATAAATACAATACCATAGCGCTGGCCAGCGAAGTAGTGGGCAGCGCGGCGGCGGCGGGATCTACTCCCACTTTCTTTAGAAATTCCGCAGCTCTCTTTCTTCTCTCTTGCTGTTTGGCTCTGTCCGTTTCTGTTTCTCCTTCACCTTGATAAGCAAACATTTCCAGTCAAACACTGCGCCACCGCCACCGCTGCGCCATGACGGCATGACAGATATTCACGTAGACATTAATATTTTTTAATATTAAATTTTTTAGTGATGAACAAACACAACATTTTCATCACATCAAGAATATATATATATATATATACATATATATATATATATATATATATATATATATATATATATATATATATATATATAATATCGTGCATCGAATAGAGTAGGATTAAGATTGTATAGGTTATAGGAAAGTTCAAGATATATACATAATCTTTATTAATAAATTTTTTATTGGGAAAGACGAGACCTAAGTAGTTCCTTCTCATAAGTGTTCAAAATATCTATATCTGTTATTGAAACTGTTTTATTTATATAGTTTCTATGATTTAAGAGACGATATAATAAGCCCAACCAATATAAGTTTAAGGAAAAATATATAAATATATTAAATGAACAATAAAATACCTTTTGTATCCGACTGCTCGCCGGTCAAATCGATCATATCAGCCGAATTATCCTCCAAAGATATAATTTCACTTTCCAAATCATCTTTATATTTCTTTTTTTTATCTTTTTCAGTCTCCTTGTGTCTTTTCCTCTCTCTCTCCCTCTCCACACTTTGTCTTTCAATTCTCAGACCCTCAGCTTTACGTTCAGACCTAGAGTGTCTCTTCCGGTCTCGATGTTTCTTCTTATCTTTACTTGGAGTTCTCCTGTCTCTTTCTCTACTTCTGCCTCTATTTCTACTTCTGTCTCTTTCTCTACTTCTGTCTTTTTCTCTACTTTTGTCTTCTTCTCTACTTTTATCTTTTTCTCTACTTCTGTCTTTTTCTCTAATTCTGTCTTTTTCCCTACTTCTGTCTCTTTCTTTCTTTTCGGGCGTTCTGTCTTTTTTAACTTCTACAATTGGCTGTATAATTTTTTCAACAACAATTGATTTGTTTTCGACCTTAGGTTGATCTTTGATTGGTAATTCTTTACTTATTTCTTTCACTTCATTGAGTACTAATAGTTTGGATACATTATTAACTATCGGAGCATCGATCGTCTTTACTACGGGAAGGTTCTGATTTAAATGCGTAGCGTCCATTTTGTATACTACAATGGGTGGAAGATTATTAATATACACTTGAGGAATGTTAGATTTTGGCATTTCTTTTGGTGGTTCTTCTTGCTTCTCCTCTTTGTTTTCATCTTCACCTTCAGAACTAGACTCATATGGTAGTGCTGGTTTCGGTAGAATAGGATCAGGTTCTTTTAACTTCTTTATTGAGAATGATACAGGTACTGTAAGAAAAAAATACTATTGTTGGTACTTATATTTATTATCTACGCCGTAATGACGTAGTAGTAGTAGCGTGTGCTTGAATAATCGCAATGGCTTTAGAGCCATATTGCATCATACTTTTTTTGTTTACCTTGTTAAATGCGTGAAGTGACCAAAGAAAAAAATTGTATATAAAACCTACCTTTATCCCGTTTATTTCCTTTTCTATTCTTTCCATTAACATCTACGCCACGCTTCTCTTGCATCAATTTCTTATAAAATGTATGGTACACATTATTAGACTCTAAAAATGTAAAGCGTGGATCATTTTTGGCGCGAACGATTTCTTCAAATTCGTCGCCATTTCGTGCAACGTAAGCCGCCATTTTGTCTATTACAATTTTGACGTCATCAGGTGGAGTGATAATAACAGGGTTGTCTTTGTTGTCCGAAGAAGAAGAGTCATCGAAATCTATTCAGAAAAGCAAAAGAATATTATGGTCTATAAATGTAAATATTATTTTATTTAAATATTACGAGGCCGTCTTGGTGCAGCGTCTGAGTAATTCTGGGATCGATAGCCACTCGAGGAAATGTACTATTTAATTTCTTCGTTTTTCCAAGACGGTTATCTCGGCGTTGAGTTCCGCCACTCAACACGCAATGTCTCGAAAATTCCCTCTGTTTACCCTTATAAATGAGGGGAAAAGCGTGAAGCTATATTATATAAAATATGTAACTTGACCCATTGTACATTTAGATAATTTCAGCATACCTTTTCACTAAATCGGTAGACGGTCATCATAATATTAGGACGTCAATCAATAATAAAACTAAGAATTACTAACAGAGTAGCTTGTCATACAAGATCACATACCAGAATCATCACTGTCACTATCTGTGTTATAATTCTTCATGAGACTCAATCCAGTTGACTTTGTAGGTGTGACTATAGCTTTTATGGACTGAACTGGTTTTGTTTGTTGGACTGTCTGCTGAGCTTGTTGAGCCATGTACTGGTGGTAGTAGGCGGCATATTGCTGTTGGACCGGTGTTGTGGGTTGTGCTGCAAATGGTATTTTATTTATTTTGTAATAATATTACTTTTAATGTTATTATAAAAAAATTAATTCATAAGAGCCAATTTTTCTAATACTATGCTCAGTAATGTTGAGGTCATTGAGACAGTTGGCAATTGAAGAATAAACTTATAAAATAAAATATTTTTTATAAATTATTATAAAATCTATCAGTATTAAAATGATAGAGAAAAGAAATGTTTGCCGTATAACAATCAGTTTAAGTTATGAATTAATATAACTTTAAATTCAATTCAAAAATATTTATTTCTAATATTATTAATTTAAAAACTCAATTTCAATTAAACAATAATTTTATTTATTTATCATTACAGACAAACCTTGATTATCCCCTCTATTGTACATAACAGGTGCCCTAGATATCTCCGCATGAGCTCTAAGGGGAAGGGGTTCAGTTCCCGGTGGCGCAACTTCGCCTGGGGCTAGTTCAGGCGAATATGCTTCATCTAAGATAGCTTCCCCACGCATTTTTGATATAAGTAATGTATAGTCACAGTCAGCTGATGGTTTATAATGGATACTTGGTATAGATGGTGCCTGAAAAGGAATAAATTATTTTTGGTACTTTGTGGCCTTTAAATAATATACACAGTTACATCATTTTGGTTTTAAAAATACACATACACATTATTCACCAATTAAATGTCATGCTTATTTTTTTTAATTAATTCCATTAATCTATATAGATTTTATTATCATTTAAAAGATATACTGTTGCATTAATAATTAGGTCATTTATTTTCCTTATAATAATAATTATGATTATTATCACAATTGAATGCATTGTGTACAAATTGATTTATTTTGTAAGTACTAGTATTTTGCTACATACTAGTATATAACTTTCTGTTAGAATCAATCAGTCTTTTAGTGAAAGTCGTAATAAAATCAATTGTTTGGGAAAATTTATAGTAATTTCCATTTTTTTAAGGAAGAAACTCAATTATGACACATGATGGTTATCATGTGTTAACATTAATGTTAACTATAATATACCTAAGAAAAATAATAGGACAAAATAGTAACATACCAACTCTATTACAGTTGATGCTAAGCTTGGATGAAGATATTCTTCATTGACTTCTTGCTTTTCTAGAATAAATTATCTTTTTTAGATAATGTTTCATATTTTAAAAAAAATATTACAAAAACAACATAATAAGTAAGGATGATTACAGTGAAATGATTTGGAACCTCATGAATATGCATAAAAAAAAATTAAAATTTGAATAATTTTAAAATTGATTAATAAATTTAAAACATAATAATAAAATAAGAATAACCCACATTGTGAGAATGTCAAGCACACATAAGATATTAAAAAAATTGCTCAGTCATATTGATGTAAAGATCAAAGCATATGTTACTGATAGAATTTTTATAGGTCTAAAATTGAATTTAAATATTATAAATGTTCTATGATAAAAGTAAAAACAATATCAATAATAAAAAAAATATTAATTCATACCTTCAACAACTTCAGCCTTTTCTGGCCATTTACCAGTTTTCACTAGTCCTGTCAGTGCAGTGTAATAGGGATTTAGTGGGGAATCCTTATTTAAAAACTTAAATTGTGGATTGTCACCCTGCTTTGCCTTTATAAGAATCTCCATTTGAGTGCCTTGAGATGCAATGAATTTGGCTGTTTTCTCTATTATAGCATTTTGTTTTTGAGTGTCAGGCTACAAAAAAAATTGACATGAAGATACTACTAATATACAAGAAATGCACTATTCTTTTAAGTATTTTATCATCAGATATCAGATTCATATTTGTCATATTTTCATTTCTAATTTTTTGTTTTAACAAAAAAAACATGTTACAGTATACTATTTTTACATCAGAAAAATAAGTAACGATTTTATTACAGAAAATATTATTAAAATTATGTAATAACCTTTAAAAACCTTCTCAATAGTGCAACAAAAGTATAATTTAAAAACCATACTTTATACTTACAAACACAGTATTAGAGGGCAATAAAGCTTTAAATGTGTGTGAAGGTTCAAAAGGTTCTTCAATTTCAACAACTTGAGCTTCAGGCGCTGGCTCGGCAGGTGTGTCATAGTTGAAACCCACTTGACCATAGCCGGCTGCATGAAGGCGTTTCAACTCTTCCTCTTTAAAACAAATTTTAAAATATTAGCTTAAATAAACTCTTTATCATGGCTTTTAGCTACAGAGAACATAATTTTCTAATAATTTTCCAATTTAAGCATGTTATAACACCTTTATACATTTCTTCTTCATCTTCATCAGTATGGAGAGCCCTGTACCTCTCTTCATCACAAAGCTGTTCCACATCCTGTTCAGCTTTGGTGAGCTCCACCCTCCAATCGAAGCCTCCTGGAGGGGCTTCCAAAGCAGACAGATCATGAAGAGCACCTCTTGCATCATACCTGTCCACATAAAAAATATATAAGTGCTATCATTGTAGATGAATGGTCTAATTACAGTTAAAACTTACAATTATATATATGACTATATCAAATATTGTATAAAACATCATTAAATTACGTATCTGTAAATTTGAAATGGAATATGTACAAATTTAGCCCTCAAAAGACCTAAAAATATATAATATGTGAATAAGGATGATTTTATAAACAAAAACTTTTATTAGGATACCAATCTATTAAGATATAATAAATGTCTAACTTATTAAAATTATTATGTTTTTAATTCTATCGCATCGACGGCCCATACAAAGACAAATATATTTATCGTACGTACTCAAGATGCCTTCTTAGGTTATACATACCACCGAAGGAGATCACCATAACAAAATGCGAGGCAGCCGCCTCAGGAACGGCAATCGCTGCTGTATCGTCGCCGCAACGTGAATGTTCAATATTTTCTGCGAAATACTTAGTATCTTCCAAAAATTAATATTTTCTGATTATTTACTATACTTTTTAAGTTTTGAGCGCCACAATTAGCAGTCTTATAGTAAAAAACGGATCGAACCTGTCGATTTTCAACGTTTCTTCCCCCATCCACGGAATGAGGTGTTTGCCTTGATCAATGTGCAGGGCTTTATCATCATCCCTGAACAGTTTGCAGGAATAGCCGAACACGAATAATTCTTCTTTCTTGTCTCTAGGTTCACTTTTACGTAATATTCCAGTTTCAATTTGACTAGTCCATTTTAAAGCCATTATATTAAAACTACACTATTTAAAAATTAGCAAAAGTAATCACTCAGTAGACAATATACACGACATCCATTTATTTTGTAAATTGATTGTTTTTAAGTTGTAGTTTATCTGTGGTTCTTTACTTTGAGTTTGAAATGTGGAAGGTAGTGGTAAGAAGAGCTGTCTTTTAAAGTATCCAGCAAATTATTATCACTAGCGTAGCAATTGAAAATGATATGTTAGCTCAAATAATAGTTTTAAACAAAGTATGCTGGGTTGAAAATATAAATATTTTTCGTGACTTCTGTAATAAATAAAATATAGTATAGTATTTAAAATGTCGATTATTAAATGAAGTAGTAATAAAGTGGAAGTTTCTTTCCTTTTTTTACTATCTTATTCGAATAGGTTATGGCACTATTTTTAAAATCATTATAATTATTACTGAGACGCCACCTTGATTTATTTCCTTTGAAGAGACATTTTTGAATATACTGAGTTGTTACCCCTTATTTTTACCGCTCCATACTTTGAAAAATAGAACAGCAGTGTGCTAATTTTTATATCATACTCCGTACTTCCGTTCTACGGAATATGCTTTTTAAAACAAACAAAAAATATACTCTTTTTATATTTAAAATATATTAGGATTATTTCAAATTACTAATATTATTTAGTGTGTAATAATTTAATACTTTTCACATTACATATTTTATATTCAGCTAACATTATGAAATGCCGTTATGAATAAAAAAAATAAATAATGGCAACTGGATATAAGCCAGACAAATCAAGACTATCATGATGTAGCTAGATGCTATGTACATATATGCCGTGTTTAGAATTTGGTCTAATAATACAGGTCTCAAAAGGCATATGGCGGACGTTTTATATATTTTTGCATCGAAAACTGATAAATTCTTTTAGTTATGTACACCTTGTGACCGCTAGAGAGTATTTGTTAAAAGTAGATTATTAATGTTAGTTTGTAATGTGTAAATAAGTTTATTATACTTATAGTCTTGTAAATATTGTTAGTATTTTCGTGCGTGGACGTTTTGATCCGTATTGTTTAGTGAAAAACGAAAAGTCTGTGATATAAACAATACCTAGTTCATAGAATAATTTCCTCAAGACTTTTGTAAATATTGTATAGATTATTTTAGAATTTTAATATAGTTAATATATTGAACGAAGACTGAGAAATTGTGTGCGATTGCAAGCTATGTCAGCTGTGAACCTATTGTCTTCATTGCAAGAAAATCCAACGGACGAGACGAATGGCTGTAACCAATCAGGTATTAATATTCTCATAATTTACTAACCGTCTACTTCATCTTTTTTAAAAGTACCTACTTTCATCCTGACATAAATGCCAAGAGCACATTTGAAATTCTAATTGAACCTACTTTCAAATTTAGATGTCCCAATTTGAGTCCTACCTGAAGTTTCAATGTTTAAACTGTCTAAACTCTAATAGGATGTAACCTAAGTTTCATACACTTCTTTTGATATATAGTTGGTTGTTGTGAAAATTTCAAAACAAACAACATTGTTGAGAATCAATACTTAGTTTCATATATAATATCAATACTTAGATACCTATAAACTTACATAATATTTTGCCTGAGTTTTACAGCATGTTGTTACTCACTATAAAATTTAATTGTATATACTACAAAAAGAAAATATAACCTTATTATGCAACAATATTTATGATACCTTATATTAACAATGTGTGAAATATCTCACTTTAATATTCTAGTAAAGAAAAAACTATGTGAAAGTGACAATTTATTTGACATTTTTACAAAGGCCTTATAAAATTATTACTTTGAGTAGCTCAAAGTAATAATTTTATTATTACATGTTAACACTGTTATTTGACTTAGAATTGTTTATAATATTTTTTAGGTTATTCTCATTGTTATCATCTCTTAGTTACGTAAAATGTTACTTTCTATGTTGCTTATACAAAACTTATTAGACATTTTTTTCTTATGGCTGTTGAGTATTTAAAATATAATATATAAATGCACCATAATTAATTTTCTTTAAATTTATACTCATGATCTCGATATGTATGATATGATATGAACTGGTATACAAGTTCTATTTTTTTGTTCCTAACAAGGTAATAAATAACATTTTATATTTTGTTGATTTGGTATATTTGATATTATACTGCTACTAACTTTATTTGCTTAACATTTTTGTCTTGCTCAATATATTCTATTTTTTTTTTTAATTTCATTTGAAATAGCAAATGATTGGTTTGTTGCAAGGCTTATAGTTAAGACCAATGTATTTTAATATAAATTTATTCTGTGCTTATTGGAGCATGAATTAGCACAATCAAGTTACTATTAGAGTATCACCCAATTTAACTTTTTAAAATTGCTTTACATTTAAATTTTATTTATAGTTCTGATGGCATATAAATAATACTATGTTTTCATAATGGTTACAATTGTATATACTTTAGGGTGTACATAGATTTGTGCTATAGATAGATATATATAATATCACCCAACACAGTACACAAAAGGTATAAGCAGTATTCAAAAACGACCCTTCAGTTTGCATGGAGGGTGCAGGGATTGAAGGTCAAGGGAAACATATCTTGTTATATTGATACTGTTTAAATGTCACTATTGCTGCATACTTTAGAAATTTTAAATAATTTTGTAGACAATTAGCTATTTAATAACAATTTAAGATAAAGAAGAAGAAGAGTTGATTCTTTATTTATTTTAATTATAATATTTTAAAAGAGATATATATTTTTTAAATAGTTATTTTATTCTGGGTGATACAATTTTTTTTATGTGTTCAACTGCTACTAAAGGTCACGTCTGTCATAAAAATTATAATGCAATCAAAACAATATAGAATAAAATTTAAAACCAATAAGTGGTAATTTTTTTATTATTATTACAAATGAATAGAAGTTTATTGAGATGGCAAAATACAGACAAAATAAATATACGTAAGTATTCTCTGCTCTCTAATTTTCGAAAAAATAATAAAAATAAAAAATACAACAGTACCCTAGAACACCAGTTGTGTAATTTGAGTACAAATGATGTTGGAAAATTTCCCACATTAATTGATCATAGTCTAACCGACTGTACATATATCTCTTAAAGGGGGATTGTTTTCAAATTTAAGGCTTCTTTTTTGAGCTATTCCATGAACTCGTCGTCTTGTGAATCCTTAAAACTTTTACTATATATAACCAAATGTTGAATAACATGATAACATTAATCCAAGTTCATAAAAGTAAGCAATATTTCACCCCTTGTTTGGTTGTAACACCAACCACTTTGAGCATATGTTAAGGCTTTCTCTTGGCACATAACGTTTTTATAAAGAACTAGCTTGTACACTGCAGCTTTGCCCCCATAGCATAATAGAAATAACTAATAATTGTGCAGACATTTGACACATTCTAAGTGCCCGAGACGTTTCTGCCAATATAATCTGAATATGTACAGTAGATTAAATCGAAACAATCAACGTTATGTAATATAGCCTATAGCCTTCCTCGATTAAATAGTCTATTGAACGCAAATATATTTCATTTCGTAACAATGCTACAGGAGATTAGCGCGTTCAAACACAAATGAACTTTCAGCTTTATAATATTAGTATAGATATCAGAATTATGAGTACTTTTTGATTAATTAACAATTATAATATAACAAATATTGTTTTCCATCATAGGAAAGCGTTAACTGCTAGTTACGAAATATGAAATTTGGTTGTAAAGATGTTCCTTTGTACGAAAGAAGACGTAAAAAAATATTTGTTTATTAAGCATCAAATAATAAAAAATCACACATCTAATTTTGGATATATTGCCATTTATAAAAATTAAGTCAACTAAAAAAGTGACAATTAATCTTTGATAGTGTAAATATAATAAAGCTGGCAACAAGAAATGTATGATTCTACATAAAATAGAAAATTCAGGTATTTAGAAAAAATACTTTTACTAGAAGCGATCGCTTTGTTCATTATTTGAGGGTACTCTAGTATCAATTTCGCAACGGTTTTCTTGTCCGCTCAGTCTTTGAGACGTACCCGTTCGCTGCGTGACCTCGCGATAGTGTTTTAGAGAACTTTGAATTTTTCCTTTTTCTACTGCATTTCATTTACATCTCTACGCGAATTATTGATACGTAATTCAGGACATCGTCTGTCTTGTTTATACGTAATCGCGCGTCGATGCGTCTCTCTGACAACCCTAGTTTTTAAGTTTTAGTTTAATTTTTCGTTATATTTAATATAATTAAATAATTAATTTTTTATTAAGGTTTTAAATATATATATACACTTATATATATATATATATATTACTGTGTAGTGTTAGGTTAGTTTAATAATCGCCATTTTGTTGTGCCGCGTCACCACTTTCGAAATGGTGAGCAAGGATGTAACTAGTGAAGTGACGAAGAAAGGTCGCAGGAGGCGTCGTAGGGCCGGTAGCCGCGCGTCTAAACGTCGCGCGAGGAAATTAGCAGCTTTGGGGATCATGTCGCCGGTAGATAAAATATCTTCGCCGGTAAAATGCGCCGTACACGCTTTCCTATTGAAGTATCAAAGTGCATTAAGAAAGGTTCCGACGCAGCTACCACCGAGAGTACACGCTGGACCACCATCAAAGCGGGTGAAGCGTGTGTCGTGGCGTAAGTTAATATCTACAGGCTAAAAATAAACGTAAATATAATTTGAAAGAAATGTAGTCTACAACGACTTGATATTTGAAATATTTGCATTGTTCCACACTCGATTATGTCGAGTATGCGAAATAATCACAACTGTATATTATGGAAAAGTCTCATTCCCAAAGGACTTATCCAAAATTTATGAGTAAAAATGGAACTTATGATTATTATCTTTTGTTTGTAAATGATGTGGTTGCTCGTGAATTGTAAGAATTTGGCATATTAACATGTTGATGCCTTGCTATTTACTGAAAGCAAATAAGTTCAGCAATTTATTTGTAGTTGAAATATTTTCATTTAGCAAGGCTATTATTAAAAGATTGTTTTAGTGGTAGACAAATTTGATAGAATATTAATGTATTCACTTATTATATTATAACTTATTACTTAATATCATCGTGATAATTTTTTATGCAAATAATATTGCTATTTGTTTTTTATTAGTGAATATTTTGGTTATCTTCACTTATTTAGCAGAGTAGGCATAGAGATATTATTGGGATCAGGAATGATAATCGAGGCCACCGCAAGCGCAATGGGATAGCATCAGACTGCATCTGGTAAAATTGATTGCCTCCAATGGACGTGATAACTACAATGACACTCTTTACTTCTTAACTACTTATTCTCTTTTTAGAGACGAGGCGTCAAATTGAACAAAGAAAGTAGTAGAAGAAGTAATTATTGATCCTCGCCACCTTTCGCCCGTTTTAAAGACATAGGGTATTGCATAACCAGAATCATCGCTTGTACAGTCAGACATTAACAACAGTTACTTTGCAGGCAAAGAAACGGGGTGTCCGGCGTTTTTGTTTAAATCGCGCGAAATTTGAAAATGCCAAAAATTTTTTTTATAATACCTATGCTACAATTGCCATTACCAGGCAAGAATAAGCAAGGACAAGTTTAAAAAATGAGCGTTTTTTCATTTTGATGACTCTGAAAAACGCTGCAAGATTTTATGCATTGTAACAATATTTTGTAATATACAAAATATTGTTTGTTTGCTTTGGAAATTATTATAGCATTGTTTTTTTTATGAATTTCTACTTATATAACAAATTCCATACGAATTCTTGACCTGCTTATTGAAAAATAAACAAAACCTAATTTGATTTCCGCAGGTCACGAAGAGAGCGGCGGCTCTGGCGGAGGCGGGGACCCAGCGGTGCTGGCGATGGGGCCCGCGCGACGCCCACTCACCTACACGCGCGACGAACTCATGCGTTTGCGTAATTCGCCGCTCGTCAAACGCGGCTTGGAGAACGCGTTTGCGGGCAACGAGACCATAGCGCTGTGAGTCCTTTATATATCCTAGTCCTACACGTGTATGAGAAAAGCTATAGAATTATTGAATCCGAAGGAAATTGAAGTCGAGCTGTATACGTCTACATAAAACATTCCCATTGTGAGTCTATTTGTTACTTTATTTCCTTTGTATGCTGTTGTTTGACGGCTTTTGTATGATTCTTGTGTATTCTTTCTTCTTTTACCTATTTCATTTATTATATGCTTGATATGATTTTGGAGGCATTTCAATGACAAATAATTTGATTTAACTTTATTTAGATGCTTTCTTGTTTTAACACAGTAATCTGTATGATATTTGTTTATAAATTATTTTTTCAAAATTCATCTTTATCTACCTTATACCAGATTGCATGCTGTAGTATTGAATCGATACTCGATTCTCGAAACTATTTATGGCAGGTATAATCATAGATATTGTAACAAGAGATTCGCATACATCCTACGTATATTAAAGAGTTGATATATGTACATATGTATATAGAAAAAATTTGTTTATATATAGTTACATAGGTGTTATTTTAATAACATTTTATGTACGTATAGGTGTAAAAGTTCCTTTGCAATAATAGGTTCCTTTGCAATAGGTAAAATTAATAATTAAATACAATATTTCTTTTTTACAGTGTATTAAAAAAACGTTCTGATTCACCCAACGAAGAAGATAAGGGAACTAAAGGAGATGCGCCAACCGAAAATCATAAAGTAACGTATATTTTTTCTTATTTTGATTATTGTATGCATATTCTTTTTCATACTGACTATAGGTAAAATAGCCCAGCCCGTAAAACCTCCCTGCGTTATCTCTTCTACACTTTCTGCTTGTTTTAGAGACAGTATTTGTGGTTGAACACAATTTTATAAACTGGCATTCAAACCCGAGATATTTGTACCTTTTGATACCTTTTCATATAGATAAGGAGTATGCTACGCGTATATATTCACCGCTCATCTGAAACCTTACAAGTGTACAAAGTTTGTTTGTAATACTTTTATTACGTGCAATTAAAATTTAGGTGATTTTTTTAATGAATGGTTTCTTGTGAAGTGTTATTTTATGTAGCGCGACAATCTGTACGCTACACATTGTCGTGAAGACAATCTGTACGCTACACATTGTCGTGAAGATCACAGAGTATTTAAGAAATTGCGTCGATAGTGTAGAAATTGCGTTTTTTAGGCATATCTAACTTATCTGGACGGTGGAAAGTAAACATTGTTGTGATACTTTGGTAGTGATCATTTTATTTTGTACTAATTTTGAAGCCCTTCACGTTGTATCCAGCGTATAGCATAGTACAGAGGGAAACCGGTGTTAAGACACTGTGTGCCCCTCATTCTAGAAACGTCGAGTGTTATGTGGCCGAACTCAACGCTGCGCGTTACTATTATATCAGAGCGAGGAATTGAAGATAATATATCTGTGTTGCTACGCTAAATAAAATAACGAATAAAAAAGAACTGTTATGTCTATATAAACAAACAGGGAGTATACGGCCGAGAACGCGACCGCGAGCGTCGATCGGCGGACCCTCGCGAGCGCGTACGCAAGGAGAGCGAGCCCAGCACGGGCATCGTGCTGTCCCCGCAACGGCGCTCCTTCACGTCGGGGTGCGGGGCGCCCGCAGCCGCCGCCGCCGCCGCCGCGCCGCTGCCCCACCTCGCCAGGACCCGCCCGGACTCGCCGCTGTCCCACCAACCGATACAGAAGACGGAGCAGGGTGAGTGAACTCACTCATTATATGAGCCTCATTACGGCAAATGAATTGAGTATTAAAATGATCTTTAAATCATTATAATAATTAAATAAAGTTTAAAGTTTTAATAAAAATGTTTTAAAGCAAAATATAATATTATAATATGTATTTAATTAATATCCTATGCATTAAAAATTAAAAAAATATATATTTTTCCATTTAATTGTGGCTACATTTTTAAATTATTTAAAAATATACTTGATGTATTTTTTTAATATAATGTTGCCTAGATTATGCTTGGCACATACAGGTGAAGCTTATTTGAAGATTAATACAGCTTTGTATATTGTTGCCTACAATTCGAGAATAATAGAATTTTTTATTTAGTAATATTATAATTTAAAACAGTATTAGAAATTGTTGGTCCTTGCAAATGTTGTGTTATATTGTGGTGTTATATTTTTCGTTAATGTAATTAATTGATTTCTAAATATTATAAAAAATAGTAATGTTTGTTTCTTTTTACTATACATACTTAACATCAGCAGGCAGACGCATCGGGTCCGGTCGCATCATGGTGCGCGACGTGCCCGCTGCCGGGTGGGAGGAGACGGAGACGCGCGACCCCTGTGAGACGCGGGACACGCGTGACACGCGCGACACGCGGGACACTCGCGACACGCGGGACGCGCGTGACGCGCGTGACACGCGGAACTCGCGGGACGGGCGCGAGCCCCGCACCGAGCCGTACCGGCCGCCGCGCGACCGTGACCGCGATCGTGATCGTGATGAGAGACGCACTAATGGGTGAGTGTACTATACTAATATATGTTTATATATATACACGTCAATTTTTGTATAATAATTTAATAAGAATCAACATAGCGAAAAAATGTGAGTTTCAGACTCGGGTAAGCGTCCACAAACACAAGCGTATAGACGAGTAGGGCTCAGCCTGCGGGCCTGCGGGCCTGCGGGACTGCGGGCTTGCGGCTGGCACATTTGAATACACATTAAATTCATTCAAATACTAACGCATTCGCATGCGTGTAAATAACAATCAAGGCTTAGCGCTCGCCGAGAGGAGGTTTGCCGATTCTGGTCAAGCGTCCTTATCAAAATTTATAATTCTATTTATATGCACTTGTAATTTTCATGTTTTGATATATATGTTAATAGTATTATATTTACTGTTAAAGCAGATTTAACGACCGTCGCCAATTCAGCCGAGACTCCTACTCCTCTGATATCAAGAGGGAAAGGGACGATCGATTTAATAACGACAAACACCGTGATAGGTTTGTACTATATTATATTTTAATTTTACTTTATTATCTCCCTATATCGGTACAAAGATATAATATTTCTCGCCCTCTCCTATTCCTCGCTCCCCGCCGCGCATACCTCTTTCGCCTCGTCCTGTCGTCAACCTCTTCATACATGCCTTCCGGGGGTGTTCATGCCATTTTGACTCGAACATAGCTCGTCTCTACACCGTACTTATGGAACATTGCAGCTAGTTAGGGCTTTTAGGGGTCGCTAAGTGCTAGCTTTCCTTCGTGTACCACTAACGAACAAATTCTAATTTAATTCAACTTTAACGCAAGTCAAATACGTTTAAATCAAGATACAAGTATTAAATTTTGATTATATAATTATATTTTTTACAGGGAGGATAATCGTAGATCTGGTGGTCGCTTCTCTCAACGACGATTTGAGAAGGAAGATGAACCAGAATGGTAATGCAAATGAAATTAATCTTTATTGAAATAACCTTGCAAACACCTTTGAATTGTCGAATATCTCGGAAGGCAGATCTGCTGAGAAAAATCGCCGACTAACTCAGGATTGAACTTAAATGTCAATATTCAATGTAATTTTTTTTAGCTTCACGCTGCGTCCCGCACAACGCAAGGTAGACAGAGGCAACTTAGTGTAAAGATACTCCGTTCGCCACTTTTCCCCCTATTTGGGAGATATTGCGTGTAAGTGACGGAATTATCCAGAACCAGAGCGAGAACATGGAAATAATTGATTCTCCGATGTGATTTATTTACTTTTTGGAAAAGATAATTTATCAATAACGCTTATCTTTATTTATTGTTTGGGTCATGTTTTTCACTGATTTTATTAAACGTTGAGTATGTGGTCTTACGCACAAAATATTGTAATACAAATAAAAAGAATATATATATATATATATATATATATATATATATATATATATATATATATATATATATATATATATATATATATATATATATATATATATATATATATATATATATATATATATATATATATATATATATATATATACCTCTTCGTATTAAAGCGTCTCGCAGCAAATCTGTAACTATTAAGATTGCTAATATAAATTGTTCATATATTTACATACTGATCTAATAGAAATTCCCTAATAAAAGTGATTGGACGCAGGTTTAGTGGAGGGCCTACATCTCAGTTGGAAACGATCGAGTTGCGAGGGTTCGACGAGCCCATCAAGAAGAACGGACCCGCTAGCGTCAAGGAAGAGGTGATGTACATATATTTTTTTATAGACATGGTAGGTTAGGCTGAGGGAACCTAGTTGTGTGTTATTGGAAGGTGGAGGATCCCTTGGTGGAGGAAATAAAAATAATTTTTTTCCCCATGTGGGAACCGTGGGAACTGTCACGTTTACAGTCAATCATATATCAAGTTGATAATCAAGTTGATCGTATATTATTATATTGATTATTATTAATATAATAAAAGAGTAGAGGTTGATTGATCGTAGGCGCTAATCTCTGGAGCTAATCGATGTACATATATATATAAAGGAATAAATAAAGTTTCAGAGGAAAACTAGTGTTTTAAATATTAGCTACCCTGATCTGGCTGGAGAAAGTGCGGAGTTACTGCCTGACCTGCTATGCTATGTCAATAAAAAAAAGACGTGAATGAATTTGTATATTTCTAAATTTGTTGACTTTAGAATATCGGTAGATGACAAACAATCTGTAATGGAATGCTTTACTTCCAACAGAAGTGGAACAATAACGGCGGGTCGAGGTCGCCGGAGCGCTGGCGCGCCGAGCCCTCGCCGCCGCCCCACCAGCACCCCCCGCACCACCCACACCACCCACCCCACCCACCCCACCCCCCGCACTGCGACACGCTCAATAATAGCAATGTTTGTATCGCTAACGTTTTCAAAGTCTTATTTATATAAAACGTAATAAAATGTTGAACCTAGCAGTGCTCAATCGTTTTTTGTTCAATCTTCAATTGGAAATTAGATTAGTTTTGTTTTGTTCTAAATTGAAACAAAATTGAACATAAAAATTTGAATTTATTTTATTACTTAAAGTAAATACAATATGCACTATTGTTAACTAGCTATACAAGTAATTATAAAACTTAAATACTTCTTAGTTTCTGTTGTTGTAAGTGATGGCGAAATTGTATAAAAATCACATAATAAGTTAGTTATTGTGATTTTATTTTGATAACTAAAACATATATATTATTTCCAGGACAAGGATTCAGGCGTGGAGGTTAAGACTGAAGAGCAGCCGCAGCCACCAGAACAGCCAGATTTTAATCTTGATGAATTTCTTAAATTTGATTCTATTCCTGATGTTCTTACTGTGAGTCCATAATTGTTTTCATATTTATGTATTTTGATTTATTTTTGTAAGAGGAAATCTTTTTTTATCTTCATCACTGTATCCAGTATGTAACAGTGCAAACAATGGGAACCTAGTGTTAAGACACTTCGTTTCCAACCTTCTGCCCATACCAGAGCGAGAAAATTAAAAATTCATGCCCCTGCGTGGAAATTACAACAACATCCATCTCATTTACAGTTTGCCGCTGCGATACGAGGTCCATGTTAGTTAAGAACAGTTTTATTAATTTAGCATAAATCATCCAAAACATCCTTTCATAATAGTTATATATACTAGAAAATATCAATCTGTAACCTTGTATGATATTGTAATATTAACAGAATGGAGGCAGTGAAACAGAGGGTAGCCGATTCAGCCGCTGGTTCCGCCGCGACAGTCCACCCACCGCCGCCAACATGGCCGCCAATATGGCCACCGACAGGCATTATGAGAGGCTTATGCATAATATGATTGATGGTGAGCATTTGATTTTATGTTTAGCAAATTTAGTAACTCTAGATTATTTCAAGCAATTATTTTAATTTATGTTTGTTTGTAATTTTAAATAAAAAATGTGGTTATTTTAATATTAAAATCGTTATTGTTCTTGCATAACTCATCTGGTTTCAACCGTCAGACTTGGACAGCTCGTCGCGGTCGCCGGTGCCCCCCGAGGCGGCGCTCCCCGCCGCGCCCTCGCTGCTGGACCTGCTGCGGCGCGCCGGTGCAGACGCGGAGCAACGCTCTGGTATTATGAATATATAATTATGAATATATAATATTATGAATCCAAAAAACAAAAATAAGCGAAGACAACAGTCTGTATACGCGACGGTTGTGGATCGGTAACAAGATAAACACGATGTTGACTTCTCCACTCAACATGCAATGTTAAGCAGAAAACAGGGAACAGAGTATTATAACATAAGATTCCCTCTGCCTACCCTGCTCTATACAGGATACAATGAGAAACTAAGAAATGTCAACCTGGTGTAGAACTATGTAACAATATTGAAATATTTGAATACAGTTGTATTCATTCATTTCATTAACTGTTTTTTTTTTATAGTTTATAATAGTGATAACAATGTAAATATGCTATATTGCTGTAATTATAAATCTATTCCTGTTATATACAGCTGAAATGAACTCCATGGGTGGTAAGATACACAGCCTAGAAGAACTAGAAGCTCGTTTAAGGCCGCAGCCGCCGCCCGCGCATGACCACGACCTGTCTGCCTTCAAACGACTTGTGAGCCAGTTCACTTAATTGTTTATTTGTTGGGTTTTCTTCATCTAGTTGTGTTTCAATCTTCATTGATGATAAATATACGACACTATATGTTTTGGTGTTAATAACAAACATGTTTTATTACATTATGATATATGACATGCGAGTGATTTGTGACTATGTATTAAATATTTTTTGATATTTATGAATATATACTTTTGTATTGATGGCAGATTTTCGTATTGAAATATAGTTCCATTTAGCCCTCGATAAACGATAACCATAGTTACCAAGACAAGTGTGTTTAACCGAAGAAACTTTTCAGTTTTATAATATTAGTATAGATATTTATCTATTTTTCTTATTTAAATTAATGATTAAATTTCCATACATTTTGCAGCTGGCACAGGTGTCGGGCGGGCACGCGGTGACGGCGGAGCCGCCGCGCCCGCAGCCGCAACAGCAACCGCAACCGCAACCGCAACAGCAACCACAGCCACAGCCTATGAGCTTACTGCAGGTAATTTTTTTAAAAAATTTAATTCCGATTGTTGCAGGTTCCGATTCCGAAGGTTGAATGAAATACTATTTTTTCTCATACGTTAATTTAATGAACTTAGTAAAATACAATTTATTCAAATTATTTATTTAACATTTTTATATATTAATTAATATTATCCTATATTGCGCACAATACAATTAACTTAACGCTTAACGCTACATTCTCTATCAGCCAACCTGCCATGTGGGAAAGGGAGAAGTGTGCCTAACTATCAATTTAAATATATATATATATATATATATATATATATATATATATATATATATATATATATATATATATATAAATATAAAAAATAAGGCACATAAACAAAAAAAAATTAAAATAATAACAATCATTAAATAATATAACTTAATAAACATTTAACATAGTATAAGAATTTTGAGGTAACAAGAAACAAATGCTTCACTTGATGCTTGAAAGATTCCCTAGAGGGAGCTTTCCTGATAGTCTCAGGCAAATCAGTACATAGCCTGTAACAACGAAAGAGTCAGACTGTGAATTTGGAAGTTAGTCAGTCAGAACAAAGCTAATTTGTGTTTTCTTGCTGACCAACAGAAGCTGCTTTGTCGCTAGCTTTGTTATTTTGCAATTGACATGACTCTTTGAAAAATAAATTGAAAACTATTTGAAATTTACCTATAAATATGTCTGAAATTATATAATATTTTTTTAATATTAATAGCTAATTTCGATATAATATAGATGCTGAGCAAAAGCATGGAGCAACAGCAACAACAACAACAACAGCATCAACAACATCAACAACAACAGCAGCAACAACAACAGCAGCAGCAACAACAGCAGCAGCAACAGCAGCAAAAGGCGCCGCACATTCCGCAGGAACTCCTTTACAAGCTCCTGCAAGTGCAACAGGTAATACTACACTGATAAAAATGCAATAGAATGATTAATTTTATTTAAAGTAGAGTAAATAATATAATATAATTAGATTATATATAATTATTAATATATTTTGACAAAAGAAAATTGAAATATAACAATATTTAATAATGTAAAAGAAAAATAGATTAATTATCTGTCATTGTTTGGTTTCAATAGGTAGAAATAAAAAACACATTTGATTGTACTGGTGAGACTAAGTGTTCCTTAAATCGACGAACAATGAACACTAAATAGATAATTATTAACATTATTAATTACTTAACCACGCAATTTAAACACAATATTTACTTAATTATTTAATATTATTCTCCTTTTTGTTCCTCACCTTAGCATAGGTTAAAATAATAGAAACTTTCTTCATATTTTTTTTCTAAAAACAAATTATTAGTTTTATTTTATTTAAACAAATTAATTATTAAAACATAAATAATGTTACGACATTAATCCAAACGATAATATCCAAATCGTCGAGTGAGGTCCGCCATCATATAGTCACCGGCCGGATACTTTTTTGCCTTATAATTTTGGGTGAATGTATAATATATTACACATCTACTAAATATACTGATATATTAATACGGAAAATGTATATAAATAAAAAATAAGCAAACCATGCTACAATTGTAATGTGATTGTTCCAGCGTCAACAAGCTTCTGGAGAATGCGGCATGGGCGGCATGGCCTCCATGACGCAGCCCTCTGACAGGGACCTGCTGCAGCGGCCCGAGGCCCAAGCCATTATTCATGGTATGACATGTTTTTTTTTATACATTCTTATTATTACAATATATATGTTAAATTGCTAATATTACATATGACAGCTTTAAATTAATTAATGTGATTGCAGGTCTAAAAGCTGGCGAGATAACCGTGCAAAACCTGATGCAGCAACTCGGCAACCCCGGCCTACAGAGCCGCCATCGTGAACTGCTCCTCACCATTCTGCGTACACATCAGCAGCGGCAGGTTAGTTTTGTAATTTGTGTTTCACTTCTCTCTTCATAAAGAAATGGTGCTTAAAAATTACATGTATGTATATAGAAAGAGAAATAATGCTAATTAAACGTGTCTTTTAATTTTTATTACTAAAAAGTGAAATTTGTTTTATGGAGTCCACTAATCTCTAGAATGACAAATGGTTCTGGTTTGAATTCCCTCTTTTTGTGGATAGATTGATGAAGGATGACTATGATGTAGGCTCTATATTACAATATACATCACGTTATAGGTTTCATTGTAATCCTACTGTAGCTGTGGTTAGAATTATGTCTGACACTTAAAATTCGGCGGCGTGTGACGTGAAAAATTCTTGGTTATTTCCCACATGGGTGAGGCCGCTGGTAAAAATAGTAATTAAATAAATATAACTTGAATAAATATAAATATAACTATAACTAGAAAAAATAAATATAACTTGACTGTAATCGCGATAATTGAGCGTACGATTATATCTACATTATTTTCATTACCCCATTTCCAAGTTTAAGTTTTTCAAGGAGATGTATAGGAAAAACGCCACACACATTTTATTAATTTTTAAGTAAGAACGGGATAAATTCAATGCTACGGACTAGGTTATGTTGTTATTTCCATGTTATTTTCTAGCATCTGATTGTAACCATGAACAGTCTTAACACTAGGTTCCCCCTACCCACTCTGCTATATGCGGGAGATGAGCGTGAACGCGTTTTAATATTTAAAAATGTAATTCCGCAGCAAATGGGGGGCTCTCCCTTGCCCACCGGCGTGCCGACCGGGCATCTGGTGGTGCCGCCGCCGCACCACCAGCCGCTCAGACTGTCGCCGCTGCCGCACCCAGGTGGGGATTTGGGTTCTTATTACTTATTATGCTATCAGCTATGGACTAATTTATTGGAACTACTTAAAAGTACGAAATTGATAACGATTATCATTGAAGAAAATAAGATAAAGAAAGACTAATAATATTTTTAATCTATTAATAAGTAAATAGTAATTAAACACATACATGATTAAATATGTATGAGATTCAACTGAAACAGTACATTTAATTTCGTACAATTTATTCACATAATAGGTAGGTTATTAAAATCATCATAAAAAAGAGACAAGTTAAATTCTTTCTTATTGTTTCTTGTAGCATATCTACTTTAAAGATTATTACTATTAACACTATACACTTCTAATATATTACTATGCCATTAGTAACTATTAATAGTATTAACTATTAATTAGTAGTTATTAATAGTACAAGAGGTATTGGTGCATTTGTACAAATGATTCAACTTTTTTTTCAATGAGTCAACCAGCTTCTCCAGTAGTAAGTAGGTGGGCTATATAAGTGACAGCATGAAAATAATGTATAAAAAGTGCCTTAGTATACTCATACTAATGAATTTCGTAGCTGAATAGGTAAATGGTCTCTTGAGGTCCTAACTGCTATTTATAACACTGAGTGACGTATGACGAGATACTTGATACTTTAAACTAGCTACAAATACAAACTCACTACAAATTATATAAAGAGCTATCTCATAAAATGTTACATAGTATATTCATACCTGTTCCTATTCAGACCTATTCTAAAATAATATATCTATTCTAAAGTCGTTTTAGTCAATTTTCATTTGCTCCTTACCATATGCGCGTTAAATTGCTGACTATTGATATAATTAATTAATAGCTACAAATTAAACTTATTATATATAAAATTCTTTTTAAAATATACCGCTACCTCTCGTACTAAAGATAGCGCTTAAATATATAATAACGTAAGAAGCTGGTGAATTACTAAAATCAGTATATAACATTGCTTAAATAAATGGACGCAGCGTACTGCGCGTCCCCCATCATGGCGCTGAGCCCCAACTCCCTCACTGTGCACCATCCAGGTAGTGTTTATCACTTATAGGGTCTTAAGGATTGGACCAATCTAGACTTTATTTGGATGTGTTTTTTGTGTTTGATGACAAAAGCCATTGTTGTGTTCCTATAAGTTAATAGTTTATTTTTACATGTTCCCTTTGTTTTATTTTTGCTAGGTCCATACCACTCTCTCTGATGATCTTATCCTAATATTAGATTTTTTTTCTTTTTCGTCATGTAAGCTATTTCTAGCTAGTTTTCCATTATTATAACAGTATTCTGATTGAAGTTTATTACTTATATTCTTATATATATGAATAATATTGTGTTTCTGTCGTATTTCTGTGATGATAATTTACCAAAAAAAAGTACGTATAAATTCCAGCGCGTATACCATCACCCCGTGAGCTCGTAGTGCACACACAGACGATCATGCAAGGAGCCCTGCTCAAGAAGAAGCTGGAGGAGCAGAAAGAGAACTACCGCAGGAGACACGATGTGCAGCCGAAACAACCTACGCCCATCTCTTTCACACCCACGTCTGTGAGTATTACTGGTCTCGTGATTCATCATTTAAGATTGTGCTACCCGCCATGTGTTGTCCATATATTATTGTTTTTATTATCCTGCACATAGTAGAGTAGTAAAGTAAACTAGTGTAGACAGTAGACACTCCGTTGCCCGCTTTCAGTTTTTCGAGACATTGCGTGTTCCAACACCCCATTTTGTCTTAATAAACTCTTTTTAGTGCTTAAACTTGAAATCTTAGCACTAGGTTTCAACTCCTCGATATGACGACCCTGCTATATGCAGTATACAGTATTATAGGGACATTCTTCCGAGTGGAGATCTAAACCACAACCGTCGCGTTATGTCAGACGGGCTTGAAGTATAAACATCAAAATTACATATTAAAATATAATTTAATGGCATATATTCAATTTCTCAAGGTGCTACGCAAAATGACAGCTGAAAAGGAAGAAGCTGGCAGTCCTAAATTGGCGTCGTCGTGGTCGTCGCCGCACGCGCACCCCAAGCCGCACGGCCGACCCATCGTTAAGGTACGCTGCAGTGATAAATATATGCTCTGTAAGAGACACGCCACTTTGCAGGTACTACAGGAAGAACACCGTCCTCAGTTGGCGCGTGCTCGTCGGGTCAATAAGTTTTAGTTGTACATAAATAAAAATAATATATAAAATAACAAAATAATTTTTAAATCGATATAATTTTTAATTTTTTTATGTGTATTTTTGATACACGAGTGTCGACTCAGTAACGCAATGTCTGTTCATAGGTCATTACTAGTATCGGTGTATTTGCTTACATGACCAATTGACGTCATAGCAGAATAAACTTATTATTGTGGTTTACTAGGGCTTTTGGATTGAATTAAACATTTATAACATGGTTGTAATATCCCATTGTCACCGTGTACAAATAGTCCAGCCGAATGTGTCACAGAAGGGTTGTCCGTCTACCCGCACAATGTTAAGGTGCTGCCAACAAGCCAATATAAGAAAGTATTTTGACATGTCTGTACAACTCATAGATATTATGTATTCGTTGGAGTACATTAAAATTAACATTTATCGTATTTGGAAAATATTTAATTTCATAATCTTTAAAGATGCATTTTTGAATTTTCTTTATATTGCTCGGAAAGAGCTTTGGCCTAGCTCCTATTTGCAAAACGTATAGTTTAATGATTAACGAATATATTTAAAAACGCATAACAATTTTGGACGCAGCAGGACTTGAACCCGCGCCTCTTGGGTAGCTCGCCCAAGCATCCTGACGCACTGAGCCTTACATCGAGCTGCGGCTTTGAGACGGTTAGAATTTGGATATTTAGAGCTTTGGGATTTATTTCGTTTTTTATTTGTTTGCTGTCCTTATTCGTTTTTTCCTTAATTTTAGTACAGCTGCAGCAGAAGCGTTTTTTATTTAATTTTTTACATATGATTTTTAATTTGTAATAAATTCTTAGTATATTACTTGTATTATACATTGTTTATATTACTTGACCTTTTTTTTGCAATTTTCTGTACGGAAATAAAAATAACATAGTTGAAATATTTCATTTTAATTTCTTTTTAGTATTAAAATTAGTCCACCTATATTTTTTGATTATCGTTTACGGCTTATATGCGAAATCATATATGTGTTTATATAGTAAATTTGTTAACACTAATATATTTCATGTGGATGTTTCAGCAAGGAAATCAAGGCGCGCCTGCACAAATGGGCTTTGGAAATTCGCAATCTGATTATCAACAACATATGTTCAATCAACAAGTGAGTGTACAACTAAGTTTTATATACCTATGTAAATGTTTTAATTAAAATTGTGATTTAAAGAAAGAAAAATTTTAAAAATTGAAAATGACACTGCACTGTCTTTACCAGGATGGGGAAATGTAAATAATGCCTCGGTCCTACTGTTATTAGGGCACCACTATTCAAGCAGAACTCTTCCAAGCGCTATAACTTTAACAACAAATAATAGTTTTAACTTAAGTTTTTAAATATGATATTAAAAATATTTAGAAACATAGAATGTAGATATATAAAAATATAAGTATTTCTATTTATTCATATTACCTGGATCGAGCACTTTGACGGCAACCAAAAGGCACCATCTTGAGACCTGCTCTGTTCAAATCTTAAAAACATTTTTAAATAGCTCGACTACTTATCGTATATATTTAAAAAATACAAACCTTTTAAGACATTCTTTATATGATTTTAAATATTACAACGACTAATTTTAGATGGTCAATGCAAATCGTGCCTTCACCCACCAGCAGCAAAGACAACAAATACCTAATTCTGTAAGTTTCAATGCGGTAATAATAAATAACTTAACAGCTATAGAAAATAGGCATTTAATTGGCATTTGGTATACATATCGAGGGCAGTTGGCTAGTGTTTGTTATTATCTTTAAAATGGGTGGAAACTAAAGAAGACAACAACAATTTCATTTTATTAATTATATCACCTAAGAACTAGTAAATTAAGTAAAGTGTAAGCTTTCTTTCTAGAAATGGAAATAGATACACTGTCTCTGAAGACTTGTCACTCCAAAGCTCAGGGTATAAATGGTGGGAAACTTTCATTAGTAATAGCATCGATCACAGCACTACTATATAAATTATTAAAGGAACACTACTAGCTCCAAAGTTAGAGTGCCAAAATGATATAAATTACTAGACCTCTAAATTAATATATTTTTATATTATTTACATTACATTTTCATATGTATATTGTATATATTTAATTCATCTACAGCTTAACAACATGAGTGGTGTGGGCGGCATGTCACGCGGCTCCGGCACCACGCTCCACCAGCTGCTGGTTCAGTCACATCAAAGATCTTTCAATGGTAATTTATTAACCATATTTCTTTGTAACATTATTTGCTTACTATTGTTATATAATTTCGAGTCTTAACAAATCTCAGACGATGGGTTGGAAAATATCGATTATAAAAACATCGATTTTTCAGATAATTGAATTGTATTGAATCTGTCCTATATATTTATTATAGGTATATAAAAAAACCATGTGTATAATAATTGGAGTTGATTTATTTTGATGGGATAATTTAAGCATGCTTATTTAGGATTTTATTTTTACATGACAAAAGTGTATGGCAAAATGGCATGGCAAAAAAATACGGGGTACTAATGCCCGTTGGGAATGCGGATTCGGAAAACTGACGTTTAGATATCTACGCTGTTACTTATTATTATAATTATAGTTTCTTTTTTCGCTAATATCTAAATTTTGATTTAAATAAAATAATACAATTCACATGTTAACAGACATGGGTGGCGGCACCGGCGGTGGCGACAACCAACTGGCGCGCTGGTTCTCCCCCGAGCTGCTGGCGCGCGCGTCCGCCGGCAAGCTGCCCTCCGTGCACGTGCCCAACGCGCTCTCACTGGAGGACCTCGAGCGGCACCACCACTCGCCCGCGCCGCCCGTGCGCAACTGAGGCCCGCACGACCCACTCTGGATACACATACCCGGGGACGGCGAGTGACGTCAGACGCGCCCACCCGGGCGTGTGTACCCCGCGTACCCCGCGTGCCCCACGTACCCCACGTACCCCACATGACTCGCACGGACTTATATTGAGTGATGTAACAGTGCTTAGAAGATTAGATGTATAGTATATTTCCCATCCGTTTTATTGGATAGGATGGACGGATAGATGTCGTCGCAAATTGAGTAACTCAATAGGTTAACCATAGATCTGTTGGGCTACGCGTGCGTGATGTGCATAAGTCGTGTATGGCCTCTGGATTTTGCTCGGACATGACGAAAGACATAAAAACGGAAATCAATTTGACTTATTGAGTATGACGGAATGTTGAAAATTTAAAAAAACTAAAAAAACCTTTGCCGTCTAAAAATGTGTACCAGATGTGATTGCAAATTATACATTGTGAAATGCAATAATAGTTTATGCAGTGAAATAATTATGAGCCATAAAAGATAATATATTCACTGTTTCTGTAATAAAATATTATTAAGCGGATAAACTTAAAAATAATAACTCAAAATTGTCAGTTGTCATGAGTGACTAAAGATTTCCTCCTGTCCAGTTACTTATTATTCATTTTACCAGTGTTAGACATAGAAATATGTATATTATTTTTATGTATTTACCTACTAATGTATTATAAACGTGATCAAACGTAAACCCATTGTCTTTCCATTGTAAGTGAAGGTTGTGATTCGTCCATGGTTCAGTTATATTGATCTTTCACAACTCAAGTAGCGCTAAATGTCGATAGATTTCGCTTATTTACACAATATTTTTTTGCCTTATTAGATGCAGCCATTTACATTTGCCAAACAGTTTCTATATAAAATTTATATTTATGCAAACTCACCATTTGATGTTAACAATGTAGTGAGTGATGTTGGCAGAATATTTATTGTTCATTTCCACAATATTAAGTCATTCATAATCACTTCATTTTCTGTTTCATGAATGCTGGTGAAAATAATATTAAATTATAAAATTTAATGTCGATCTAAGTATATAAATAAAAAAAAATTGACAAAGCAATATATAAATTGTGATAAATACATATAAATATGAGTGAATTCAGCCAATCATGATGCATTGTGGTTTAGTCAATTATTTATTTGTACTGAATTTTCATGAATGAGATTGATTAACAAAAATATCACCACCTTTCTATAAAATGTCGGAAAAGTTTACAAAAAAATGATAACTGAAGTGTACCTGGTTTCAATGATTGCTATTTTTGCCTTAAAAATGAGAAAAAAAATATTAAAAAAAATATATACCTATATAATATACATATTTATATTTCAAAGAGGCTATAAAGTATCTTTTTGTTAAACACTGCCATTTTCCATTTGTTTTTTTTTATCATTATATTATTTGCTTGTCGAAATTATTTTTTTAAATTATTTATTTAATATTTTTGTCTGTTTTAAAAAATGTAAAAGGCACGTTATTTATTACTTATATTGTTACCAACACTTTGATGCATTTATATTATATTAGACTTGCAACTTCATTCAGTTAAACAAAATTGCTAGAAAAAAAACTAAAGCTAGGATAAAATTGCTTTAGTAGTTTATTATATGTATTATTTTATAATAATTCTAATATGAAAGTTTATAAGGGTACAAATATATGTAAACTAGGTGTTGTAACTTGTTTTTGAAAAAAAATAAAAAAATAGAAACTTAAAATACAAGCTACAACATTGAGTAAAGTATAGCAACACTATTTATTATGCTAAAGAATATTTCACAGAGTAAGGTCATAGCGGATTCAAATGTCAATATGGTGTCTTGTTCACTTTATGAAATATTAATTTAGCATTGATTATGAGAACATGAGAAAGAATATGGTATTTTATATAAATGTAATATACACGAGGTTGAAGCTGTGGGGGGTCAGTTTGGTGTATTACGTTGTAGATATTGACTCTAGAATAGATTATAGGCTTCCTAATTTGGCGGTCAATTTTTGTTTGACCCCCGCGAGCTCCCGCAAGGAAATGTAATGTGACCGCAAGGGAATGTCCGATGTAATGGGGTTCATGACGGACTCGGTTGACATGTTGTGTGCGTGTGTGCGTGTGTGCGAATGTGCTGCGTATGTGTGTGCTGTGTATGGACGTGGACGTGTGCACGTATGCGTTTTTGTTACGTCGTTTACGAGGAGAAAGATTTACGTTAAAATAGTTGGTAAGAGGCGGGCGGATATGAGGGCAATTTGCTAAATTGATGTGCATATAATTTATGGATCGATTATTTCGGTTGATAGTCGCATGGTTTACGGTTGACTGGCTGGTTAGATACGACTATGTTCATGTTCATGTTCATGTTCATACATTATAAAATGATTACTCGTATTCGCCCACCGTTATTCAAGTATACACTGAGGATGGATGTTTTCGGTTGATCTCCGTTCAAATGCGAATTTTTAATAGTATTGTGGAATTCGCACAAGCGAGGAACATTTGTGTTTGGTTCCCGTTGTTTTGTAATACCCAACCCTGAGCTGAGACGGCGCACGTCGCCGACGGCAGAGTAGGATTGCCGTCAGGCCAGACCGGCATCGGCTCGGCGGTCAGACCTACGCCTATGCCTCAGTTCGAACAAGTTACAGGATGAATAGGTTTTTTTATTTGACGTTTTAGTGGACTCCGGTGCCGCTGGCAATCATGTAAAACTTTGATATGTGAGTTTTTAGGCATGTGATGCCGCCATTTTGGTTTCTGTGTAGGACGAAATTTCTGTTCACGAATGCGACCTGTATTATTTTTGCGCAACGCGGTAATTGCGCTCTCGTTACAAGAATGTCTCCTGTCAGCTTTAAATTATTGATTAAACAAATTTGAAAGTTTATATTTGTTTTATTTTTAAATAACGACCTGGTGTAAATTCTTCAAGGTAATAGTAATATAGCTTATTAGATAGAGGAAAAGAGCGAATAATGAAAAGTTTTACCGAAATAGAATATATATAATATAAATAGAGTTGTATATGCATCAATTTCTTAAATATGTTTAAGGTTTTCCTTGTAGTGGTGAGACCAAGCTACGTTGAGTTCAGCCACTTGCAATGCAATGTCACGAACTCTGGCTGAAAGCGGAGGGCGGAGTGTCTTAACTCAAGATTAAGACACTCCGCCCTCCGCTTTCAGGTTGCAAAAGAGACGACGTAACAAAATGTGTAAGTAATATCTATTACACATTTTGTTACGTTTGGGGTATTCTGAGAGAACAGAACATTCTCAGTGTCACATTTTGTGTATCTCTTCATTGTGGATGCGTTCAGTTAACTGACTCCGCATATGCTCCGAAGAAATTCCATCTCCACAGCGTTCATCTCTCTTTCATTCTTCTTCTGCAATACCCCCGTCTATCCCATATAACAGCGTTGGTACCAGATCTGTATTGTATACGGCCAAGAGTGCAACGTCACTGTTACCGTTTATTACGCCTTTTCACTTCCATCGCTACTTAACATACTTTCCAGGTAATTCATTCACTTGTTCTAATAAGAAAGTCATCATCACGAAAATCTTGCATTCTTTCAGAATGGTGACCCATGACCGAATTCGAATTCTAATGTTTTCCAAAGGGTCTGCTCACATTGTTATGGGGGCAGTATTACCCATAAATTCTTTCTTACAACTGTCAAACCCCTCCACCAATACCTCCAACTTATTTTTATGAATTTAATGTGAAAGCATTAAATTCATAAAAATAAGTTGGAGGTATTGGTGGCAACTAACGAGAGCACGTATGTTCTTCTGAAATTTTACTACGTTCTCACAAGCGTTTGAAGCAGAGTAGGACGTTAATATTCGACCAAAATATGAGACAAATTAGAACTTAAACCGTGAAACAAAAAATGAACGGTGTGGCAGATAAGAATCTAGCCAATTGAGAAAAACGCCTGCAATACCATAGGGATTTAGTGATAAGATCGTGTGAACAACTTTATCGAAGATCAACTTGTAGATTGGCCCCTAATTTTAGAGAGGTGTTAAATATAAAGTGTTATGGAGTGACTAGGTTTTTAGTTTATATTGATAAAATATGGTGGCATACAATAAGGTCCTTTAGATCAGTCACTAATAATATTTAATGAGACCAGAGGGTCGATGATTAATTCGGTGTGTTAGAATGTAACAAAGGGTCCATACTACAATCATGGTTGTTATAAACAGATTAAAATTGAGAAGCAAACATACTACAGATTTTTTCCATCTGGACAGGCAGATGTGCCATCTGTGAATGTGGCCGGGTATGAACTGCAACCACCACGTTTCTCTTTCACAAATGACCAGAAATATTTAGGATTCTTTTATATATTGTTTTCTGCTGAATTCGCGTACATTTTTGTATAGTATATTTATTTTGGTATAAAGAACCATATATAAGTATTTTTTTAATAAATTTTAAAAATTAGCGCTATATAATTTAGCGCTTTATTGCCAGGACTGAAATATTCAGTTCATGGGACATTTCTCCCTACCGTAGTCTATATATACTGATTCAATTTATCAGTAACTAATTTAGACGTGTTAAAGTTTATCGAGGCTACTAAAAATAAATCACGACAACGTGGGGAACTAAACTGAACAACAATTGATTTAGGACGACTCCAGTGCAATGAGCGAATATAGAATGTTTAATGGATGTGAATGTGTGGAAATAAGATGATTTGAATATCATACTAACTTGGCTACCACTATATTATTGTTAAATAATAAAACTATAAGTTTATTTTATTGGCGACTCCCCTTAGCAAAACTACCATCGAAGCGTGACATTCGGTGTTTCAATAGTGCTTGCTTGTAAGAGATTGTATTTTAATGAAGCAGTTTTTGTTCTTCTTCTTTTCCTCTTAAGTTATGGCGTTACTACGCCATACTTCGCCAATGTTACGTTGTATGGAGAACACATGAAGGCGATTGTACTGTAAAATTGAGATAATAATTCACTATTATAGAATACATATAAGACAGAGATCCAGTAAATAACAGCCTTCATCTATTCGCTGGGTGCGAAGTAGAAGGTGGGAGAACACGAATCGATCGCAGCGCGCACCGCGGCTAAAACGGAAACTCTGTCTGAAATTACACAAAAATTGAATATACACAAAACCTCTGCATTATTAATGTCATCACAGTTATAAAAGGTCGTCTGCAATATGTATGAAATGCGTTATTCGATTATATTTGTTTATTTATTTTCCGTAAAGTCAGCCATAAAAAAACTCGTGTATATTACCTGAAATTTACTGATTGTGCCATTTTAGGCTGAAAATAAAAAGATCAACAGTATTAACGACATCTTAGGTTTACATAATCGAATAAAATCTTAGCAAATTACGTTATTTCAATAAAATTATTGTTTGTTTACTTACTAATCGTACTAAATGCCCACCATTTGACATTTCAATGTCTGACATAATTGTAACCGATAGTTGGCGCTACCATCGTGCACCTAGCGAATAACAAGATAAACAAATATTAACAAAATGTACACACAACACAGTAAGTTAGTTATCTATATTATATAATGGAAGGATAGATTAATCAATCCGTACATTAAAAACTTAAAAGAATATTAATAGGATCGGTTAATGTATTGATAATAGAAGCTAAAAACGAGAGACTTTGTCTGTCGTTCCGTTTGACTGTCTATTTATGACCTTCAATCACGCAAAAACTACTGGGCAGAAATTAAATGAATTTTGGTATGAATAGTTTACCCCGGTATCCTATGCAGTTCCCGGAAAATTATGGAAAAAGTAAAAAAGCTAACTTATTTTGATCATCAATAACTACTGAAAAGAAGATAGTCAGATTTGGCACGGTAATAGCTTGAAACCTTCAACAATTAATAGGATAGTATTCGTCCTAATGTGCTATGTAAAAGTCGTAAACAGCGTAGGAAAAACAAAAATAGAGACGGTTAAATTGCATCGAATTACTTGCGAGTACGCAAGTAAAGATTATTTCCTTTTTTTTATCTTAGTAACATTGGCGATTGGCTTGTTAGTAATAGAAATTTTGTAATATCAAAAGTTACAAAATAAATTTCCAGCTATTAATAAATTTCACACGTAGCTAGTAGCTAGTAGCTAGTGTCACAATAATAATATGATTATAAATCATTTGATTTATTTTTATTATAGTGACATCTAGCGGATAATTTAGTTGTTTTTGATAAAATGCCATCTATTGGTAGCTAGCTTAAAAAGATTTTCGAAAAACAATATTAAGTGTTAAAAGTCAGTGGAAATTTTTAACACGTTATTATATAACATATGCCGTTATACAGAGCGATGAAATTTCTGCATCACGCTAGCAAGATTTTTTTTTCATTTATACTATTTATATATTTCATATTTTAAAACACACGGATTGTAGATGAAATTGTAGTAGTATTGCAGTATAGAAAAGTTAATTCTATTCTGTTGAAGATATTAAAAATGTATTAATTGTGTTGATCTACCATCGTTATTGTTAATATAAGCTAAAAAATCTACCCAGAAGCAATTTTATGTATGTTTGCTTATTTATTTGCAAATCATGCAAAAGCTACTGGAAAGAAATTCATTAATTTCGGTATCCAATACCGATTTTTAAGAAAAACCCGGGCGCCACATCCTGCGCCTATGTTTGTCGCGTGTATTTCTATTAAGATTTTGCACTTCTGCACCATTCAATATATAGGTAAGGTCAATAAGATCTTAGATTTTCGGGATTTTCACATACTTTAAATGAAATTCTTTAACTGGAGTAATCGCATATATTTTTTGCTTCTTTTAGAAGTTTATCTGTGACCACGTTCTACAGTATGTACCAAAGGAAAGCGTTCGAAACGTCAGTTTTCCAACAAAAATGTTAAAGCAAATACAATAAAAGTAACTGAAAATGTAATGAGAGAGAGAGATGATTAATATAGTATAAGTTATGTTAAGTGCGCGCTAAGTGGTGGCATTATTAATTTATTTTGAATATTTACCAAGTAATCTTTTTTTTTTCTTTAGACATTAAAATCATATATACGTTGAAATAGAACATTTTTTGTATGAAAAAAAAAAGAAATGTAAACAACAAATAATTTTCATGTACATTATTTTTGTTCCACTGTATCTGCGTAATTGTACCTAATTTAAAAATTCTTTTTTAAATTTATAAGACATTTTTTATTATTCCTCATTTATTTGTAGTGTTCAAGATTTTTCAACCTTTTTGTTTTAAGAAACATACATAGAATTGACAGAACTTGAGATTTATATTTGTGCCACTAGATGGCACGGCTGTCGCTTCGTAGACCTCATATATAAGTAGCATACGACCTTAAAAACGCATATGCATATAAAACATTACGCACCTACTTATTATTGTGTTTTTCTGTATACCCTATGTATTGTAGGTTATTTCTACATAGCAATCAGCATCTCTTGAGATTTGCCTCTTGATAAAAGAAAATAACAAGATTTTCGTGTTTATGTAGGTAGCATAATAATAAAACAAAAGTTACATAAACATATCGTACTAGCACCAGTAATCGATAAGCACTAATTATCGATGTATTTTTTAACTGCAATAGGATAATAAAGATATGTACAACTTGGTATGGATATTAAGCATTATAAGCTTACTAAGCTTTAATCAGCAATTTTGCTTGTAGATGGAAAACTTAAAAGCACAGCAACTGTTTTAATGAAAATATATCCGCATTTATTGAGCTAGTTCTTTAGAGGTTAAGTACAAAGTATCGCTTATTATTTCATTTACCTTAACTGCAATTTAAATTTAACTTGTTTTATGAATTTCTATAGACATCGTTTAACTAATTTTGATAAAAAACAATTCTAGGCTCAACTCTTATCGGAACAACAAATGTCAAGAAAGGCTGTTTATATCCAACCGATAGATATCGTTATTTCGTTTTTAGGAACATAATAAATGTACAAGGTGTCGATTATTGGAAAACATTTTTCGATTTTCACTTAATTTATTTTTGACGCCATTCAGCTACTATTCGTATACATATTTATTATAGGAATGGTGGCAGCATAAGGTCATACTGTTTACATATAACGACTTAAAGTATATTAGAAGATTTAAAATATATTATAATTATTATTTAATAAAACACATTTATAATATTCCCGAAAGATTTTATAAATACGTAATCCAATTTCGTAGGTACGTTAAATATTTCACAACTTTCATATTAAATAATAAATATTACAATATTCAGACTACATATGTGTATTTATATTTTGTGGTATATGCTATTTTTTCGAATACGTTCGGTTGAAGTCGGTTGTTCGTGAAGTACGACCAAATCAATATGACCTTGAGATAAATTGACATATGAAAGTAAATTTTTTATAGAAAACAAAATTTTGTTGGATTTCTAAAATTCCTATTAAATTCAATTGACAAAACAGAAACAGTTCAGATGTATCTACCTATATTCTTCATTATAATAATAATTTCCTTGTTTAGGTCTACAGTTGTAGGTATGCACCGCGCAAGGACAGACAGACATATCTATCGAGGTTTCATCGTAAAACTTTAATATTGATTAATTCAATAGAATAATAGTTATTAAATTAATGGGTTGCGCTTCGGCCGTTTTGAATTTAAAAGACAAAAGCTTATAATATAAGACGCTTGGTTTATTTCATAAGAAACGGTTTCGGCAAGATGTCTATCTATAAAAAGGTCTACCTACTATATAGCAAAAAGGTATTATATATCTAAACTATGAAATGATCTTGGAAGCTTTCAATTTTAGTAGTCCGTGTAGAATTATTAAAATAGCTCGCCACAAGGAAACAGTACGCTGATTACTAAATTCTTAACTAAAGTTAAACTAAAGATTAACCAATATCGATGACGCCGGATTTTGCCAAAATGGTTGACTTGACAATATTGTAATTATTAAAGATTATATAATTAGTTCAAAATAATAAAACTTACAATTGTACACTTGTTGGAATATATACGAACCAAGCCATAACGGAGGTTTGGTGAGTTATTGATTTAAGATTTCTACGAGCTACGGCTTATAATACATAATAGGATATTATTTATAAAATTTGTTACATTCTCATTTCTCACACTTCCAAAAATTTTTTTCAGTTTCCTTTGGCTCTTGTTTGTTCAACCTAACTTTACGTAAAACTTCTACAATTGTAGATTATATAGAAGAAAATCATTTAAATTAATGTTGGATAAATTTACTTGTTTTTCAATAAAACAAGTTCCATAGTACGATCAATCAATCCGCTTCTTGTATCTACAATGTTAGTAATTCAACAAATGGCTAAAATATTTGCAATTTATTAAATTATTCTGCTTGCAGCGGAGAACGAATTTTCCTGTTAGCCTCTGTCATATCCATTTTTTGATATTTTCGTAAGAACCTATAAAACTCAAATTTAATATCAATGTGCCTTATGTATTAATAACTTCCATATGAATTTACTATAACGTAAATAACTTAGATGATTTTGTAGAAGTAATTATAACTTATCCTTTTACGTAAACGGCTGATGGATCTCGAATTACGAATATTTTCATGCACCGCTGTTATATATTGTAATAATATTATTCCTTAGCCATTGACAGTGTTTCAGAAATCAAATTACATTTTATTAAGGACCTAGTCGCACAATATAAATAGTAACTTAATTGAAATATATTTAATATACCTACAACAGATTTAGTTTTTGAGTGTCTTCTCCAAATACAGACAAACAAAAGTACGTATTTATAGTTTATATTTTATAACCATAAATCCCTATACAGAAGACGATAATAAAATAAGTCCTTGCAGCTGAATGATTCAGTGTACTTGCTAGACCCGTTTCTATAGTTTCACTTTAAATAACTCCGGATATCACAATGTACTCACACAAGCCGACTGATAACTGTAATATACTTAGTATTACACTACGCAATCGTCTTGTCCGATTAAAGCTTCTTAAATATTTATTTCTTGTTACGTTGCTCTTGTCAGAATCGTTCTCAAATGATTCTTAATATACTATTGTCATTTGTTATTTGACTAAAAAGTTTTTAATCAAGTACGCGGCATAGGCTACCTATCTCCGTAAGTTTATGGACAATTTTCTATATCACATATTATTCTACAACTAATACCTATAATAATTATAAAATAATCACATAGTAAAAGGCGATAAACATTACTATTCAAATCTGATATTTCACTTCACTGTAACTGGTACGAAAATCGGGTGACGTCACTAAAACAAATATAGAACACAAATCGTAATAATCATAATGAATCGTTGATAAAGAATAATCAAATGCTTGTAAATTAACTAGGATTAATCAAGAAAATGGGAAACGCGACGGCTACGTTGGCGATACGTTATATTAAAGTGTGAAATCACGAGATGTGATTTAAGACTTGTGAAGTTCGAACGGCGCTACTCCACTAGCTGGCGTCCGGCCGTTGAATGCGAGGCGACGGGCTCGAGGGGGGCGCGCTGCCTACAATCTACTGAATACATTTTACATCGATCGCTGCATTACGCTTCTCATACCACGGTCCAAACAGTGTCGTTGAGGCCCGAGAGACGGACAAATGATAGTTATAGGGACACCGTACATTCACCCTCAAGAAAAAATGTATATAAACTCTCGTGTGTTCCATCGCTGTGTTTAATATTTTGTCTACTTAATTTTAGCATAATAATTTGAATAAGGTTAGTGCCAAATTCTTGTCCAATCCTTGTAGCTAACGCCTGGGGAATGTTCCATGCGTGTAATGGCGGACGCCTTTGTTGATTGCTTCCGATAGTGCGTCTTGATATTAAAATTTTTACTGTGTACCATCTATATATAACAAAAATTGAAGTAGGTATATTCTCAATATGTAAAATATAATTTTGTAGCAGATTAAGTAGTATGCATGTACTAATGAAACTCATTATATTTATTAGCTGCTCAAGCGGATCGACAGCTTACATAACTTAAAATGGTTCGGATGCAAAAGGTATGTTTAGTAGAGATTTGTATAGTAATAATTTACGTAAGCACATGTGACACGATTACTAAATAGTCTTTATAATAAGTTATACGTTTAATTCTTTATTTTTATAAAGATGAATATATTTTATAGCGTACATTATAGGGATAAATGCAGTTTAATTAAATAATACAATTATAATATAAAAATTAATTTGTAATATATAAATAAATAAATTAAATAAATACAAATTCTCAGTGTAATCATTACAAAACATGGCATTGGCAAAAACGATACGTCTAAAATACGTCGAAAGTGCATTAAAATCGTCCCGTTACATATACTTGTATAGAAAACTTATTCGTGGTCGTGGTGAGCGGGATAGCAGACATCGCCCATTGTTGACAGGACGCCGCGCCCAGGCCCCAGACGCCATTTTGTTGTTCACTTCACTCTACGCCACAGAACGGAAGGCACGGCGGCGCTGGCGCTGTATTTCTCCTTTGTTAGCAATATTGTTCCTAAAACTATGTATAAGCTATAAATTACTTGTGAATCTTCGATAATTAAACGGTAATTGCCAAATATTAAAACATGGACTCATTTTCATATTGTACCGCGAGTGTGTGGATTTCGTCAAACGCCATCGTCTGCATATGCTGTGGAAATTAAAACCTTTTGTATAGTGCAGTTTAACAATATGAAACAGTGATCTATTTGTATATACATAACGTATACGTTATTTTAACAGCTTTAGTAAGTCTATGATTTTAATATTTTCTTTAAATTTTTCCCTTTCTACCAATTTGTTGACGTGGACTTATCTAAATTACACACGTAGCGAGATCAATTTCGCTCAGTTCGGAAATCGGCCATACGTACTTACCTAAACTTACCTTTAGAAGTCTTAAATTCGAAACTTATTTTGATCGTAATTTATCTTTCGGGTACAATTTATATTGCTGTAGGTACTTCAATTTGAATAACTATTTTCACCAACTTAAATTTACGGCTTTCATTAGATATATTCGTACTTATAATAAGCCTAAGTGATATGTAAATTATTTTTGTATATTTTGAAACTAAATTATTAAAATTAAAAAAAGTTTAAAAATTAAATAGATTTTTGGATGCTAGGCAGATTTTCGAGATGGATAATTCGCCTTGGTAGTTATTTAATTCTCCATGACTAGATTTCTCATTAACATATTATGTTATTATACATCTTTGATCGTTTATTTTGTTCCTAAAATGGTGATGACGTTTGCACAGATTATAAACTGATTAAAAATTTAATTCTAAATGTGTATAGATATTTAAAGAAGTTTCACAATATTTTGGCTTGTATTATGTATAAGTTATTAATTATATTTTAAAATACTAATAATAATTAAAGTATTTATTAGATGTTTATTTTGGATTACGTTTCTATTGATCTCTACTAGAAAAGTTGTATAGTTCTAACACATTTATTCTCGAATATCCTTTTACATGGCTACGATGATTTAGATTATTTTATATTGTGTATAATATTAATTAACGTAATTAAAATGTTGAGTTCTTTTTATTGTAGATTATAGAGTATAAAGGCTGTTAACTTTGTACGAAAGTAAAGCAATTCTTCTGCGAAGAAGAGCTTATTTATACGGACGTATATCGTATTTGTAGGTTGTTCGACATCATTGAGTCGTTGATTGCGATATATATTTTTTTATCGCTGCTGTGCCTATTACTTGTATAAAAATGTAAGAATTTAATAAAATGGAAATTATTAAGTTTTCCCTCGATAAGTTTATAAACTGCCGAATATGAAAAGAAAGTAATAGTGTTGCGATATTTAAAGTAAACATTGCATAAATTTTTTTTTACATTTTTTTTAATGCTAACCGTCCTTAAATGCTTCTTCTATGCGATCATTTTTTTTCATATCGTATGCATCCACGTGTTACAAAGAAATGAAAGTATGCATTATTGTTTCTTTGAGTTATTCCCTAATTTAATAATAACCTGTAGACTCAAGGAGTTACGAATGAATAAATGCTTGATTGTATTAATTTATCATTGGCTACTTACATTACGCTATGGAATAATTATCTAATTTTCGAGTGTTAAAATCAAAACTATATTGAGATAATAATTTGTAAATCTTATAGATATATAAGTTGCAGCCCCGCGACTTCGTTTGCGTGGAATATGAAACGTAGTCTAGGAATGAAATTTCGAGAAATAGTTTCTTAGTGCTTCCAAATACCAGTCTTCTACGTACAGCCAAAACTACTGTGCGTTGTCTACCAGTCAGCCAGACGGAAGTTAGTTTCATAATTTGCTTGAATTAAATAAGTTGAAAAAAAATCGATCGATCAAGTGCGAGTGGTACTTGCTCACTCACTGAGCGTCTCTTACCAGTTTTACCAATTAATTTAGAAAAGAGACTTAAATTTGTACGTATGCACTCATTTTGTGTGATATGGAACTATACCTAGGAATTTCCAATTTTTGGATTTTTCTCTTTGTTTATACTGTAAGTTCTCACTAATTGCCGAATTTCATATCTCTTGGTGGAAGGGGTTCTTCACACATACAAAATAGGGTACATCACCCTATTTTGTTTTGTTTACGCGACTAATTTCGTATAAATATGGCAAAAATGATGATTTTAATGTAAACTTGATACTTCCTCGGGATTTTGAGATAGTGGTTTTGACTGTCGGACAACAGTGATATTATAAAGAATCTATTGTTCCTTTTAGGGTACGGAACTCTAAAAAAAAAATATAAATTCATTTTCAAATAAAATTATTTGCTGGCTTGCTTGTAACTGATTGTACATCTGTATATTTGTGTATGATATTATTTAAATATCTAATTTCTAAATATCTATTTATTGCTACTTTTTTGTTGTGACTTAAAGCAGTTGCTCTAATGTATTTTTTACTATGAATTCACCGTGCATGTGCCGGGTCTTTTTAAAATACGCATTAACGATTGTCTTCACTCTGTCTGAGTTGGTCTGCCTGTCTAACAAAATATACTTAATTTTATACATCCCGAATAGCACAGTTTTGGGGTTCCGTTGGTACATGTCTCTCTTGTGTCATGTCTTCAACACTATTTATTTAAATTGGAGCATGCTTATTCCTGTGAATTAATTACTTCATATGATATTAGTATGTGACAATTTCTATCTTCTCAACATACTACACAAGGTTCCCACACTTTCATTGTTGTTACCTCCTCCTCCCTTAATTATAAGAAATATATAATTTTCCAACAACATCTTGGACTCTCGTGACGTGAGGGACGGATTATTTTAGCTGCCAAGGACTACTGCAATATATTAGAATCGTAGCATTTAAAAATGCACAATTCTAATAAATGCTGAATTGATCTAGTTTAATAGATTCATTTAAATAGTTCTATCTTCATTAATGGCCAATGACTGAATAGTTTTTTTTTTAAAGAAATACACGTATTCCGCTCCTTCTTTACGCATATGATGTTTGAAAATTTTCGAGTACTTGCACTTTGCAAATGAATTAAGAAATATAAGTAATATATAAAGTAAATTATTATGTTTATCATTATTGTTAATTTGTGACATTGACTGATTAGGTGAACGACTTCTTTTCTTCGAAGACGGAATGAGTTACTATTAAGTAGCTGGGTAAGGGTAGGACTTTAGATTTGAAGAAATGCAACATTTTATTTTCGACTTTGAAATTGTATGAATCTATAAAAAAAGTCTATATATTCTATATGTATTATGTTTTATAAAACTTTTCAAAATTGCTTTTAAAGGAATTTAAAAATATACACTGCACAACTTAACAGTGATATTATTTTAATTTTAATAGTTTATCAGGTTTTGTAATCTAATGCTTATTTCAGAAATCGAAATGGATTCAGAATACGACCGTAAGTTTGAGGAGATGAAAAAATACATCCCATTTTTAGAAAATATGATTAAAAGACTGGAGAATAGTAATACTACTTCCAATCCTCGCCAAGCACAGCTGAATAAAATAAAATCCCTAAGAGACCTTCTTATGGACAAACGGAAAAGGTGCAAAAATATATTTTTGTTACATTTATTATCCTTTCTCATGTCATAATAATAAAACTTTGGGAGATTTATTATACTGATATTTTTTTTAACTTATACTATATTCATTCATTGTATTGATTGCAGAATGAAAATGGAAAACTTGCTTAAGTGTGAACAAGTTTTGATCAACCTATATGCAAAAGTTGAACAGGTTTGTGTTGATTTTGTAGCAAATAATAGTAATTTATAAATATAGTAATTTTCCTGGATTATGTCCTTTTTTTATTAATTTTAGAGGGATACATTGCCAGATGCGAGTAAGAGTCCTTCAGAAACTAAAAGTAATGAAAGCGATTTAAACTTTGTGAGGAAAAAATTACAGACGGCAGTATCAAAATTACAAACTGAAAATGAAGATACATTACCAGAGATTGCTAGAGCTACTGCTACTGGAGAACTTTGTGTTCCAGGCAGTAAAGAACCTGCACTTTTTCAACGAAGACCCAATATGTCTGCCTCTTCTGCAACAGATTGCTTTTCCCTTTCGGCAGAAAAAGAGTCAGCTCAAGGAAAAAGAAATTATACCCGCATTCTTTTGTCACCCGAAACTAGTCCAAAGCGTATTGATGAAGCAACTTCAAATAAACCACTTTACTGTCGGCGATCTCCAAAAAAATCACCAAGACGGCATTCTCCCTCTTACCATAAAAAGGAACGGAGAAAATCGAAAAAGGAAGAGAAATCAAAAGATCTAAATATAACTCTCAATGTGCCAGAAGAAAGCCTGAATTCCTTAAATACCAAAGATATTTTGTCAAGGATAATAAATTGCAGTAATGACGATGTAGACATTGATTCGTTGCGTGAATTGAGAACTCAAATTCTCGGTGAACTAAAAGAAACTGGTACCAATGATGATATATCGGATATTATACTAAAATCATATAAGAAAAAAGACAAAAAAGAGAAAAATGAAGAAGTTGAAGAAGGTGAACTCTCAGATAGTGAAAGCGAAGCTATAGAAAGCATTTATGGAAGTCTCGTTATTATGGATAAAGAGAAATCCTCAAAGACGTCAACAAAATCCACAGATGCAGAAAAACCTCGTAAAATTCAAATATGTCTTGTTATTAATTCTGACAAAAATAAAAGCACGAATGAAGACCAAAATACTTGTTTGCCAATCGATAAGACTGACACAAAAACAGATGATTGTGTAGCAGTTGAGCTACGAAGTGATGCTATAAAAACTATTGTTTCAAACGTCCAAAAAAACGCTAAATCCAAAATTGATTCCTTATCCGGTTGTAATGTTGAAAATCCCAAAAATATTAAAACAGATGTGAAACCCACAAGCGAAAATATTGATAGTGTAAATGTACAGAAAACAGTAGCTGCAAAGACTTTATTTAAAGAAGTTTCAGTTTTACGACATGAACCGCACGAGGAAGTTGTTAAACCTAACTTCTACAAGTCAATAAGTAATGAAAAAGACGTTTCAAATATTAGGAACGAAACTAAAGTTCATCCAAATATTGAAACTACTGACAAGACAAATCTAACAGTAGATAACATGTTACAACAGTCTAACGTAAATACTAAAATACCTTTATTGAAAACAACAATATCTGAAATTGATATTTTACAAGCTCTAAAAAAAGAAATATTAAGTGAAACATCGGATGTTATACCAACGGAATCAACAACTCCACTACTTCACATCCCTAAAGTAACAAAAGTAGTAAATGCGCATGAAATTGGATCGAAGAAAAGAATATCAATTGAAAATTATAAAGCTAAGACTACTGTGCCTACAAAATTCATAGAGAGTGACGAAAATACCTTTAATGTGGGCAAAGATGATGTCGCCAAAAAACAGAGTTTGAAATTAACGGAAAAAGAATGTGAGCGTTTTAATTTTTTAACAAAAATAAAGATAGATGCAACCTCTGATGATGAGGATAAATCTAATTTGTCACTCGATGATTTGTATAACAATTTGGCTCCAAAGTCACCTGATCATGAAGATTTCGCTGATACAGGGATCAAACCGCCCGTGATCATTCCAAGTGATCCTATTGAAACAGTAATTGCAAGTTCCGATGCTGATGTTGACATGAGAAAAATGATACCAATGCCACAAATAAATAAATCTCTAAGCAAACCTTCCCTACTGCAACAAGAAAATTTTTCCAAAAAAAAACCTATAGACAATGATAGCAATAAAAATGAAAAATGTTTGATAGATCCACGAGTAAGAGAGTCTAATTCTTTTGTACGAACTGATAGCCCAAATCCATATAATACACAAAGGTCTGGGGTAACTTTTGGTAATTCAAATGTATTCCATAACATGAAGTCCAATTTACCAACGACATTAAATTCTAATGTTACTCCTCCTATCATCATATCGCCAAATTTTTCTTCTATGACTCCACCCATGACTAATATGGCCGGGAGTACTCCGAATAGAATTTCAAATATTGCTCCTAATTTGACGCCAAATGCGAGAACTTTTGAAATGACACCTCAACGTCAAACGTTTGATAATGACAACTTGACATCAACGAAACATGTTTATGCACCAGTATTTTCAAATTCAGAATCACGTGGTAGTTGTGATAACCAACGCCAGCGTTGGGATAATTCTGATAAGGGTCCGAATATCTGGGAAGACGTTGATTTGAGAGATGGTCGAAATAGTTTCATGCAAAGAGATAATAAAAGATTTGATCAATATCAAAAAGATACAAGAATTGATAGAAATATGTTTGATAATAGAGATGTGGTTAACAGAAATGATTATCTACCTACATCAAATCCAGTTTTTAGTAGAATAGATTGTCCAAGTACACCAAATCCTTCTTTCGGTAGATTAGAATGCCCAGTTACACCGAATTCTTTTGGAAGAATGGATTGTCCTCCTACGCCGAATCCTTCTTTTGGGAGGTTAGAATGTCCACCTACACCGAACCCATCTTTCGGGAGGATAGAATGTCCACCAACGCCTAATCCATCTTTTGGGAGGATAGAATGTCCACCGACGCCGAATCCATCTTTTGGTAGGCTAGATTGTCCACCTACGCCGAATCCATCTTTCGGGAGGCTAGATTGTCCACCTACGCCGAATCCATCCTTTGGAAGGATAGATTGTCCACCTACGCCGAATCCATCTTTTGGGAGGATAGAATGTCCACCGACGCCAAATCCATCCTTTGGGAGGATAGAATGTCCACCTACGCCGCTGCCATCTTTTGGTAGGTTAGAATGTCCACCTACTCCAAATCCATCATTTGGTCGAATGGACAAATCTATGGCTTCCCTTTCACCATTTGGTAGGTCAGAAGGTCCTTTTAATAGATCTGACACTTTTCCTAGACATGATTTTAACCAAAGCTATGGAATTTGTCAAGATCCAAGGCTAAATAGAAATTCTGATTACGATAACTTTAACAATTGTGACGATACTGGAGAGCATGGTCCTTTCCAAGAAAGAAAGTTCAACTCTAGTTCTTACAAATTTGACCAAAATAATTTTCGTAAGTATCAAAGAGAGCAAAGTGTAAATAATAATGAATTAAATGTACAAATGGGACGGAATTATAGAGATTATCGACGAGAATCTAGTAGTAATCGTTTTTATAATAGAGATTTTGATTCAGATCGATGTAAATCTCAGATTCGAGGTGCTAGTTCAAGAAATTATGAAATTCGATATGAGAATGAATATAAAAAATATGATGATAAAGATAAACGTTCCTATCAACGAGAAAAAAGTGCTGGAAGGGAAGCTTGCGACCGATTATCAAAGATATCATTTCGGGATCGTAATGTTGGACATCCAATTGCCAATGAAAGCAATTCCCATGCGCAACATGAAACAGATCACACATTTTTTATCGATACAAGTATTAACAGTACATTTCAATCACATAGATATGATAAAAGATCAAGTTTTGATGCAAGAAGACAACGTGCTTCTAGTGTTGGAAGATCATTGATTCGAGATACCTTTTCCAGCAGAGAATTAAATGAAAGTTGTTTTACAAATGAAAGTAAAGCAAATGATAATAGACATTTAAGATATAAACGTGCTTGCAGTGTAGGAAGAGAAATAAAAGACGATAATAAACTTAATTTTAAAGACATCAAGGAAGATTTAAGGTCTTCCAAATTTAAAAATAATTTAGGCAGTGCAAAACCACATACTGAAAAAGATGCATTCCAAAAAATGAATGATTGTAACAAGAGTTGTTCGCAAGTCACAAGTCGCAATCGCAGTCGAAAGGATATATATGAAAGCCAACAAAACAGCAAACTTAGTAACACTCAGTATTCACCTAGGAACAATTACAGGGATCCCAGATTGCGACGTGTAAACTTACATGAGGTTAAAAACAAGCATAGAAATAAGAGCCGTAGCACTTCTCAAGAAACAAAACGACATGGTATAGTGTATTCCAATGATAATATTTCCAAGGGAAACATTCTTGGACCTGGATATGGAGTGAAAAATTATAAAATACCTAAAATAAAACGACCTCAAGATGAACAAGCTAAAGAAAGCAATAAGGAAGCTAATAATAGCCAATTGAAAAGTAATTCAAACGACGAAATCAATACACTCGTAAAGAAGAACGTTAGCAAAGCAAATTTAGAGAAAAATAATAAGAACAAACAAAATAATATAAAATATGAAGAAGAAAATCAATATAAAAAAGTTGACAACAAAACTGTTGTGAATGAAATAACTAAAAGTATTGAAAAAGTAATAGAACAAAAGAAGCTGAAGATAACACAATTGTATCACAAAGCTGAAAAATTAGAAGATAGTGACGTTACTAAAAAACAAGATGACACAATAGAAAAGGGCGTAGGTGACGTATTGTACGAAAATACTGATAAAAGAATCACAAGATCAGTTAGCAAAAATTTATCCAAGAAATCAAATACATCAACTGTAAAACGAACAAACAAGACAAACAAATTTATTATATATGATTCGGACTCAAATGATGACGATACACTCCTAAACAAGCCTGTTTATATAAATTCCAATACACAAAAAAATAATAATGAAATAGTGAATCTCCATGATAATAATGCTGAACTAATTGGCGAAGTGAGCCAAGATGATATAGGATATAAACTGTACTCAGAGGGGCTCACTGGACAAAAAATGAAAGATGAAATTCATAATCAGGATAGCATTATGTTAGATCCTGGTTTTGGTATCGGTGAGTTAGAGATATTTTCAGATAATGTAGTGTCAGATCCAGTTATAGATAATATAAATGATTTGATAGCCGATTTGGATCAAGACCTAAATTCTCCAAAAAATGCTACTAGAACTACTAATTTTACAAATGACCTATGTCTTGAAACAATGTTAGAAAATATAACAAGCGTTGAAGATGACCAAAGTAAAGAGCATGCAGAAAAAGAAGCAACGCAAATTCTTATCGCTGAACATGATAGTGAGAATTATGACTTAAGTAATACTAGTCAAGATTTTTCTTGTAAAGATACTCCTGTGGAAACCATTAAATTTGAACTAAAAGATACCCAACCTACTGCTAAATTACACACAGATAAGTCCGAACATGATATAAATAAAATTAGTGAAAATAATCAAAACTCTGAGGCAGTAAATATTGAGATGTCTAATCGCATAGATAGTGATAATATATCCAGAGACATTGATGAAATCAAATTTGATGTGGTCAATGAAGACATTAAAAATAATGAAACTGCCGTAACTACTTCAGAGGACGCTGACAGACAGGTGATTGAGGATAATATAAAAAAATCAAATGTTGATGAAATTTCTCTAAGTGAATCTACACCTGACAGTACAATAAATGGGAACGATATAAATGAAAATGAAAAAGATATAAAAAGTCTACCAGACAGTACTAATGAAACAAAATGTGACATGAACTCTGATATTTCGTCTACTCATAATAATAATGAAACGTCAAATCCTTTAAATTCTGGCTCATCCCAAACACCAATAGCGCAGATTGAAGCAATTGGAACATTTTTGACTATATTACAAGATAAAAGTAAAATAAAAGAGCTACTAGGGTTATTAGGTGACCAATCAAGTGAGAATGAAAAGATAAAAAAGAAATTAGAAAAACTTAGTGAAATTGTTTCTGATGATGAAGATGCTACTAACGTAGAATGTAAAAGTATAAATAACAATGAAAGTATTATGAATGAAGTTAAAAATTCGAATAACTCTTGTGACGTATCTTGTGAACAAAATAAAAAAGATGAAACTTGTGGACCTAGTACAACAATAAATATTAATTATCATAACGAAGACATTAAGCATAATAATATGTCAGACGACATCAATGAAGCACATTTATTAAAAGAAACTGTTTTTAAAAACGAGCCCTTGACCGACAGAACTGAAGAAAAAAAGAATATTGTTACAGATATAGCCGTAAAGCCAGAAAATGAATTACTGCTATTGAATAATGAAGATGTAGAAGGTTTAGATAAGGATACGCAAGTCATAAAAAATGAATTTAAAATCAAGAAAAAAACGGGGAAAGTCACAAAAAAAGGGAAAAGAAAACAATTTAACAAAACCACATGTAAAAAAAATATAAAGCGCACAACGCGATCAGATTTAACAAATGCAGAAAAACCCCCAACAAAAAAAATGTCAAGAGAGCTACAAAAATTGCAAGATGATATACGAGAGATGTTTATGAGAGATGATATATTAAGCGCAACTGGTATCAGAATGTGTCGTATAGCTAAGCTCGTAGACGATAATAAAGAGGATCAATCACAAATTGAAACAGCCGGTCTTTCCCAGGCTAATACACAAGAACCAGTCGTAGTACTTAAAAAATGTAATGATTTATGTACACATGATGAGTTTGATCCTTCAGAAATAACAACAAGAAAGCGTACAGTAAAGAGTAAAAAGTTGTGTACGGAAAATCTTGAAACGGCTCCATTTGAAGCTAAAACTAAACGTAAATCAGACATCAACGTAAAGGCTGGCCCTAAATCTAAAACAAAAATGCAATTAAATTCCGTTGAAAATGATCCATATGTTTTTGAAACAGATTCTTCTATCGATACACAAGCTATAAGTGAAGTTAAGAATAATGAAAAATCTTCTGAATCTGATAGTGATTCTCAAAGCTCTTCAAGAAGTTTTTGTAGTACCGAATTGAATGCAGAAACTAAAAAAAAAGTTAAACGTAAGAAAACAGGAGGATGGAAAGCGGGCGTTATAAAACTTAAGAATAAGAAAAAGAAATCTGAACGGAAACAAGCTGCTTATGTACTGAATGATAACTCACCTGAAAGTCAAAATAAATCTGAGATATCTGCTAATTTTTTTACAGATAAAACCTATTGTTTTCGTAAAAATCAAACTAAATATGCTTGCCGCTTATGCACTTATAATGGACTTGAAATAGTTCAACATTATAAAAAACATCATCCTCATTCTGAAATTCCACTATCACGAATGAGTCCTGCAGTAGCCAAAGAGGCTGTAAAAGAGTCTAAGAAAGCCAATTTTGAAATTATCAGTAAAGTATTATCTAAAAAATATATTTGTAGATTTTGTTTTGAAGAATTCAGCAATAAAAAACAGCTTCTAGAAGCTTTCTTTTGGCACATTGTGAGCATGCATACAGGTGAATATAAACAAAATTGTCCAGAATGCCCTAATGATACACAGTGTCAGTTTAAATTGGATATTCCTCCACCTCCTGAAGATGTCAACGGACAGGTTATAGGTTATCAATGTGAAAAATGTAATTTTTCTCAAATATCCTTGGAAAATCTTAAAACTCACGTTATAACACGCCATAACGATATACAAACTGCAGTTTATACAGTGAACTTTGCGGCTTTTACCAAAACTTCGCTAGATAGTAGTAATATTTTGGATGATTTTACTCTACAAGATCAGGATATTAACAATTCTGAAGTTGCTACGCAACGTGTGCTTAGGAGCACACGATTCAATCAGAGTAACTCGGAGAGTTATGACGCCAAGAGCGATAGCATCGATGAATGTACTCAGAATAATTTGAAAGGCAATGAAAGTGAAAAAATATTTCAACCGATTAAAATACAATCTAAAATAACATTTGAGTCCGATAATATAAGTGAAATATCAGAATTTACTAATAACGATATATGCGTTATAAAGAAAGAACCTATATTAAACGAACATGGAGAAACTTCTCAAAGCATTGATGCACAGAATGATGCTCAAACATGCACTCAAGAAACTAATAGTGTGAATGATATTTTTGACTATCCTCATTTTAAGATAAAATACACAGCTACTGGCTCTAAGGAATACATCTGTTGTATTAATGGAAATGATCACCATTACAAAACAACTCTTTTAATTTCACTTAAAAAACATGTTCAAATTAAGCATACCGAAATTTGGGATGGATATTGTTACATTTGTAAAGTAATTGTAATGCCTCAAGGAGCTTTCCATTTTAAAGATTGCTTAGCACATATGCTAGAAAAACATCAAAATTTCCCCAATATAGAAGAAGAACTATCTCAAAAACAATTACCTATGATTGATTCGAACTCATCTTCTAACAACGAATCGAATGATAGAACTCAAACAACTTCCTTTATTAATGTACGTCCGATATCAGATCTCATTACAAAGTCACCTGATCGCCAGCAAGCTGTAAAAAATTTACCCGTTATTGAAAATGTAGTAAGCCTTGGTTCTGAAACGAACCAATCACTTCAAAATCCGACTTTCTCAACAATGGAACAAATACAAATAGAAGAAACATATAATTATGAGCAGGCGTCAGCAAAAATAATGTCAATGAAACACCGTGTTGTCTTAGACGCCATGATGACTCAGTCAAAATTGGCACAATTATTTAAATGTGCTGGTCGATATTGTTCGTTTACAACAGACAGTGCTGAGGATGCTTTACTCCACGCATCGACGCATATGCGCGTTGGCGGGGAGAATACTTTGAAATGTACTTATTGTGACTACGATTCATCGAACAATGCAATAGATTTGATAACACATGTGTTTAAACATCACGGACGGTGTCAATATGCGTGCAGCATGTGTTTCTATCGTGCTGCGGCGGGTCAGTCAGTAGATTCTCATATCAACCGGGTGCACGAAACCTCTACTAATAAATCGATTATTTACACCTCAGTCCAAAGGTTTCCTGTGGATTCGGATGATGGTCGTTTGTTGAGGCATACTGTAGTGGAACCTTACATTTGTAGAGGTAAGTTTCGTAGGTTTCTAAATATATGAGTAAAAACGCGTTTTTAGATATGTTTTTGATTTTTATTAAACGATCTTATTCATTATTCTATATATATATATTTCAGGTACAAAAGATAATCCGTGTAATTTTAAATCGTTTACTCCAGGCAAATATGTAACGCATTTTTCTAAAAGACACAAAAATGATAATGAATTTCCATGTTGGGTGAGTCTGTCCTTTTATTACTTCAAATACTATTAGCATTTATTTCGCTTAAAATATAAATTTAACTTACGTCGTGTATTTAATATAAGATATATAAGTAAAATTATTGTTTTTCAGATTTGTCCTACAATTTTACCTACAGCATCAGATTTAATAAGTCACACAAAAGTTCACAATTTAAATTTGTATCAGTGTGTATGGTGTGTGTTTGGTACCGATAGTGAAACAGGGTTGTTTGATCATTCGTCATTAAATCACCCTCACAAACCACCTAAAGCGTATTTGAGAATAGTTACGCATAAGGTAGATATTTGTACATACACAATAAGTATTATAACAAAATTAGACTAAAACAATTAAAATACTTAATGTAAATTCTATAATTTCAGGATAAAAATAAATTAAGGATTTTGCCTCTAGCACAGTTAAGCAAAACTGATTTGCCTACAATTTCCGTTACACCGAGGGAGCTCAGAGAGAACCCGGCAAGAGAAGCAGAAAGGTCGACAGAGTTAGAAAAACTTATAGCACCGACGACTCTTGTAACAAAATCAAGAGCTTCGACAAATGTCGAAGGTGAACAAAGCTTTGAGGTAGACTCTGAACAAGCTGACACTAAACATGCAACTTTGTCTCAAGAAACTAGTAGCGGAACATCTTCCCAACCACCACCGAGCGCCACCCCTCCCCCTCAAATTAACGAAAAAATTTCTTTAGAAAATAGCTTAACCCCTATTATCAAAACTGAGAAAGAGGTATCTCCCCAGAAGACTCAAAATTGTGATGTAGTATGCCTCGACAGTGATGAAGATGATGCACCTCTTAACACTATCGATTTATCTGATGATAGAGAATCTACATCAGCAAGCGCGGATATAGAAAACTTAAACCAACCAAAGTTGATGCCACTGGCACAATTATTTTTATGTGCAAACTGTAGGTTTACATTTAAGCATACGGCTAGCTTTAAAAGACATGTGATAATGTGCTTAGGCAATGTTCCTGATCCTGTTCCATGTGCCCATTGCCAACTACGTTTTCCAAAGAGAGATTTATCAGCTCATTATACAAAAGTACATTGGCTAAGACCAGAAAAGAAATTTACTTGTTATCAATGTCTATGTAAGTTTAATTCAATGAATGCCGTTAGAGAGCACGAAAAAATTGAGCATAATCCTATGCCGGATACACAAAACGCGGAAAGTGACAAGAAAGCAATGGGGCCAAAGAAGCGAAAAAGGTCGGTGAGCAGTAAAGAAAAAGCTGTCGAACCGCAAGAAAAAATTAAAAGATTTGGACCTCTTGATATACATTTACTGCCAATTAACCCAATTTTGGATGAATCTGTATTTTGTTCTATATGCGAGTTCAGTACTAAAGTGAGACATAACATGGTGCGACACTTGCAACTGCACGCGCAACAGCAACCGGTGCCACATACGGCTCCTGTCAATCCAGTGCCACATTTGGAGAATAATGAGAAGCATTTTGATAAAATGGTTAATCTCGCTTCGAGTTCCATCACGACTAGAATGGATAAGAGCAAAACAGACAGTAACGTCGTTTCTTTAGTAATACCCCCAGAAGCTGCCGCCCGCTATCCCAAATATGTTCCCGAAAAACATCGTCTTACTTGCGGTGCTCAGGGTTGCTCGTATATATCTGTTGATGAATCGATGTTGAAGTGTCACTGGGAGACACTACATTCCGGTTCGAGTGTATTCCACTGCGTGCACTGCCCACCGTATCAACAGTTGGATACTTCTAAGCCTCTCACGGCATCCAGAATTATGGCACATTTGAAAATGCACGATACAAATCTATATGCGTGTTCTTTATGTTCATACTATCATTATAGAAGGCAAATATTGGATCATCATATCAACGATGTTCATAAAAGTGGGAATGTTTTGATAGTAAGAGAGGAAGGAGCTCCAGTACAGGCAAGTTCAACTGCACCTCATCCGGCTGCACCTACTATGGATTTGAAACCCTGGCAATGTGGACTTTGTAAATTTAAGACCCTATTACGGTTGAACGTCGTCGATCACTGTGCCAAAGAACATAATTCTAAAATGCAGTATAAATGTGCATATTGCGCATTTAGAACTTCTAATTCTGAGAATGTGTTGAAACACCAATCTAAATCGCATGAAGGCAGGCCTGGCGAGATATTCTATTTTTATTATCAAGAAGGTACTATTCCTAATTGCGATGATGGGAGTCCTCGATGGCAAACACAAAGCGAAAAGTTAGTAAATCTAGAACCTAAGATAAAATCAGAGAATCTAGCAGATTTCCCATCACCAGTAGTCGCTCCGACAGTAATTCCTCCACTTACAATAGTAAGTCCCGAAGTTGATCTAAATCTCGTAAAGAAAGAAGTGGTAGATCCTGCTGAAGAGTCATTAGAAGATTTGTGCAAAGAATTTGGTGAATTTTGTGAACCGAATGGTCTTAAATACAAGTGCTCATTTTGCAAAGTTGTCATAGAAGACACTTTAGAAGCTATGCAATCGCATCTTTATGAAGAGCTTAAGTATAGAAAGTGAGTATATTTTTCTTTAAATTTACTTATAAATTTATTTTATTTTTTATACACTTGTAGATCAAGTGTATAAAAAGAAATCTATGTGAAGTCAATGATGATTTATATACAAATATTTATATACAATTATTATAATTTTATATGATCATGTATAAGACATGATCATATAAAATTATAATAATTGTCTAATGATTATAATGAATTATAATGATTGTATGATCACTAAAATTTAATTAAACCATTAATAATAAAATATTTATTTCAGATGGGGTTGCAGCATATGTACATACAAAGCATTCCACAAAATTGGTTTAAAGGAGCATATGCGAATTGAACACAGACAGAACCGAGAGCCAGTTGCCTTAGAAATAGATAGAAGAATAGAAACTTGGGTGATCAAACTTTTAGAATATCAGAGTGCTATGATACAACAGAATAAAACAAATCTTGCGAAACAAAAAGAAGAAATCTTCAGACCTATCCCGGGAACTGTAGTAAAACCACAACTTTGTTTGGAAACTAGTCCATCAACCAGTGGAATGAAAAAAATGAGTATGAGTGATTTGGAGAAGATGTTTGGAACTTTTGGTTCCTCTATCAACATGTCCTATTCGTGCCCAAAGTGTAATTCTCTGTTTAAAGAAGAGGGTGCTATGCATAGTCACTTGGAAAGTGAATTAAATAAAATAAGGTAAGGTTAATTCTTTCTATTTGATTTAAAACCTGAATATTCTATTTCAAAATTAAACTAACATAGTTTTTTATACAATTTAATATTAATTAATTTTACATGTGAATATAATTTTACATAAATCCGTCCAAAATTTCAGATGGCAATGCAGTCAATGTTTAATGAACTTCCAAACTTACCACGCGGCGCAGTTCCACTGCAGAAATTCATGTCCACATCCTGAGAAGTCTGCTCGCCCAATCGAGGTCACTAGAGACTTGTCAATCCGTTCATCCTGGATCGAAGCAGTCATACGTGTGCAGAAGCTCAGCATGAACTATGTGCCATTGCAAAGAAAAGAAACTCCACCGGAGCCTGCAGACAACGCAGAAAATTCTTTGCTTGTTGTTCGGTATGAAGAAGAAGTACCAACTCCTGAGGAGCATATGACAAACATTAAAGTAAACACTACTCCTGACAGCGACGACGAGAGGCTAGTCATTGATGAGCAGCAACAGAAAAATTTATCTCGAGACAAAACAAAGTGCCCATATTGTGACTACGTTTCATCACTTGTGACGACACTACGGAATCACGTCTTACGTCATTACGGTCTCAAGCCATTCATGTGTGGGTACTGTTCAATGAATTCTACAAAAAAGACAGTGGAAGCCCATTTGAGACTTAGCCACCCCCTTCTTCCCCATGTATATAAAACAACGGAAATCCCGAAGAAAAGTCCAGCAGAATATTATAGTATTCAAGAGAGTCTCAAGAATGCCAAACTTATTTGTTTTGTTTGTCGTCAAACTTTCACAGAGAGCGAGTCCAAGAGACACACTCATAAAAATGAAGTGCCGCTTTTTGGGAAAGAAAGCGATATCGTCACGAGATGCATTATATGCCGTCATATATTTAAAGACACTTCTGCTTACCTTGAGCATCACCGGCAGCTCCACCCGAACATTCCAACTAACTATATTCTGACCAAATTGACAAACGAAAATTGTAGGGAGCTCGTATACATTTGTGGAACTTGTAACACGGTATTCCCATACATAAGAGATATGAAATTACACGTGAAGACATATCATAGCGCTAACCCCGTATATTCTACAGCGCATAAGATTACGCCGCAAGAAGAGATGGATCTACATGAACCAAACACTGCCAAACGAAAAGCAGTTGATGCTTTGGTGTGTCGGCCAATCAAAAGAGTTGCCAGAAAATCCACAACTAAGTTGCCATTTGGTAAAATGTGTGCCAGAAAATCTACTACTAAATTGCCATTTAACGTACCCTGTGAATCTAGGGAGTTTTCTTATTATGGTACACAACCAACGACTGATGGACTCGAGGATGTCACTGTAATGATGCCGTTCTGTAACACAAGAGTTGACTTTACTTTGAAAAAGTTAAAAGGAATCATAAATATCAATCCAAAAGTGTTGGTGACGTCAATGGATTATAAGTTAATTAAGAAAAGTAGTGTTTAGTGAAAAAAAAATGAACTTGTATAAGGTGATGATGATCAAATATAATAATTTTGGTTGTCTGTTCGAACAAACCTTGTGATTTGTGTATTTTTTTCTATATTAGCCAAATGATGTGGCAGGATCTGTGATTTTCTCATTATAGAATAAATAAGTGATTTATTTGAACTATATACCAATCTTCTGCTTACGGCATATGTTTTACTGTTCCTTAATGTTTATCTAAGTCTGTACATTATAGGGTATAAATAATATACGCTTGTCTTAGAATTAAGATCATACTATTTCAAGATAAGTAGTATATAAAAAATAATATTTTAGTTTAGTTGTTAATGTCTGAAATGTCACTTCCACATTATTATAATATATTTTTTACATATTCTTCTTTCCTTTTATTGGTTTACTACCCAGATTTTGTATTTAAATATTCAATATTTAGTTTGTAATTGACAATATTAAATATTTTTTGTTTAAATATGTCTAATAAATAATGTTTTTGATATTTTTCAAGTTTTAAATATATTACAATCGTTGTAATTAAATTTAGAAAATCGTTCATTAAAAGTGTGAGAAAAGCAAAGATATATAACTAGTTCTTCACTTGATATATGTAACATAACAATATTATTAATATAAAATAATGGTTATCTATCTATAAATATAATACAATATAAATATAGTTACTATCGCTTATAAACAAATTGCCTTTACTGTAACTCTGACATCAGGTAGAGTGAGTTACATCGAAACTGTCTGCTAACATAATAAATCCTTCATTTTCCGATAAATAGACTAACAGTTTCTGAGACAAGACAAGACAAGTTCCTGAGCTTGGCGCGTTCAACCACACAAAATCGTCAGTCTTATATATTTATTATCATTAGCTTTTATACTACAATAAAACATGAAAAAAAAAAAGTGTATGAACACTGATTTTTTTAGAAGTATGCATTTTTTATAACTGGGGACCTGGCCCCTTCTGGAATATATCTCTTTAGTTAAGCTAATGCTCCTTAGTAATAGTTGTTGATCGTGATGAGCATTTTTCATTGACATATTAAAAACCCAAGATCAGAAATATTTCATGAACCACTATAACGTCAATCTAACATAATATATGTCTCGTTGGTCACTACTGAAAGATATATTTTGTTTCTTATATAGAAGGAAAATTAAGAGCAAAGCAAGCCAAGCTTACGATTTTTATTTAGTAAAGTCGAGAAATGTCTGAAAGCAAGCTAAATGCTTAAAAAAATACTTGGAAAGAATATGAAAAAATAATTTAATATTAATGTTAATTATACTTGTGCTAAAATTGTTACTATGAAAGAAGATTAGATACTTAGAAGTTATCCAACAATATAATTTATATTTATTATTTCTACGAATATCTTTATTAAATCGTCATCATCGTCGTTTTGTTTTTAGACAAGAGGTTTACACCGGGACCGATACCGGTTGTAAAGAGAATAGGGTACCCAGAGCCTGATAAATAGCAAGAACTACGTGTTTACTTGATATTACTGGAATTTTAAAAGTTATAAAATGTAAGTTTTATCAGATATTTAATAAAAATATTTTTATTTCAATAGATGACACTATTTTTACCATAATTACAAAGTCCACTAATAGAAGGCGCTGTTCTAAAAAATCTTAAGTAACCTTAAGATGGCGCTAGTACAGTGAGCTCAAATTTTACTACTATAATTGACAATATGTAGTAATAACATAATATTTTACATGTAGATTTTTAATAATCATAATTTTTAAATTTGTACAATGTAACGGGACTTAAATAGGGATACCTAAATAAAATTATTCTAATTTGGCCTTTAAATTTATTCTAAATTCTAATAATCCTGACGTGTGTTGGTACTTGGCGATGGTTCTTTTGTTGTGGTTATGATTATTATCATAGAAACTCTGCTTTAAATATTATTAATAATAGATGTTAACACGAAACTAGTAAGTAGTATTAGTTGTGTGGAAAAACTAGTGAGATAAGCCTCCGCTCTCTCCGTTGCCATTAAGCTGTAAAATTGTTTATTGAGAAGCAAGACTAAAATTGAAATTTGTTTTTTAAACTGGAGAATAGAGAATATTTTATTAAATATTATATATTTTAGATCGTTTGGCGCAACGACATAGCGTCTCACTGTAACCGTGATGGTTGTGGGTTCGATTCCCAATTAGTGTGCTTTGCTTACCCTGGCATATGGTAGCTATTTATTTATATAAACTTTATTCGATGTTAGATTCAACTCCAGTTGGATTTTAGCACTACTAGCGCCCTGGTCGCCTTGACTGTAAGTCAAACTTTTAAGAAAAAATAAAGGCATATACGTAATGAAATAACCAATTATTAAAAGAAATGTGAAATAATTTTTATCCCAATCTATCGAAATATCAACCGAGTGTTTTTTTTCTCATGATATAAGAAAATATTAAGGCCAAGGGGCATTGAAGGAAAAGTGTGGCCCCCCTTTTTTCAACGCCCTGGGCGCTGACTCTATCAGCCACCACCCCACCCCCTGCTGTTCAAATCCAATATGGTGGTATCTTTTTTGTCAGTTCCACAGAGAACTCCAGACATTGCGTATAAAACCTTTCCAGGTTGTGTAAATGACAATAATTTATGCCTCCACGTACACACAATTGTCACAAATACTGTGCCACTGCGCACGTTATCCTCGATTATGATTTCAAATCCATACATATAAATTATCTATCATTTTTTTTATTTTGTTAGTGATAATATATAGTACTTTACTAAAGTTCACTATTTTTTTTATTTAAATAAATTAATGTAATTATTCATACTAGAGGGCCCGTGGACGCGTGTAATACATGTATTTATGTTACTTTGTACAAAAGTATATTGTTAAACATATTGTAGTGTGTGTGATGTTTTATTTATGATTTAATGTACTTTATAAGCATCATTATTGAAAAATAATACTATTTAATATAATTTAATTATAAAAAACAAAAAGCCAACTGAATAAAAAAATTAAAAAGTTAAAAAAGAATTAATAACTTTAAATAAAAACTAAAATGAAAATTACATTAAATAAATACCAAAATGAAATTTACTTTAATTAAAAACTAAAAAAAAAGCCCGGTAGTTTGGAATGTACTACTGAATAGCTGCAACATTAAAATTGCATGCAAGATTTTAGTCTGTATATACGCAGATAAAAGAAATCATAAATTCAAATGCAGAATAGAAGGATCAACAGATAATTAAAGATAGCATACTCTGTTACTAGCGGTAGATGCATAAATTAAAAATATAAGACTCAAGAATATAAAAATATATAACATATATATTTTGTCAACTAAGAGAAGAAGTACTCTTGTATACTGAGCGTCAGTATCTCGTTCGTTAACGCTAAGTGGGTTGTCTCCACACCACTAATAGTCATTTACACTGAACGCGTCTCACATGTGACCTGACACACTCAGATTATTTAGGTTAAAGAAGTTGTTCTGTAACTTGTAGCAAAAGTCATAAAATGAAAGTCCATTTTCCTATATATAGTCTTATATCTATATAAATGTTGTTTGACAAACAAAGAAATTGTGCCATTTAATAAAGGCTCTCTCTGTCTACCTTGCTACAAGCAGCTAAGGATATACAAGATACATAGCTACAAGATTTTGCTTTTTACCCTATAGGGTAGGTTTTGATTACGTGAGAATTCCACACAATATGCTACAAAAGCATAAAAAGATGGACGACAAAGTGTTCCTTCCCATTTCATTCTATCAGGTACAGAACCTTATAAACAAATGCTGGAATAACTTCTTTTAATATATAAGATATTCTAAAAAAAACTAACAAAAATAAAACTCTACATAATTTGGGTAATCAAATTTAATGTCACAAGAAAGGCAGACGAGACGTGTGTAATATAATTTCATGATATCTAATATAACATGTGTTTCCGTGTGCCATAGTATCATTGGGACGTGAGAGGCTTTCTTATTGTTTGGGCATTATTTTTTAGAGGAAATCGTCTATACTTTTTTATCTGCTACATGAAATATCACTAAAACCTCTTTTTCTGTCAATTACGGCGGTGAAATAAGTTTAAGTGACACTGACAAGTGAATAACGGGAAATCTTTCTATTTATACCCTCTCATCTATTCCTTAATAAAAACATATAATGTGCTTGATATCGGAATTTTAAACATTTTTATAATGTATATATGTGTTATCAGTTTTATCTATTAGGAATAAATCAACTCACCATAAAATGGTGTAATTAAATAACCATTTTTGTTCATGTATTTTTAGCAATATTATAATATTTTAAATTTCACTATTTTAATTATCTTTAATAAGTAACTTTGTCATTTCAATTGTCGTTTGACTGATATGATTCGCTGTTGTTCATGTTACTAATGTTTTAATGTCAGATAAGTACTAACTGACTTCTTTGAGTGCGGCTGGCAGACAAACTTTACGATTAATAATTTTTTTTTCGTTTAATAATGCCGATTAATATTGATAATAGTTTAAATTTTATGTTACCAGTTACTAATATATATTACGATATAAGATAAATAATTTAGTCTCACATATGAGACTTGAAACCGTAACCCACGTGGGGTTTTGTTTACTTCACCACGACGGTGTTAAAGTTGAATCATTAATTTGAAATGACATTACCGTTTTTTCATAAAAATGCGCTGCTAAGTGAAAACTTTAGGATTTAATAGGATTTTTTATGAAAGCATATTTGAAAAATAGAAGCTTTAAGAGCTTGCATTTTGCCGCTTTGAGCTGTTTGAAGTGCATCAAGTCTTGGCTTCGTTCTCTAATTAATACGTAACCTTACATCGTTGTAACGTTTCTTTAACATTTTGTAGGATATAAAAGGTGCTAAGTAGAGAAAAATAAATGTGTAGGTAGATTTAACATAGAGATGTTAATTCTATCTTTATTTTTCCTATTCATTAAATAATAAGACAATTGTACATTTAATTAATATAAAATGTACCTCTTCATTGACACGTAATCGTACCAATTTCATTTTCAAAATGATAGAAAATTTATTCACTTCTATTCTTTTAATTGCCTCGTATTTACCGTAGTGAGCACTGTACTGGCGGTCATCGCGTTTTTTATACGTACATAATTAATAATTATATAGAATTCATGCTGTTCTTAAATTATGTTTTTTTTTTAATTTAAAATTACAACACTACTGACTTGGACCGTACCCTAGTTAACTTACATTCATTTTATTTTCTTATCATTATTATTAATTATATATCCTATTAAATACTATTAATGAATACTATTCATAAGAAATAATTATCTTTACATTTCTTTTCGTTTGTTAATTATCACTTAGAACTAGGGCTATAACTAAGCGACTTGTTCATACATACATACATACATAACTTCACGCTTTATTCCTATCGTGGTAGTCAGAGAGAACGCTGCGGTCCCTGCATACCTCTTTCGCCTCGTCCACTGGGATTAACCTCTTCATACATGCTCTCCGGGGCTTCCTCAGGCTTTTTACGTGACCTTCCTCCATTATCTTGGACACTGTGTTTTCGAAGGCCAACTGAGGTCTCACATTACCTCTCTTACCACTCACTTTCATAAGATTGTTCATACTCGTAAATATAATTAATAGTATTTCACTACAATTTATACCAACATACTTAATTACACATCTTTGAAAACTATGAACTACACTATAGGAACGAATTCTTAATTTATTTAAAACTGCAGCAAATATCGGTCAGTGTTTGTACAAAAGCAATTCACATTGAGAGCCTTTCATATTTGTGAAGCTCTCGTATGATTCGGACGTTTCATTATAAAACGAATCGCCTCCTTCACTTCACACAATATATATTTTTAGTTACTGTTAAAGTACGATAAAAATTATTGTTAATATTTTTATTAGGTAACAAAGAATACAGTATGATAGTATGTACTTGGAACTTACTGTTAGATTTTTTAGTAATATCGTTCAGATTTTGTATATGGTATATAAAGTAAAAATTTTGTTTTGATCCACAATGTTTCCTATATTTAATAGGTTAGACAGAGAAATCCTAGTGTTTAGAGACTCTGTTCTCCACATTCCGCCCGTTCCTTTTTCCACTGCGCTTCGTCACCTACCAAATCTAGGATATAAAATAGTTTATCCCTCAGTTAGCAATTATATTTGCTTTTTATATAACATCTACTGATACCAAGACATCTCCAGCATACAGCAGAATAAGTAAAAAGGTCAAAGCACTGATTGCTAAGTCGTTTTTTGTTTTATTTTCTTCCATTTCGATCGAATCATTATATCATCAAAAATTACTGGAAAATAACTACATCTGTTGACGCTTTATTTCTATCCGGGTAGCCAGATCTACCTTCTACATATCTCTTTCCAAACATGTCCCTTCCGGGGAGTCACTAATCTTTTACGCGACCTTCCTCCAGTATCTTCGACACTGAGTTCTCGAATGCCCACCAAGGATCCCTTTATACATACATTATATTTATAAAATTCATATTTTTATATGCATCACGAGTAAAATTTCAATTCACCACAACGACATTTATATACGTACTGTTCAGATGTTACTTTTGCAGCGATACTACTGTCTGTCAATCCTTCCCTTTCTCAAGATTTCAATATTTTAAGATTTTTCAAGTTTTCAAGTGTTTTCTCATAATTTCTTGGAAAATAAAATTATTTTAGACGTCGAAAACGTCAGTCTGTATGTCTACACAATCCAGTCACGTACTGCCCTAATAGGGCCATCAAAGGCTTTCACTCGCCTATCACAAAATTTCAACCAGATGGCAGGAAATTAAACTTGTGACGTCATAGGAATGAATAAAAAATACTATTTAGTAGTAAGTAGTAGTGATATAAGTTTTACGTAAAATAAATATAGTGAAGTTATATAAATTAAAATATTTATGCGTATGAACTAGGTACCATAAAATACAGCCTTCTATACTCTATTGCACTGCGCCACGATGGCTTCTCTTTTTTAGATATAACCTTTGTTCAAAACATGTAATAAAAGTTTAGCCTACTAGAGTAGTCTTCTATACATTTTTTTTATTTATTGGCAAAATGTTTGATGGGATTATCGGAGCTCGTCTAAAGTTAGACGGTCAAAATTGAAATTACGTCCAGCAGATATCCATTGCTGGTAATGTTAGCGTAAAAAAAAGATAGCTTTACACTATTTCCCAGTTAGCAGGCAGAGGTGGGCGAAGGGAACCTAGTGTTGAGACACTGTTCCTCTTTCCGTCAAAATTTTCGAACCTAGTGTTTAAAAAAGTTCTCATAATTACCTACCTCATAAAAAAAACACAAGGCTAAAAAATATAATGTTACATAATAAAACAATGTCAACAAGTTTTCATAATTAAAATTAGCAGAGACACCCTATTTAAAGGGTGCATAACTTTTATGTGAATCCATAGATTTTTCATAAACTCTGGGTTCTATTCAGAAATTGAATTTGCTCTGGCGGTTAGTTCTCGTAATCACTTTACGATGTTTGTTTTAAAAATTACTTAATGTTTAAATTAATGAAATATATAATATTTTGATTTATTTTCTACATTTGTCGCATATATAGGGACTGTTTCCAATTTTAAGTTTAGGTATATTGTAAACGATATTGCGTGTTAAATGATAAAACTTATTTTCGCAAATTGATGAAGCCTTTTTTCTATTTGTTTGAAATTTAAACTAACTCTTGTGTGAAAGTCACAATATTAAGGTACCATTAAAAAATCGGTCAAGTCCGAGTCAAACTCGCACCAAAGGTTTCGAACCAATTTCATAATTATGGTGAACGAAGACTATAGCATATAACACAATTGAAACACTTATTTTGTATGAAATGAACTACAGATATAAATTTGTAATAACTTTTTCTGTGATATAAGAATTACCATAATCTCACTTCTTGCCCTATTTCATCCTATTACACCTACTACAAGTATCCTATAGGTTTCGATTTCACATTAAATGCCGCAAAAACTAATTAAAAACGGGCTTATCTTTTGATTGCGGTGACTTAGAAGTTTAATTGTTACTATGATCCAAAAGACTGTAGAAATATTGGAGATAGATGACACTATGAAAATAAACGTTCGAAAATTGAGTATAATTTAATTATAACTTTATAATTACAATTAAACTATCAATATTAATAGACAGGGAAGTCGTACGAAGAATGGACAATTTGACGTCACAAGTCAGTTAGGGTTGTGATCCGCACATGATGACACATGATACATTCTATGTGCCCGAGGTGACTTTGAACATAGGTATATCAAAAAGGCTAACGTGATGTAATATAGTCTGTAGCCGACTCCAAAATATATCACATGTTTCAATTACCCAACCTGTAGTTCCTGATTAGCAATAAAAACGACAATAAATACGTGTGATTTAAGAAGGCGTAAGGCGTAAAGGCATGAAGTCGTTCTGTAATTGACGACGAACAAACGGCGTTGTCGCCAGTATCTGTCGCCAACCCTTACGAGCTTCGCTACTTCAGGCTTGAGCTGTTGCTGACGCGCGCAGTAGCATGTTCTCACTCTCAAAAGAAAAAAAAACAGAACATTATTCCTATTTCAGATTATTAAAAAATATTTCAAGACAAAGGTATAAAATATTTATAAGCTAATTCAAAAGAACAAGCCAATTTAGTAATTTATGCTTCAATGATGCTGTTCAAGGGATTTCTCAGTTTAACAATACGAATAGCTACGCGGACGCAGACCACGGCGTTGTTGTTTTTTTTTTCGCTGGGAAATGCTTTTACGCAGACCATCCCTGAGTAGGACACTTGTGTCCTACTCAGGGACAGAGGAATGGTACTGTGGGTCTATAGGATACTTGTAGTAGGTGTAATAGGTGAGCGTTGGTGAGGAAGCTGCAACGGCATGGTTGCCCAAATATGCCGTACCCAAAGTCGACCTTATGTTGCGAGCTGACAGGTTGGAGTAATTGTGTCATAATTTCTAAAAGTATGAGTATTTTTTAGTTTTATCAGAAATTATACTATGTTTATTTAGTTTTCTATAAGAAACATTATGGGGAATCGTATAGCTTCACGTTGTATCCCATTTATAGTAGGGTTGGCAGAAAGAACTAAGTGCTTTACGCCCTAATTTGAAACGGAAATGAAAATAATATTTTATTCCAGAATAAGCATGGAGTCCATAAGCATCACGTTTACATTCAAACGTTGTCACTCAATTCGTGGGATATAACAAAAAATATACAGAAAGCTTCCAAAATTATGTAATAAAATTATCTTGACTTAATAGTATTTGGACACGTTCACGTTCAAGCGATTTATCAAGCAAATTCGAAGAAACATAATGTCAAATCTTGCTATGTTGATATTAGTACAAAATTTCGATAAAAATATTAAAAGTTATTATTGCTAATAAGATATTTTTAAGTACCTTGTACCAAGTATTTAATAAAAGAAGTAATGTCTATGTTAACATAGAATCATGTGAAGTACGTTATTAGGTATATTTTATATTAACAAGTAATATTTACGTAATTTCTTAGGGAATTCTTGTTTTGTTGAATTAATTATTTTAATAGAGTTCCACCACTCAACTGGCGGAAGCTTGAAGTTGTATTAATATCTTGGAAAGTCTTAAAGATAAGTTCTCTCTGACTAGCCTGGAAAGGAAAAGAAAGAAATCATGGAATTTGAACCCATATTCGATATGTAGGACAGTATCAGTTTTTATATTCATGTAACAGTTGTTAATTTTGATGAATTAATATTGCTTAACCTTAATTTGTATAATAACTTAATTGCCAATTGTGTTACCAAATAAAAGAAAAAAAAAATTAAATAAAAGAAGTTTATCTTCTACAGAATGGAAAATAAAATGGAGAAATTGTTCACTTCGTTTTCGTTATTTTTCTTTACAAATGCAACCTTATTGCGTACGGAGTACACTTTACATATATAAAGTATATAATATATAGGTAGGTATAAAGTATATAATATATAACTATAATTTTCAATTTTAAGGTAAAATCTTATAAACCCTACAAATACCATAATTACTACACAGTGTTATTTAGTCAATTATTTTAACTATACATTAAATTTAAAATATAAACTTATCTTAAATTTATCTGGGAAATATGCTTTATGAGAACATTTAAAAATAATATGAGATAAACATCTTAAACACATACACATACGGGAAGTTTGGGACTACAAATTACGCGTGAAAATTAATTAGTAAAACATGTGAGATTATTATAAATCTTCTTTCTTCTTCTTCTTCTTTCCTCTTCTTCTTCTTAGAGATTCTTTCCTCAAGGATGTCAGGTTTAAAAGAACTCTATCTTTTGGACTGCTTGCTTTGGGACACATCAATAACTTAGAGATCATTTAAAGAATATTAAGAATTTGTATAAGTAATTTAAAATGCATGCTTAGGAATTTTTGGCTGGAAATATGCAAAACTAAGCTGGGGCTATAATAATAATAATAAAGCATAACAATTCCTAGTCTCTGTACCGGAATTAAATCTTATAAATAGACCATTGTTTATTTTATTTGACAAACAAACATGCATAGCAATAATATAAGATACTCATCACACAGGTGTCTTCGTTCTGATAAGAACTCAATTTAATTGATTGTTATTACTTAATACTTGTTGTTATTGATAAATACAATTTATTAGTAAGCTAATTTTTTAGTGTCAATTTGTTCTCTGCTTTCGGTCCAATTTTCGTGATAAAGTGTGTTTAGCAGCGGTACTCAGTGCCGCCATTTTGTTACCAGAGCGAGGAGATTACAATATTTTCTTTACCCGAGTGAGAATTGAGATCATTATGGAAAGACTATAATAGCATATGAGGATCTTACATTAAAATGTTTTCCTGATTTAGGCTAAAAGTTAAATATAATGCAATGCCACGTTCATTTTATATATTTTTGTAAAGTAAATGTAGCATACATAAGCATGAAAATTATAAAAAAAGTTCTTTTTAAAAGTTTTTTTTACCTACCGATATAAAATGAGAGCATAAGTCGTAACAATAAAATCCTCTTTATAAATCAATGTTATTTTTTTATTGATTAATGTGTTTGTCACTCTATGTATGTATGTTTGCTTATTTGTGGTGTTGTTTAGACCAAGCGGGTAGACCAATTTTAATGATTCTTATGTCAATCGATTTGTCTTAGCCTTGTGAGTATTTCGTAAAGCGTATTTGTTTTTTTATGTGGACATAGCAGTTGTGACAGCTTACTTTTATATAATTAATTTTAAAATAAAAATAAGTAAATACATGCTTTACGCTATTTCCCAGAGAGAGAGAGAGAGAGAGCCCTATGTTAAGACACTCAGTCCACTATGTTAAGTGGCGAAACTCAACGCTCCGCTTTGTCTTGTTACCAGAGCGAGAAATTGAAATATTACTACATTATCTCCGAGTGGAAATCGAATCGACAACCGCAATTACAGCCAGACGCTGCCGCTGCGCCACGGCAGCCTTCTATATATTTTATTTATTAAAACATTAAATAGTTTTAAATTTTAAACCAAATATCGTGTAGAAGTAGTTACGAGAATTAGTCTTCAGTGCAAATTCAATTCGTGAGCGGAACCCGGAGTTTGTGTAATATTTAAGTATTTAAATTAAAGTTACGTAACGTTTTAATAGTCCTATTTACCGCGGACTTCTGAAAACTTTTATAATATAGACTTGTTGCCGGGTTTTAATTATGTAACATTATATTTTTGTAGGCTTTTGTTCTTTTTGTGAGGTAACTATGAGAACTTTTGATTAAAAAGCTTTGTGTCGATATAAAGCGCGGTGTTGAATTTCCCTACTCAACACACAATGTTTCGAATTCGTATGGAAAAACCAAAGCTTAGTGGATGTTCTCTATAAAAAACCTAAGAAATCTATATTATGTATAAGAAATATTTTATTTAAATAGTAAATGTTGCCCTGACCTGGTGATCGCAATAGCAATTTATCCGTATTAAGAAAAGCGGGCGAGAGAAGAGATTCGTTGTAAATGATGCTGGAAATTGAAAGTAAAACATCTGTAAAAGTAGTTCATTATTGCTTCACTTAGTGGGACTGCGTTAGGATGGGTCTTCTAGGGAAATGGAAATGGAAATTTAAATTCACATAGCATGTTTCTCTACTGTGTAATTTTATTTCTATGGTTAAATAATAAGAACAAGAATATCCTATATTTTGCAAATTTTTTAGCAAAACTACTAAAATGATTGATGTTGTGATCTATTTTAGAACACACTAACTAATTTTATACAACATGAGTACTTTATATACAATATCTGTGATATTATTTCAAGTGTATACATATGAACTTTAAAATTATTTAAAAGAGTATAGTTTACTATACACATGTAATATTCACTAAAACCGCTTTAAAGAGGGATGTCAGACTGAAGTTCGTTGAAAAACAAATTATGATAAGATGATTTCCAAGGGTGGTTTCAAATTCCGCAACGTTAAAAAAATTATACGTTTTATATACATAAATTATGATACTCGTAGTTTTGTAGGATCGTAAGCAACTGGATCATTGACGTAGAAATATTGTTAATATGTAATTGTTAAATATTCCGAACTAGTTTTTCTGTTGTCAAGCATTTACATATAAATAATATACATATAAATAAATACATAAAATATATTTATATTCACGTATAAATATATATATATATATATATATATATATATATATATATATATATATATATATATATATATATTTTTTTTTTTAATTAAATTCATAATATATATAATTATTAATTAAGTAACAAAATTCTCACTATATATTAATTGGATTTCATGAAATACAAACCATAAAATATTTGCCAAGTAAATAAAACTCGTAAACTTGGCTCAATTTTTTTATGCTTTTACCCCACTTTGGCTTACCTGAATAAAAAAAATAACACTTTGAGGCGTAATACATAAATAGGCAATTATTTTGATATTCTCAGCTTGATTTAAAAAAAAAATATTATACGCTAATTATAAAATAAATTTCAAAACAAAACATAATTAAATCTTATATTTATTGATAAGACAATATTTCATTTGGTATAATTATTAATCATTTATTCGAAAACTGTCAGATTTTAAGAGGAGGATTAAAAAAGAACGAAACCCAGCCAATTTGGTTACGTCAATCGGTTGCGGATGTTTCTGAAGCCTTTTTGTGGCGAATTTATTTTTAAATCTGAAGGCTGAAAGTGACATGCGTATTCCATTTGGCGCCTTTTAAAAAAATAAAACGTCCCACAGAGTAAACATTACTCGACATATGTATGTACCTACATAGTTAGACATTACAAACATTTTTGTTTATTTAATATATTTATTCATTTCTAGTTTTGTTAGGCTGAATGTTTTATAGTTTTCAATAAAAAAAAGGAATATTATCTTAAATAATTTATATACATTTTTTATAAATGATAAAAAAAAATCTGTAAAAAGTCGGGAGGGTAGTTCGTAGTGGGTTCTAGGTATCTAAAATTTTGCTCATTTCAAATAATTAGCTAAACTAGGTTAAATTGTAAATAAATATATACAAGGAGTACTAATACACCTTAGAAGATATAAGTACAATGTTTTATGATATTCGTGTAATGAATAGTGAGAGGTTGGGGGCGGTGTGGCGCGCTGCGACATACCAGCACGCTGATCCCAACGATGTCGAACTACTTAAAGTTTGGTATGGATTTTTGTAAATAAAGCAAAAGTTATAAACGTATAAATTGTAGCCTAAGAAAAATCGCTATTTGAATTTAACGAATAAATTAAGTGCAAACTAATTTTATATCATAGGTATGATACCACTATGAAATAATTTAAAAGAATAATCTGTGTGAATGTGTTTTGTTTTTTTTTAGCTCACACATTTCTAGATGGATGGACTACGAGGACAATAGTCAACGACATCTCTCTTTGCGTGCATCTTCATTGCTAGTCAACGGGACTGCTAGAGTTCTAAAGGAGCAATTGAACAGTTTGTATGACGGTAAGTCAACGCAAAGGTACCATATAAACATATGAAGTGAAGACGATCTGATTGGATTAAGTATATATATATATATATATATATATATATATATATATATATATATATATATATATATATATATATATATATATATATCGCTCTGGTGACAGAACAAAGCGCGGCGTTGAGTTCCGCCACTTAACACGCAATGCTCGATAGGCGGAAAGCGGAGTACGGAGTGTTTCCACTTTAGGTTCCCTCTGCATATACATGTAGTTATATATATGTGAATTATACAGCGTGAAGCTAAAAAACTATATAGATACTAATAATAAAGTAGTACTATATATCCTATAATCCACATACAACTACATGCAGCCTGTACATATTTCCTGTTTTTTGTCGTTATCATAAAACAAAAAAATTGTCTTACTTGATTAATTTGATACAAACCAATGATGTTAAAAGCAAAATTTAACCACCTGTGGAGCTTATACAGGGCGCCATCTGCCTTCACACTACTTCTAGTTTCTTCACTTTATCATATATCATTTTTAGCAAATCCAAATAATTTTATTCAAAATAAGAATTATCTTTTTAAAATAAGTAAGTTAATGCATCAGACCTGAGAAGAACCGGCGCAAGAAACCAGCATGGTCGAGTAGTGTGGAGACACCCATAGTAACAATTAGGTTATCGATTGATTAGCTAATACGAAGCTCGTAGATTGCGGTAGAACAAAAAATAAAAAAATGCCCTATTTCTAGAAGCAGTGCGGTATAATCGCAGCTATACTATATCATATGTTTTTATTTAGACTGTGTTCAATTGACCGAAGAACTCTTCCAGGGAAGACGCGAAACGAATTCTAATGAAAAATCGTCTTCTAGAAAAAGTTCTAAAAGTAAGATATATAAATATTTCTTTAGCTTTAAGTATTTTCCTCCATATTGAATATACATATGTATGTCTTTAATTTTCACCTAATTTACGCGGCACTGCGAGTTGGTGCCGGAACCCAACGCAGCGCTTAATCTTACCATGGCTGGAAAAAAAAAATAATTGAAATTAAATTATTATATAACCGATATTAATGAGACATCAACTTTAACAAGCAAACTACTTATCAAAGGTTAACTAATTAATGTTTCTGTGTGCGGCTTCGAATCCTCACCTATAGTGGATACTATTAATTCATCAATACATTCAGTACATTAATCTATACTAATATTTTATAGAAAAGGAATCTCGGGAACTATTGGTTCATTTTAAAGAATTCTTATTCTGAGAGTGTATTTATGTGATGTAATATAGACAATATTATTGACTCAGGGTTACCCCGGACACGTACAATGTGTTATGTCATACACTATTTTCCCTTTGAAAGGAGGCAAAACCACAGGTGAAAATTAGTATATTATTATTTATATATTATTTCTATTAACAGATAGCAAGAGGTCCAGCAATCACAATCGAAGTTCTAGTAAGCGTAGACGAACATCAGAAAATTTGTCGCCACCTTCGCGTACTGTTGGTGAATCACATGATATCACATCAAGAACATATATAGTGGAATCTAATGAAAGTATTGTAAGAAAAATATTAATTATTAATAATATTTCTATTAATATAGTCTACGATCAGACGGACCGTCATGGCGCAGAGGCCTTGACCTTTGCCTAAACGCGGCACTCAGGGGAGAATAAAATATTTTCATTTTCTTCGCTGTGGTAACAAGGCACTTAATATGCAATGCCTCGAAAGGCAGAAAGCGGAGAACGGAGAATCTTTACACTACGTTCCTTGTGCTATGCGGGATACAGCGTAAAGTGAACGCACGTAGTCCATAGCTCTTGTTCACATTTGTTATTTTTACAAATTTCTGATGTTTTTTCCTATGATTATACTAAAAACCACACTTACATGACTATATAGACATAATTTTATACCCTTAAGAGTCCAGTTATTTGTAGCCAATTAACTACCTTAGTAATTAAATTAACTAAATTTCACTTAATTCTGTTATGGTCAATAATTGGTTACACAAAACCTACCTTATCAGGAATAACTTAGTTACCGATTTAAAAATTGACATTCGAATTTCATGTTTTGGTGTATACATATATATACATATATACATATATATATATATATATATATATATATATATATATATATATATATATATATATATATATATATATATATATACATATACATTACATTCATATATGTGTGGATGCCATAGTCGATAACACCTAAATAAACAAATAGCCATACATATGTTTATTATAATAAACACCACACGCTAAAAATGTTGTGGGAGAAAAATCAGAACAAAACCTGATAGAAACAATTTCCTTAAAGAATACAAAGAGAAAAGTCTTAAATTACATTAACAAGAAGACGGTAAAACCTACATACACACACGCGCACACACACACTTACATACTTAACATAACTATATATATATATATATATATATATATATATATATATATATATATATATATATATATATATATATATATATATATATATAGCAGGATAGGCAGAGGGAACCGTAGATTGAAGAAACCTAGTGTTAAGACACTCCGTTCCCCACTATTTAAAGTATTTTTTATATTATTCAATATAATATATTATTGTGTATTTACCCAAAGAAAACTATCCATATATACACAATAATGTAGTTTATGTTTTCAGACTCACTCAAGAAGCATAGACAAAATTAATAAGGAGGTTCAAACGATTAAATCATATATTGCTAATAGGAAACTAAGGGAAGAACAGGCGAAGAAAAAGCAGAGTAGCAATGTGAATTTGGATAATAGCACTTCTACAGGACTCATATTGGTGTGTGACAGAGAATCTCGTGTTCCTTCCAAAATCATTTTTTCTAATGTAAATATGAGCGTGTTACCATTGTAACTAACAAAATCTATTTTAATTACGCAGTATAATAAAAAAAGACACGAAGAAGACTTGTTAATGGTGATTTATATAAAATTTTGTGATACTTTTAAGATTTTTATTTTACACAAGTTCTATCCCAGATGAAAGATTTTTATATGTAAATTTCAGATGGCCCACTTTTCAAAGGGAATTAAAACCTAATCCTATAGATCCTGGGCAGACTTAACTGATATACAACAGAGCGAGTTTCAATTAAATCTGTCAAAGTAGATCCGATGATGTGCGTGTACAAATAGACGAACAGAAATACTTTTTAGAATTATTTAAATCTTATATATATATATATATATATATATATATATATATATATATATATATATATATATATATATATATATATATATATATATATATATATATATATATATATATATATATATATATTTATATACTTTCTCTAATTTATATAATAATATACAGTTGAAGAGCTTGTTTAGTTAAACGCGCTAATTTCATAAAATTTAAATTGTTCATTTATAGTGGTCACCAACTGCACCTTTTTTTTAATTGAGAGTATATCCTTACGGATACCCACTCGGGTTGGGAAGCTCATGGGAGATCAATAAGTGGGAGTAACAACTCGAACGGGTTATATGGGACTGGTAGACCGGTAGATGTAGACCAGTCCACAAACCCACTCTAACCTCATGGTGGTCCTCCTCAACCACCATCGGCCGTGAGACATGGGGCCTACAATCTTGCTGTGGTGAAAACTATCCCTGGCACTTAGAATATTCTTAGCTATTTCCTTTCACGGGAGCTAAGCCATAAAAAAGTATTTATTATATAAAAAAAAGTTAAAAATATTTATTATATACAACGATAACGGCAACGAAATTACTTGTAAATTAGCCTCCTCTACCAACCATTTGAAATGCATGTAACAATATGTGATATTGAACATCTTCCTCAGGCTAGGTTAGGTTAGGTTTAGGAATTGCATATTAACACTTAAGTCTAGCTTAAGTAAGTCTACGTCAATGATCCAGAAGATAAACGATCTGATAAATCAATCATAATTTGTTCTTCGGCGGGCTTTAGCCTGCGATCCATCTATGAAGGGATATTTTATGAATATTAATAGTGTAGTGTAAACTTTACTCTTTTGAACAAATTTTTAAAGTGCATAATATATCTAAGTATGATAAAAATGAAATATTACCTATATTTAAATATGTGATATCGTCTACTATATTACGTTACATTTTAACGAATTAAATAGTAATACTATAAAAGTAGCAAAATACAAAAAAAAAAATATTTTTACTTGATTTCAGGGAAATGAAAAAAGTCAAGAAAATCGAGTCGCACCTGTCAAACGTGCTGTCAATTAAAATTTTCGGTTAGTTTGTAAGGCCCTGGAGACCCTTCCTCTTTCTACTACTAGAAATGATAATTAACTAATTCTACAGATTTCTAAATAGAGAACGTGTAAAAAAATCAAATTTGCGTAACTCGAACCTCTCTCTAGCTCTCGAATTTGAAGCCTCTTTGACATGTTGTCTTATACGCTGCTAACAAATTATATTTTATTGTTATGATCACTTTACACAAATTTCCGCTGCGAATTATTTTATTAAAAATTATCAGAATCCACATTTTAAATATTTCTACTTTTTTAAAAAAGTTTTTCTTTCCCTCGTATGGAATAACGATGAGTGATGCGATGACTTACTTTAAGAAGAAGAACTCTTTAAGAAACTATAAAATATTTGATAAAAATAGCGCCCTCTCTTGCCAAATGATTGTTCTTTATAAATAATCTTTGGGTAGTGGATTTTTTTTTAAACCTTCCTACAGAGATGCTAACAACGTAATAAGTTGTAAAGAGCCTATAAGAATTTTAACGTAGCGTGATGAAGTACGCTTGTATTAGTGGTAAGAACAGGCTAGGACGGTTTTCACGAGGAGCGGGATCAAATTCCGGTGCGTTCAAATTATCTCGTAAGTATTTTTTTCTATCCCTAGAGTGGATTAACACTTTAAAAATCAATAAAATAAGAATAAATCGTAAAGGGACAAAGAAACTTACTAGGGACTAGAACTTGCTATTAATACTAACTACTATTGAACTCCAATTAAAAATAAATCTCAAAATTATCTTTGCAACTCCGTTCCTGATTTTCCGCAAAATTACGTAATAATTTATATAATTCATTGAATCGAGTGGGATCAAATCCACACCTATCGCCTTTCATTGCAAGTTGTGACACGAGAGGCTCTCTCTACAATAATTAGAGTTTAGCACTTCAAAAGAAAAAACCGGCACCCATGTAGGATCACTTTGTCTGTTTGTTCGTTTCAAGAGGTATCAATCTGAAACTAATATCAAGTATCTTAATCTATAGTATATTGGAACATAGAAAAAAAGCCGAACCAATCAAAAGAAACAAGCGTTTAATAGATAATTAATTTTTGGGGTCGATGTGGCGCAGCGCTTACAATAAATATTAGGAATAAAAATATATATAACATTTACCTCTTCTCTTGAACGGATTACATAAACGGGCCTATTTCTTTAACAAAAATGTAATAACGAGGCTCCGGAAGCGTTTTTTTGCCGGCTTGATAGACGTTTTTATTATATCTGGATTATTGAGAAAGTGAACGATGAAAATTCTCAATTTTTTTCATTATTATACAAATTATCAAATTACAAAAATTTAATATTTTGTTTATTTGAAATAAAATTGACTTGAAATGTTAGATGCTTCGTTTAAACATTATCATAATATAAAAATGTACATTTGAAAAACTATACTTTTAGCGCTTTTAAGGTGAAAACAGTAGTAAAGTTATACGTTGATTAATCTAGAAATAAGATTGTAAGCAATTCTAGACGTTATTATTATATATCTAGTGACAGTGTCGAACTGATAAAATGCTATGCTGAAAAATTTCTTCCTACAGGGTGTATTGTAATTCGTGTGTTTCTTACACATGTGTAAATTATTTGACGTTCAATTGTCAATTGAAGCACGAAAGTAGAAATTAAAACGTTTACAAAAAGATGGCGATTATGTATAAGAATAGACGAAAAATTTGACATTTCATGATGTAAACTTCTATGAGAATAAATCATTTTGTTTTATATAATAATGAAATAGATAAATCACTAATCACTGCGTAATGAAGTACGTTTGTATTAATGGTAAGAACAGGCTTGGACGGTTTTCACGGATTCAAATTCCGCTGCGTTAAAATAATCTTTAAGTATTTTTTTTATCCTCAATAAAGTAAGGATAAATCGTTTGTAAAGGGATAAAGAAACTTACTAGGGACTAGAAATTGCTATTAATACTAACTACTGTTGGTACTCAAATTAAAAATAAAAAAAAATAGACGGAAAATTTGTTCTATTTAATAATGAAATAGATTAATCACTAATCACTGGATCATCTTACTATATGGCATTGTAACATTGACATAGCTCATATAGCACCATATTAGGTAAACAGCAAAAGAAATAATTCAATCTCCACTTTGAAATAATTCTTAGCGTACTTAGTAATTCCATAATAGTTTTTTCTGGTTTTGACTACATTTCAGATCATTTCAACGGTAATCGCTACTATGGAAAAGAGATTGTGAGATATATCTGACCACTAACGCTGCGCCTCCTCACGCTGCGTCGAAATTCTTATATGCTTTATACAACTTATTACGTAGTTAGCATCTTTGTAGGTGTAGCGGAACGGAAATTTGTAATATCTTCACATTTTAGTCAATTATTATGTTTTTTACTTTAAGTATTTATAGTCTAATAGTATCACTGCAGCCACCAAAGCTACCAACAACATTTGTTACCAGTATAAATAACATTCAATCGGAGTGAGTAACATTCAGTGCGAAGTAAATAATTAAATATATATATTGCGTGCTAAAATTACATACGCTAACATGAAAATGTAAAAAAAAAAAACGTTTGGTTACATTTTATTATTTATTATCACTGCTAAGGTTTATTTATACGCGCTTTATGGTAATAATCAAACCTAATCCATAAATTGCAACTATAGATTATTTGTTTCAGTCCGTTTTGAGTAATGCTTACCAGTAGCTAACCGAAGAATTGTATTTTTAATCTATATCTGGGATTCTCCCAGATTGGTGTTAGGCATAGATTGATTTAGTTAAGATAGTTCAAAATTGAATTTTGTATGAAAATGTGAACTAATAAATCGATTTGGACATTTGTTTCGATAGCAGAAACGTTCACAAAGTGCAATCTAAGATGTTTCGGGGCTTACATTGTCATATCTGCGGTTCTGATTATTTTACCTTTGTTAAATATGAATATTATAGAAGGTATAGGTTTTTTTCGATTATCTTAATACAAAGGTACACACAGGTCACAGAATCAAGGAACGAAGCGTCTATGAAAATCACGAATGTGGACATCACTAGGTTTGCTTATGGCATGTGTATTAGAGGTCAATCTAAAGATATCGAAGCCACCAATCAAAGATTAATGTCCATCCAAGATTGGATATTCATTAATAACATGAGACGTTAGATACTTGCTTAGTATCGCAACGTGAGGAGACAATATCACAGGTTACTTCAGGATTCTTTCCACCAACAATCAAGATTGCATTTTTTTCTATTGTTGAAGTGTTAAATATGCGCTCGTGTGTATTTATTTATCTTTACAGTCTTCAGCTACATGTACATGAAGTAGTTGCGGCAAATCTTGAAGCATTGCCACTTTATTTGCTGTGTTGATCTATTGATATCGAGGAAGTTGTTCTTGAGTGCTGGAAAAATTTATTCTGTTCATCTTCGAGAGGATGCAATGACAATTACAACTGTCCTTGTATCTATAAAATTAAAAGTAAGAAATAACAAAGTATTTTTTTAACACCTATAATATATATATATATATAAATACATAAAATAGATTTACAATCTAAGATTGATTCAGATCAATTAAGATTTAAAATACATTTATCAAATATTAAAAATATTTGATAAAAGTTACTTAGTTATATACTTAACTTACATATAAGCTCTATTTGAGCAATAAGGCCGCCTTTTGTACATATACGGGTTTTTATTGTATTATTTGTGTGCTTTTCTTTTCTGGATGTGCGATGAGTTATTTTTTATTATTAAATATGAAATTAATAATTCAAAATCTTCAACAAGTGTAAAATATATGAAATACCAAACAAAACGCCTCTACATATTGATTTAATATCATTTATTACTGAAATTTCGTTACTTCCGGTCCAACGCCTCGCTGGTAATATACTATCGCCCCTCGTCACAATAGGCCGCTATTTAATTTAAATATATAGCATTGGCAATCATCATGTATGTTTCACCTGCATGTGTTTTTGTTGTGAAGATATAGTTAGTACTAAAACACTTCTCCAGTTCCAGTTCTCCAGCTTCTCTCGTTCTCCAGTTTCCGTCTGCCTTTGGGATTTTGAGTGGGAATCCAACCCATGAACATCACGTCTTTATTAGCCTCATTAGAATATATTACTTGTTTCATTAGATAATATAAGCTTATAAAATTAGTGAATTTTTCAACTTGCTGTATTATTTATTTATATTCATATATATTCATTTAGGTTCACGCTGTATCCCGCACATAGCAGGGTAGGCAGAGGGAACCGTAGGTTGAAGGAACCTAGTGTTAAGACACTCCGTTCCCCGCTTTCGGCCATTTTAAGGCATTGCGTGTTGAGTAGCGGAGCTGAACGCCGCGTTTTGCCTTGTTGCCAGAGCTAAAAAAAAAAATAATTCATTTTTTTATAATAATAATTCATTTCATTCATTTATAAAAGAACAATCATACTTACATATGTACATATGTATATATGTATGTCATTGCAAGTTTTTGCTTGCAACGCTTTTAAAGCCGGCTGGTTTTGCTCGTCAACCCCCACTCACTTAGTTTTTAAAATGCAGTCTTTTCTGTAATATAGTTTATACAGTACATGAAACTTACTTACAAACCTTTTCTGGAAGACACCGGAGCATCTTATTACTATGTCCTTAGATATCCTGTCGAACGAGAAATATACCTACGCGTTTGCGCCTGTTTCCGATTAGACCTTTTTTCACAGTACTCGAACAATATTGCTTTTTAAATGAAATTCTTTAACCGGATTGATCGCTTCTATTTGAGATTTCGATATTAGATTTTTTGGCAACGCGACATCTACTACAGTAAACTAATGCAAAGCGTTAGAAATGTCAGATTTTATAACAATATATTTTCAAATATTAAAATATACGGCAACAGTCTGGTTAAGGAGTTTAGTTTAATTTGTGTTAAAATTATGAAAACTAAATTGCATATTATTCTGTTTTTTATATAGGCGCATTTTAATTAGATGTTAAACAAATTGCTATAATAATAAATGAATTTCTCTTATCTTGAAATTAACTTATTTTTTATTCAGTATCTTCAAGATCCAATGTATAGTAAATAATTATAAAATACTACAAAGTGAAAATTTCTTTCACTATGGCTTTGATTTTCTCTCTTTAGATAATGGTTAACCCTCAATTCCATAAAAAATATAAATGCTGATAAACAATGACAGCGTGGTGCAGTCCGCCGCGCCGGCCCCAGTTTCCGAGTCGTTGGCTCGTTAAGAATATATGTACAATGCTTGTATGACATATTGCGTTCACATATTACAAATATATGAAATGTTAGTTTTAATACTAATAAATAAAATATCAGGAATTATTTTACCTTTATTATTTTTACCTGTAAAGCCGCACTTACCGCACTTGCCGCTTCCCACCTACTGCCTACCACTTACCGTCTATGTAGGTATATTTTAAATGTATATCCAATGACACCCCATCAATGTGAAGAGAAGGTACAAGAACAGTAGAAGCCCCTTGGTTATTACTAAATTGAGATATTTATTGAATAGGTCAAGTATAAAAATACGTATAATTTAAAAATATATATAAGCAAAAATACAAACTGACTGACGAACTAGAGACAGACATTGACACCACACAGGGCTTAGAATTAACTATTAATCAACTTTTGTAAATGCATATGCTTAAAAGGAGTTTAATAAACAAAAAAGCTTTTAATTATATGAAGAATATATTAAATAAAATATTATTATTATCTACTGTCTATCGCCATGTCACTTTGTAATGATACCTAGATATATCTTTAAATTTATTTTAGTTTAATAAATAACATAGTTTGATAATGAACTTAATATTAGCATTTGTTTAGCTCGAGAAGGAAGTGGAAATACAACAGATTGAAAAGGGAAAACCAGTCATCGGCTATAGTAAGATAGCCAACAGCGCCTCGATTCTTAACAAAAATTCTTATAATTATTTAGAAAGCAAAAAAAAATCTTAAAAATATAATGTTACATCATTAAAAGCTGACAATAAGTTAAAATTTCGAAAGTTTCCAGAGACCCGTGGTGTCCTATTTTAAAGTGTACGTAACTTTAATTTGAATGCTCAGATTTTTCGCAAACTCCGGATTCCGTCCTGAAATTGAATTGTACTGGAGACAACTTCCGTTTGTAGTCTTACATGACATTTGGTTTTAAAGCAAGTTAGCCTCTCAACACGCAAAGTGTTGAATTCTGGCTTTAACTGAAAATTTGTACATTGAGACTTAAAGTGTGACACTAAAATGTGACACTAAAGTGTGACACTAAAGTGTGATACTAAACATGAAGAAGATTAAGTAATAAAATATTATATTTATCTAATGGCACATGACGTAAATAAGTGAGTAAGAAAGAGTGTATATATAGAGAGCTTTCCACAACACCGCTCTGATAGGATTATATGAGTAAACAATAGTATGAAGCTGAGGTCCGTCTGTGCGTGACTTGCATAGAAATGTGTCGGTACCAGCGGTGAATATGAAAGCGAATTTAAATTTGAATAAAAAAAATGTATTGAAATTTTAATATTTGTAAATACGAGGGCGGGTCGATAAGTCCGTGACTTTTGGAATAAAACACATATTTTTTGATAAAAAAATAATTTTATTTTTCAACGTAGTCTCCCTTGAGCTCTATACACTTTGTCCAACGTTTCTACAATTTTTATATCCCTTCCAAAAAAAATTATTCGTCGAGGTCCTCAAAATAGGCCTTTGTTTGCGAGATGATTTAATCATTGGAGTCAAATCTTTTTCCACCAAGTCATTTTTTCAGGTCTGGGAACAAGACGTAGTCACTCGGAGCCAAATCTGGAGAATAGGGCGGATGAGGGAGCAATTTATAGCCCAATTCATGGATTTTTGCCATGGAAAATGCACATGTGTGCACCCTTGCATTGTCTTGGTGGAAAAGAACTTTTTTCTTGGCCAAATGAGGTGGGTTTTTTTCAAATCGTCAAATACTCCCCATTGATTGTTCTTCTCTTTTGAAGGTAGTCAATGTGGATTATCCCGCGCGCATCCCAAAAAACAGTCACCATAACTTTATTGGCTGACAGACCCACCTTGGCCTTCTTTGGCGCCGATTCACCCTTAGAAACCCACAGTTTCGACTGTTGTTTGGTCTCTGGTGTGTTGTGATGGATCCATGTTTTGTCCAAGGTTAGAAAACGGCGCAAAACTTCTCCATATTGTGATTAAACAACGCCAAACCTTCCTGTGAAGTTGTTACACGATTGCGTTTGTGGTCGACTGTGAGCAAACGCGGCACCCATCTTGCGGAAAGCTTTCTCATGCCCAAATGATCATTCAAAATTAAAGCTACTGAGCTATGCGAGATCCCTACGGCTTCTGCAATCTCTCGCACTTTCAATCTTTGGTCAGCCAACACCATATCGTGAATTTTTTCGATTGTTTCGGGTGTGGAAACCTGAACTGGGCGTCCAGGACGTTCGGCATCTTCAGTGCTTGTACGGCCACAACGAAATTCAGTAAACCACTTTTTTTACCATTGAAATCGATGGTGCAGAGTCCCCGTAGTATTTATCAAACTTAGCCTTGGTCTCGGTAATGGTTTTTTCCGCAAGAAATAATGCTTAATAAGCACACGAACTTTTTTCCATTTTCTCCTCAAATTAGTGAGTAGTCTGATATAGATAGCTTTCAAATATAAACTAACTGTTCTGTTCTGTACTGCAGTAATGGCGTTTCGAGCGTGCCAGTTGAGCACAATTCACTTCGCCAATGTCACGTTGTATGGAGAATACACGAAGGAGAATGTACGGTGAAAAGATAACTAACTTTACATAATAATACAATGCATGTAAAAAAAGAGATCCAATAAAAATTCTTCCTTCACCTACACTGACGCAGCAAGTTCAAATTTTGACAGGAGTCAACTGACAGTTGCCTGTTGATAGGAGCAGTGTTGCTGTTTCAGTAAAGAGGTTAGAAATTCAAAAAAGTCACGGACTTATTGACCCTCGTATATGTTTTTTTGTAGAAAAAAAAAATGTTATGTAGAATATGAGTGTAAGTTTAAATTCCATAGGCTAGTTTTGTTTATTTTGCATTAATATTAATATTTTTTTTTATATTTATTTAGTTATTATTAAATTATATATTTAATATTGGAAATTATATAAAATCTAAAATATTAAATAAATAATTTAATAATAACGAATATTATATCTAAATTATATAATAAAATATCATCTAATTTTATCTAGGTTAAGGTAAGGTATATTTAATAACGAAAACCAACACCGTATTTAGTATTTTTTTTAATTTTTACCACCGGTTCAAAGTTATATATAATATATATATATATATATATATATATATATATATATATATATATATATATATATATATATATATATATATATATATATATATATATATATATATATATATATATATATATATATATATAATTTTATCTAGGTTAAGGTAAGGTATATTTAATAACGAAAACCAACACCGTATTAGTATTTTTTTAATTTTTACCACCGGTTCAAAGTTATATATATATATATATATATATATATATATATATATATATATATATATATATATATATATATATATATATATATATATATATATATATATATATAAAAGAGAGAAAGAGTTCCTCAGAGTTTCTTGCGCCGCGTCGGTTCTTCTCAGGAGTCTTTAATTTTAGTGTATATGTATTGTTTGTTTTGAGAAAATATATTTGACTTTGACTTTGATAGGTATACAAATAGATAGAGATAACATTGTAATGTTTCAATAAAGGTTTAGTGTCTCTTCACTATGCTCTCTTCGCAAAGTTCTTGAAGTAAAATGAAACGTAATCATTTACATAATTTAAATCTTTGTATACGACTGAATTTTACGTAAACTGTGAAATTTAGTTAAATTCAGTACTGCTTTTTACTTGTTTCAATGACGTCACAAATTTCATTTCCTGCCATTGAAATTTTGTGATAGGTGAGTGAAAGCCTTTGAAGGTCCTTTAAGGGCAATACGTGACTGGATTGTATAGAGATGTCACTTAGAGACATTACATGGCTAAAAATGACAAAATTTTGTTTTAGAATTCATATTACAACAAATACCTAACGACCAAAAAGCGTATAAACAAAACATTAGTCAACGTTTTTAACAAGAGATTGAACAGATTGATCAACAGACATTGTTTTGAGAAAAATGTAGTTAGTTAAGCTGCTTTACCCGTTCAACTAAAAAATAATTTAATATGTAAGTAAAATAATTTTATATATATATATATATATATATATATATATATATATATATATATATATATATATATATATATATATATATATAAACCACAAACACTGTCAACGCATGCGCACGCATCATGTCTGAGAATCACCAATCTGACTTTTGTCAGACAAAATAACGTACATACGTTAACACAAAACATTGTGCATTTATGATTCATTTTAAGATACAAGTGGCAGAAAGACGACTTCTTTAGCCTAAAAAATCCGAGTGTCATGTCACATGTGAGGCGGGTTCAGTGTTAACGACTATTAGTGGTGTGGAGAGCCCTAAGTGGATTCTTAACGAACGACATGCTGATACTCGGCATACTAGACTACTTTTTATTCCTATACCAGTGCACTTTTTTTAATAGGTTTTAAGACTTAAACAAAAAACGCTTTATCCTAATAATAAAAATCTTTCAATGATGAAAGCGCGTGTGATAAAGTAGCAGTAGTAGTCTCTTCTAGTAGTTCTGGAAAAAAATTTAGATATTTCAATTCTTGTATCTGTTTTTTAATAATAACTAATTTCAATACTGTATTCGTATTATACATTTTATTTCTGTTTATTGACGCAAAATTTAAAACGTTTTTTATCTTACTAAGTGAGTAATAATAATTAATTTACCTTGAAACTTTTGCTAAAAAAAATTTATTTGGTTTAGGTTTTCCTTTTATTTGTAAAAGTAATATAAATAATGAGTCTCATTTCATAAAACAAAAATATTTCAATTATACGAAAATAATTTCTCTGCTAAGTGTCTATTAAAATTACAACGTCAGTTTTATGAAAGATAATTCTTCTCTAAATCTTTTTCTTTGAAATAAGAGCTTTATGCATAAAGTTAGTTTAATTTGACCTGTTTTAAAAATCCTGTATAATACATTTTTTTTTATTTGATCTAGATCGTACTCGGCCAATTAAATGTCCCCTTTACGCAAAGGTATTAGAGCAGAACGCCATCAGATGTAGGGCACAGGACTTATATATACTCTGTGATTTTTATAAAGTTGGCGGGAAAATATTACGATACTAATATTAAATACGAGAATCTGCTCCCGACTTCATTAATGTCGACTTTAGAATTGAGCACTGAGCAATGAAAATGTACATTTGAATACCAACAGTCTAGAATCTAACTCAGAGATGTCAATTAGCGTTAAGTAAAATTTATAAAAGTCACGCAATTGTGTGTCCATTTAATATACGTCAAGCGATAAAAGAAAACCTATCTATCTATAATATACAAGATTTTTTTGTAATGACTCCCAAACAAAATATACCTAAATCTCTGAGTAATTTTAAAGATACAAAAATTAAATATACTGATTTGTATTTTATCAATCGGATGATAGTACACCTGTTTGATAAGAGCAAGTATAATTTGACGTTCCACTGATAACGTGTCAAAGCAGCCACCATGCTTCTCACATTTGTGTTGTGCGCCTTTTTCGCTGTCGCAAAAGGATATAATAGTACTGATGTCGCTCAATGTGAGTACCCATTTATGGATAACTTTTCAATCAGTCTTTTGTTTTTATACCAATTTATGAATAAAAAATTGTAACTGATGATTAAATATGTAAATAGTTTGTACTTATTCATGTACACGTTTATCTTATACGATTAAATACATCTAGTAGGTCATTAAATTAATCTTAAACATTCTATAGCTCGGTGGCTATAATCTTTAATACCGCATATAGCAAGGTAGCTAGCTGAAAGACACTATGCTCTGCGCTTTTCGCCCGAATTTGGAATACCCGGGCAAGATATTTCATCAAAGGAATCAACTATGAAGTACTTTATCATTTACACCATCATCAATTCAGCCTATTCCTATCAACAGCTGACCGTAGGCCTCCCCCGCCAGAGATCACGGTCCTCCAACTTCAGCATTCATTCAAAGCCCAGCTTTTTTCAAATCGTCAGTCATTCGACCTGGAGTCCATTGCTAGTTAGCTTATTATATTTTTTTTTATTTTCTCCTTCTAGGTATTGCAAACGAAGGTGAACTTCCCTTAAACGCGTATGTAGAAGGATGCACAACACCCCCATGTATCCTCCCACAAGGCCAAGATGTCGTCATCCACGTTATATTTAAATCACGTAAGTGTTTTGACAAAAACATCAATTTACAAAAGAAATAAGAACTTTTCGTTGGAAAAAATTAATATTTATAAATATCGGTCTTTTTTCACTTTCACGCTTTATCCGCATATAGCAGTATGAACAAATAGAAATAAATGTCAAAACCTCACAGAGGTCACAAAGATATTCTAGTGTCATAACGTTAATCGGTTAAGTTAGGTAATTAGTAAGCTTAGTCTAAACTAGAGCAGTGTAGCGTTTACGATCAGACGCAGCCCCGCTGTGCCACAATAACCTGCTTAATAGTATCATTCGTATGAAAATCATATTAGAATATGCAAAAGGGTTTGAACTCATACATTCTTGGATATTATTTTATGTAAACAATGAAACCAACTATACCATACGTCCACATTTAATGGCTTAAGTTTTTGTGCTAATTAAACTATTTTATCAAAGTAAATAGTTTTTAATGTATTGAGTTATATTTGATATGCAATCTTATCAGTGCAACTACTGGACTGAATTATTTCATATGATTTTATAACTTAACTGTATATATTTAATTTTCAAGTTATTAAGTTATTGGTATTTAGGTGAAAACTGGAGAGTAGAGAAGCAAAAGATTAATTTTTTTCCTTTTTATATTATATAGGCAAATCTTGTATAAGAAACTTGAATATAATATAACACTATAAATTTACACAATTCTTGAACTTTAACAAAATTTTAATTATTATTTAATGTAATTTTGTTTTGCAGCTCGCCTTCTCAATGAGGTGCAGACCCTCGCAACAGCAATAGTCCAAGTCTTCATTCCATTCCAGATAGAATACGATTTGAATGAGAACTCCAAGACTTGTAACTTTCTTACAAACACCTATTGCCCGTTATTGCCGGGAGAGGTCGTGCAGTATACACTGAGGATGTATATCGAGAGCTTTTTCCCAGCGGTAAGCTTAAATTGATGAATGGCCGGCAAACTATTGCTTTATGATATATTTTTCAATTTCACTCTCTTCAAACTTCACCTTATCTCAAATGAAAATAAATTAAATATAATTATTTATACGAGTGGGAAATGAACCCACTTACATCGCGTTCACGGTCAGATATCGTGCAACTGCGCCACGACGATACCACGCATTATACCTCTTATAAAATTATTTCCATTATTTCTCAAAACATTTTCTAGAAACTTCTCAACAAATTAAACCTATTCCTTAAACCTATTCCTATAAAATTATTTAAAACGTAACTACGTATATAATACTTGTAATCCCGCCTTAAGAGTTATAGTATATTTTCTGACTAGTTGATTTATGTAATATGCTAACACGTTTATTGTACTGCTTATATAAATAAATAAAGGGTACGCAATGGGAACCTAGTGGTCATACCGAGACCAGACTTTCCGTTACCCAATTTCTGTCCAATTATTCATTATTCAAGACAAGGTGTTTAGTGGCAGAGCTCTACGCCGCATATTGAATACCAAAATCTAACTTTTGGTATATTGTATCTCTACTTCCACAAAAATTTTTAGATTGTTTTGAATTAAAAATTGTTTCATTCATTTTAAGGACCAATTTTAAGGACCGTCGTGGCGCAGAGGCATAGCCTCTCCCTGTAAACGCGACGGTTTGTGGGTTCGATTCCCACTCAGGGAGAATGAGTGACTTTCATTTTCTTCGCTCTGGTAACAATGCCTCAAAAAGGCGGAAAGCGGGGAACAGAGTGTCTTAACACTAGGTTCCTACGGTTCTCTGCCTACCCTGACATGTGCGGGATACAGCGTGAAGCTAATTTAATTTTTTTTTTTTTATTTAATTTTAAATAACAAAATCGAACTACCTTTACGCTTGATATTAATAGCAAATATAACTGAACAGTTATGTCTATTTATTATTTCAATTAATGGCATAATAATCTTGGAAATTTATAGTTATAAGTAGTATTTAAGTTTATTAACTTTTGTAAGTTGTATTGTTCGTTGACCTACATAAAATTGGTACCCTATTGGAACTCTCGAATCGCGAGTACCGCCCGCGCTCGACCTATACTTATCTCTTAATTTAACTTATCTATTACAGGGTACACAGGCGACCATTGAGTTCAGAGTCGCTGATGCTCTTCGTGTTCCAATCTGGTGCATTCGACTACCCATCAGTATCGTGGCCCCATTGACGTAAATACATGTACAAAGTAACTATAAAATACTTGTATTATAACAAAGGAAGTATTGTATTTGTTTTATACAAGTTATATGTATATATAATAAAACTAAGTCCATTTTGTGATATTCCACATTATGGAAAGAAAAATATTTAAAGTCAATATAATAATAACGTTACACAAGAGGCCGAGGAGTTTGAGTCCAGCTTACGTGATTTTTTTAGTTCAATTGAAATTTATTCTAGTTTATAATTACATGATTAAATTATTTCATATGATTTTATATAAACATTTGTTTTATTAATTACAACCACCATCCCATTTGTAAATTTCGAAATATAAGCTAGCTATAACCACAGTCCAATTTTGTGGTCACCAATGGCACCTTACTGGGGTTCCATTAGAATTGATAACGATAGTATAATATTTTTAGCGTCGAGGAAGTCGTTATCTGCAGGTTTACACAAGGAGGTAGTTACCCATAGGAGATATGATAGACTACAATATAAAAATGGCAATCGCACACCTCTATAGAGATTTTTATAGTCATAAAGCTTTTACGTAGATTTTTGGTTTGTCAATAGTGCTTGTAGCGTCACGCTGTATCCCTCACATAGAAGGGTAGGCAGATGGAACCGTAGGTTGAAGGAACCGAGTGTTAAGACTCAACGCACCTTGCCTTGTTACCAAAGCGAAGAAAACTAAAATAATTCATTCTCACCGAGTGGGAATCGAACCCATAAAACATCACGCTTACAGGCAGACGCTGTACCTCTGCGCCACGACAATCAATTGGTTTAAACTTCCTTATATACAAAAGATTCAATGAAAACTTAACAAACACACAAAATATGTTTCTATATACATACTAGTATATAAAATGAATAAACTTTTCTGAAGGACGATCAAAGTTCAAAAGGTAAGCTTATTTCAATTTATTAAATATATACTTTTGGAATATTCACAATAGTAACAAGTACAGTATTGTACAACAATGCATCGTCAAGAGCGACGTCCGTACCCGATGGACGTCTGTCACACCGATACATTGGGAAATTATTAAAGAAAATCTAATTGACGAGACAAAAAGCGCAGCGTTGTGTTCCGCCACTCAACACGCAATGCCTCGACAGGTGGAAAGCGGGGTACGGAGTGTCTTAACACTAGGTTCCTACGCTTCCTACGGTTCCCTCTGCCTACCATGTGCGGAAAACAGCATGAAGCTAATTTAATTTTATTTAATTTTAATTCAATGGATAACTAGCGAATGTGGCATTTAGCTCAGCCATTTATCACTCCGTGGCTTCAATTCGAGTGAAAGGCGGAGGACAGTGTGGTTTAACACTAGATTCTTTCCTTTACTTTTCGTCTATATATAACATAAGCGAGATAAAGCGTGCAACTAAAACTAAAGTCGTTTGATTAGATTCACCGGTTTTACCTATCAATGGATGAAAGAATATTTTCGAATGTGTTTGTGACTTATTGCGGTGCGATTTGCTTGAAAGCTTCGCTTTTCTCCACAGAGATGCTAGCAACAAATATGAATTGTAACAAATGTTAATATTGTAAAAAGCATTCATTTAATATTTTCTTCAAGTTAAATTTTAAAATAACATGATAATCCGAAAATACCCGAGAGGGGATTGAACCCACAATCATCGCGATTAAAGACAGAGCCAATATATCCTCTCATTTTACAGTTTCATCAACTTGAAGTCTAAAAAACTAACTCATAATTTTTTATTTACTATGTTATATAATATTCTTTATATATGAGGAAAATAACAATTTTATAACACTTACGGTATAACAAAGGCAATGTCGTCCAATCGTTTGAAAGACCTGCATTTTTGCTATCAACATTTTCCTTTCAAGACTTTCATAGAGCCATTTCACGATATCTTCACATAGAATAATATGACAGAAGATATCTATACTTACTAATAATTAAAATTGGAGTGTCTGTTTGTAATATTAAAATAATCTCTTTTTACTATATGCATATATATATATATATATATATATATATATATATATATATATATATATATATATATATATATATATATATATATATATATATATATATATATATATAAATATATATATATATATATATATATATATATATATATATATATATATATATATATATATATATATATATATTTATTATTATTATTGATGATTAATTATATACCAAACTAACATTAACTTTACAGTTTTTGTATATCTGTCTGTTTGTTCTGGCTAATCTCTGAAATGGCTGGACCGATTTTGACAGGACTCATACTGACAGGTAGCTGATGTAATTAGGAGTCACTTAGGCTACTTTTACTGTAGAAAAAATATATATATATATATTAGAGTAAATACGAGTATACTGAAGATGTACAATGTGACTTCGAAATAAATGCAATTCAGTTTACTTAACTAATATACTGGTATAATATTATAATGGTACTATACTAACATTCAATAACAGTTTACTTAACACTTTAAACAAAATCTTGAAAAGCTAGTTATTGATCACTACTTCATTAGACTATACATGATTCCATGAATGTTGAGTTTATTTAGATTTTTTCGATCTTTTTTCTCAAGGAAGTTGTATACCAAATTTATTTTTTTTATCGTCAATCGTTATTTGTAAGTCACGCGGTGAATACTGAAATTGTTTTCTATCACATTCGCCCTTACGCCTGTTCGCTTCTCTTCAACAATACATATGTAATTAAATATTTCAAAATATCTTACAAAATACAAAAAAAAAACTCTACATATAAATTAAATGACGATTATAACAATTAATTTTTAAATGCCCTTAATTGGTCCAACGTCCTCAATTGTACCGAAGCTGATGATAAGCTAGCTGTCTTTAACTCGCTTATGTTAAAACTGTATGACCATCATGCACCATTGCGTCGTGTGCGAATAAAGCATTTACCCGCTCCATTGCTAATGGACGAAAAAGCTCAACACAAAAAAAAAATTAAAGTTAATCCCGATAATACTAACCGGCACAATTATAAAAAAGCTCGTAATCGCTGCAATATGTTGTGTAGAGATAGTCAACGACACCACATACATAAGTCTGTCATTGAAGAAAAAGACTCTAGCAAAGTCTGGAATTTTTTAAGATCTTTTGGAGTTGGCAAAGCGCAGCAAAATGTTAATCCAAATGATATCAATTTAAATGAACTTAATAGTCATTTTTCTTCTTCTGGTGTTATTGATGACGCAACTAAATTAACTACTGTTAATCATCTCAATGCTTTATCCACTCCTAGTGTTCCTAATTTTTTCTTTAGTCAATTTGCAGAAAGTGATGTTATGATGACCATCCTAGCCATTAACTCCGATGCTGTTGGTGCAGACGGCATAAGTAGTAAAATGATTATTCCCATCCTTGATATCATACTTCCTGTGATCACGGGTATATTTAATCACTTAATAATATCTAAACAAGTCCCTTCAGCGTGAAAAGATGCTCAAATTATTCCTTTACCTAAAAAATCTAATCCTACTGAATACACTGATAACAGTCCTATCTCTATATAGTCTAGTATATAGTCTAGTCCAAAATCAACTCAATCAGTTCCTTTATCATCATAACCTAATGAATCATTTGCAATCCGGCTTTCGTCCTGGTCATCGTACGACAACAGCTTTAGTTAAAATTAGTGATGACATTCGTAAAGACATGGACATGCAACAAGTCACAGTCTTAGTGTTGCTTGACTTCAGCAATGCTTTTGGCTCTGTTGACTTTGATGTCATGCTGGCTACTTTAAGGTCACTTAACATATCTCCTGATGCGATTGACTGGTTTCGTGAATACCTGTATGGGCGCCGGCAACGTTTACGGATACAAGATTCGTACTCTGATTGGTCTCAGGTTGTTGCTGGTGTTCCGCAGGGTGGCGTGCTGTCCCCATTGCTTTTCTCTGTATTTATAAATACAATTTCTGATGCTGTTTCTTCTCTCTACCATCTATATGCAGACGATCTTCAAATCTACAACCAAGCTAAAATATCTGATTTATCCAGTGCCATCGAAAATATTAACAAATTAACTGATTTTAATTGATAGTGGAAAACTCACTTCGAAGATAGACTTTTCTGTTTTACCTCCAATGCTCCTTAATAATGATATAATACCTTATAGTAAAACTGTAAAAGACCTTGGGATTACACTGGATAGTAATATGTCGTGGGATTCACAGGTTAGTGAGGTAAGTAGAAAGATTTTTGCATCATTTGGGTCTCTTTAACGTTTGCGTAATTTTCTTCCTTTTCCAACCAAAATTCTGTTAGCAAATACTCTCCTTCTATCGATTCTTGATTATGCTGATGTATGCTATCTTGACTTAAGAGAGGAGCTATTAAATAAACTTGAGCGCCTTCAAAACTTATGTATCCGATTCATATTTGGTTTACACAAATTTGATCACATTTCTGACTTTCGAATGAAACTCAAGTGGCTCCCAATTCGTCTTCGCAGGGATACTCATATTCTTCATCTTCTCTACTGCATTCTGTTTAATCCAAATTCCCCTCCCTATCTTAGAGAGCGTTTTATGTTCTTGGGCGGGTCACATTCCCGATCTCCTCGCTCTGATAATAATCTCACATTAAGAATACCTTTCCATTCCTCTTCTTTTCTCCATCCTCGTGTCGTTTGAGGAACTCCCTTCCTTTTGGTATCAGAAATGCCAAAACTTCTTTAGCCTTTAAGCGTCGCTTGAAGAAAAATTTTTTAGCACTGTAATTTCTCCTTTTTGTTATTTATTAAATTTTTCATGCCATTGCATGCTACTGTTGCTTTTATTCATTCATTTATATTTGTATGTATGTATGTATGTATGTATGTATGTATGTATGTATGTATGTATGTATTTATATATATATATATATATATATATATATATATATATATATATATATATATATATATATATATATATATATATATATATATATATATATATATATATATATATATGTAATAGTTTCATTAGCATATATGCCTGTTGAATGTAACAGTAAAGTGTCAGTTGAATTTATAGGCCTAAAGGCTTAAACCTATAGTTTTTTGTTAGACTTTAAGCTTTTTTGTTATATAATATACACGGTTAGTACCTTTTGTAAGCTAATGCATTTGTCATCTTTACTGTACAACTAAGAACATTCCCTTAGACGGTATCCAAAAATAAATGAAGCCAAAAATACACTAAATAGTTTCTATATATTATCTTACTTAAATAAAGCCCAGTCACACATTCAAGTTTCCAACTTAACAAACTATAATAATATTGCCTACCACCGGAAGTGACTTCTCGACGAAATCACAAGGTTTTATACGCGTATATTATGTTTGCTATTCCTATGAAAGTCCTTAGAGATTTAATATTCTAAATTTCTTTTTTGTACTCGATCTCAATTATAAGAGGCTTTTGTGCAAAATTTTAAGATCCCAAGTCATAATTACTTACGTTTACGTTTGAAATGAACTCGTTGGATGTTCTGAAAATTAATTTAAATATACATTTATTCAATCGTGTTCAGTAATGAAATTTGTTTCTAAAGAGTTAATATACATTACGTTTATGAATATAGCCTAGCGGTCATTTGGAGTACCTTGTATTTTGGTAAGCCGGAAGTCACAGGTTCGGTTCCAAGAGATATGTTGAAGTGATGCGTGAAATTTGAGTGCTTTTTACAGCTTATAGCTTTTTCGTCCATGTAGCTGGGTAGGTAGCAGTGGTGAAGCGTCAATTTATTTTGAAAGTGAGGCCAGAGTTGAAAATGTCAATAAAACAATAAATTCCATGGAAATAAGAAAAATTGGTTGTCCTCGATTTGTTCATGCGAATTTACAACTCATACTTACATAACATCTTATCCTTATAATAAAACGATAAAAATATTTACATAATCTGTGCCATTAAACTAAGCACACTCTCGCTGTGCGGCGATTTAATGTTGAATATTGTAAAAATCTTACTTCCTTACAACGTTTTGTGTTGGTATATAAAAATATTTAAGGCTAAATGTCAAAATGTTTGTTATCTACATAGGAATATAGACTTATGAAACAAGTAACTTTTAACTGCAAGCACTTTTGAAACGTGTTATAAAATAAAGCTACCACGAAAGATAATAATAATAATGATATTATTGCGAATTTTGACGTTGAAGCTGTCTCTCTACCGAGAGTGCGTTTTCTTGTGTCTTCCAATAACGCGGCGGGGAACTGGCAGCTTGTTTTGATGAAGGACATTCTTCACCAGTCGAAGTCCATCTTCTTGATGTTCGGCGTCGCAGAGGCGGTGAGCTCTTTGAAACAAATAATTGTTAATTGTTAATATTATTTTATGCCTGCATGGTAATTGAATGATCTTTTTCCACACATTTATAACCTTTAAATATCCTTGGATATTGTCCAAGTAAAAAAATGATGGCATTTTTATAAAACTGTCATGTTAATATTTTACAATTATTTCAATTACGAATGAATGAATGAATGGATGAAATAGTGTAGATGGAATGAATGAATAGTGAATGAAGAAAGAAAGAAAGAATTAATGAATGGATAAATATTTGAATCAATTAATGGATGAAATTAATATCTGAATTGGCGGGCCACGGAAAACAGATAATTCAATATAATGATATGGACCTGCAAACTGTGTAAGATATATATAAAGAATTATATTTTTATTTATATTCTCTTAGGTAGCTGATTTTTTACCCTATCTATATTCAAATTTAAAATGTCTTTTTAGTTTTAAACTTTTATACTTGTTACTATAGTACGTTCTTCCTTTGAGAATCTGTATAAGATTCTTAAAGCACGTCTCTCTACATTTTAGTTCGAAGCGTAAGTTAGCTTTATTCAATTACAAAGCGCGTCTACGAGCAGCGTATTTCACAAAAGTTCAGTAGTATGTTAACTTCTTATTTAAAGTCTCGTCATATACTTTTAAATCGGCATCCTAGTAACTTTCTGAATCTTTCGGTGTCTAAATTATTCGTGAAATGCGTTGATTATTATGTACTTTTTCATTAAAAGATATAAAAGCTTGTACTTAAATTTATAATTATTACTACGATAAGTTATATATATATATATATATATATATATATATATATATATATATATATATATATATATATATATATATATATATATATATATATATATGCTACTTTCAAGCAACTAGTATAATCTGTCATCTGTCATCCGTCATTAATTAGTAATAAATAAATGAAAAGAAACTTTTTTTGCGGATGACTGGAGGATTGAACGATGAATTGGAATGAATGTGTAGCGATTCGCTCGATCACTACACGTTTCCGAACAAACTGTCAAAACTGACAGCCAGAAGAGCTGGTCATAGCTATGACGTCACACGCTACGATTCGCGGCATTGATGTGATTAATAATAATTCAGTACATGATCTACATTATCTGTGTTCCGAATAGTAATAAATCAATTCAAGAGTTAAGCAAGCAGTTTTATTGTTCAATCTATTACAAACACACACACATACACTAAATTCAATATTATTCATAAAAATAACTGAATAAAATTTTATATATAATAGAAAGATAATGTGCTTGTCTGTCTGATCTAGTCAATATAAACGAATTGAGAAAAAGGTGGACTTATTATAAAAGCCTACGTATTATCTAGCTTGATGAGTAAAAAAATAAAAAAAAACATAGCAATAAAAGTACGCTCATACGTTTATTGCTGTACTCAGTGGGAGATTTGACGGCATATGGCACGAGTTTTATGGTAACATAAAAATAAAAACATCAGCTTTGTGTCCTGTCTGTTCACATTCTATATATGGAATGTTTATAATAAAACACGCTTTAAGATCTGAACTTGGTACATGTATAGAAATATGCCTACTATAGTAGAAAGCGCTGACGTGCTATGGATTTTTAATTAACGTAAACGTGGATTTAGTGAGCTCCACCAGATTTATCACCTCTTGGTTACCTCGTGGTAAAACACTCCTTTCCTATTGCCCATAATAAGAAAAATAATGATACATAAAAAAAATACTTTGTGTGCGGCAGTGTAATTCGTGTGTGTTATTATATCCCGAGTGAGCGAGCGAGAGAGAGAGAATAGAACCCACAACCGTCGCGTTTACAGTCAGACGCTCTACCACTGCGCTACAACGGGTAGACAATACGTAGGTAGGCTTCAATAAAGAGTAATTTCCTTTTGCTTTGTTCAACTATGTTGTGGGGAAGGGTCTATTGCACTTAGTGTGACTAGTTCGGACAGCTAAACATATTAATGTCAAGTGGCGTAATTCAACGCCGCGTTCCTTACAAAGCTATATAGATACACAGACAGACGTCAAAATATATGTATTAATAAAGGTATATTTTGTTTGGAAAACCAGAACCATTAAAGTATTCAAATACATGACATATATATATTATTAATTATTACACAGATGTTATTAATAATTACAAAATACCTATATGTTACTCATACATATATATATTATGTACATAACTGGTGCTATTCTCGTGTAAATTTGAAATTACATTAGTAAGCTTTCCAGAACTTTTGTTGTAGAAATAGTCAAAGAATACATTATATTACATTCGTGTCGCGAAAAGACTAAGATTTTACACGGAAGTGGGTCAAAAGCTGAATTTATGAAATATAATGCTTTTTCTGTATATTATTTTATATGTATGTGAAAAGAATTTTATATAATATGAAGTAAGATATTCCAGTTATATACTGTATTTTCTTAGTCAGAATATATGTATATATCAATGAATGAACTATGTAAAAAACAAATGAGCGAATAGCTTATTGGCAAGCGAATGAATGAATGCAAGAATGAAAAGATTAAGATTTTTGAATGTATGAATGAATTTGAAAAGTTGTAAATATATAATAATTAATAAATTAAATCATGAACAAAGGTGTCATAATCTAATTATTGTATCACAGAAAATGGAGGGCGAACATTTTTTTTAACACGCGTGTTATTTTATAAAGTAAATAAGGGTAGAGGACCGTTATGGCGCAGAGGCATAGCGTCTCCCAGTAAACGTGAGGTTGGTGGGTTCGATTCCCACTCGGGGAAAATATCATTTCTATTTTATTCGCTCTCGCAACAAGGTAAAAGCGGGACGTTACAGTTCCGACGCCAACACGCAATGCCTTGAAAGGCGGAAAGTGAGGAATGGAGTGTCTTAACACTAAGTTTCTTCTGCCTGTGATTCCCTCTGCCTACCATGCTATGAGCGGAATGCAACGTGAAGCTATAAAAAAATGGGATTTTATCGTTATATTTATAAAGACACAAGTATAAAAAGTAAAAAGGTGCTAGAATAACAATTTTGATCGAAATTTAGGTTTTTAATCCAAAATGCTGTTATAATATACATAAAATTTAAATTTGTCTCAAACATTTTTCTCTCGAATCTTTAGCAGCGTCACTATATTAGCAACGTTATAATTAAAAGGTTTTTTTAACTAGCTATTATTAAAATCGATAAAATATTATATAAAAATGAAAAAGGACAAAACGCCACCATTGGTCGAAACAAAACATGGCGTTGATATTTATTGGCGCCGATATGCATAGTAAAAGTGCTTGTGTGTAAGTATTTTGTCTTTATTTCTGTGGTGATTTCTAAAGAATATAGATTAATAATAAATAACTGAAAATCTGTAAAGTCTCTGTTTTCGAGTGTTTCCGAGTTTCTTGCGCCGGTTCTTTTTATATGTATTCCAGTCTTATGTGATAATTAAATCGAATCTGTGGTAAAATTTTTGACACAGTTTTTTTTTATAATATTACTTTATAAGGTTTTCGTACTTTGTTTAAATTTATGTTCAATATTTTAATTAATAACCCTAAAGGTTAGTTTAAAATCTAATTTTCTACTCGTTAATATTTTTTTACAGATTAATTTATAATCTGAACTAAGCTGTAATTAAAAATTAAGTTAACATAGTCTTCAAAACAATATTATAAACACGACATTGGAGATACGTCAAAAGAAGAAAACTGTGAGATATATCACAGTTTTCTTATAGAAAACTTAGTTTCAGAATTTGTACGATTTTTTACTGGACTCGGGACTTTGAACCCACGCTTTTTTATATCATCTTATGTGGTAGAAATAATCTTATACTATAATTTTTATATTCCTAATTTTGCATCGCTTTGAATACGAATAGCATTTTATCGAGTATATTTATAATATTCTTTTTGCATTTAGGTACCATACAATACTTGTGAGAAGGTATTTTGGCTTCTTCCTTACTTATCTTTTTTAATATAAATTGCAGGTAACACAGATAAAATACATAGAATATGTACTTACTGAAACGCTCCCGGTAAGAGTCATGTGACGTCATCCAAAGCGCCAACAATGGTGACGTTCGAGCGACACACATTTATTCATTGTTTTAAATTTCACTTGGTTTAATAATTTCTATATTTTGAAGCTTGCTAATATTTTTTGCTTCTTTATAAAGTTATAATTAATAAATTTAAGTTATCAGAGCTATCTCAATTATAATATAAGTAAAGTTTCGTTAAAAAATTATCATATTAATGACCAGGCGCAATCTGAATTATATATTAGACTTGAATTGAATTGCATTAAGCTTTGTGGAAAATGTATAGAACGATTTAGGCCGCACATAATATCATTATTTGTATTAATTACAAACAAATAATAGGTGTTATAATGCCCAGTTGAGGCCGACCTGGAGCTGAGTTGGCTATTTTTTTTTATTCGTAGGGGAAATCTTCAAAAGATACCCGGTCCTTAGAGTTACAGTGGCTGTAATAACACAACGCTTGTGGGTACGATTCCCAGTCGAGGTAATAAATTATTTTCATTACCTCAATGTCTCAAAAATCCTGCGAAAAGCCTGGAACGGAGTGTCTAAGCACTAGGTTCACTCTGCCTACCCCATTTATTAAAATGCCATTATAGAGCTCATTTGTCACTAAATTAACCGTTTCAGTTATTCACCTATGTACTCATTATACATATGTATAATTACTATGATATTACTATGATTTATGAAACACGTAAACGTGACGGTTTGTGGGTTCAATTCCCACTTGGGGAGAATGAATAATTTTCATTTTTTTCGTTCTGGTAGCAAGGCACCGGGTTGAGTTCCGCCACACAACACGGACGGCCTTTATCTACCATAACTATATGTATGCAATTAAATACTAAGAAATCTGTTAAAAAGCGATCATTTTAGCTTATTCTAGGATAAGGAATTTGTTGTCATTTTTTATCTATCATTGGTTACTATATATATAACCGGCTTTTGACTAAAATATTCGACTAGCTCGGCTATTCAGTCAAGTACTGACTCGACTCGACGACTAGCTTTGGTACTTAACCCTGTGAGTATGTATTAGTTATTATAAAATTCAATTATAATTATCATCCGTTTTTTTTTTTATTATCGTTGTCTTTCAAAGAATTCTTGTGAAAACCTCTTAATAAAAATGTTTTGTTTTGTTTTAATTTTTTATTACATTCAAAAGTATTATATACATTATCTGTGTTCTCTGTCGATATGTTCGCTTACTTATCTGTGGAAATTGGTTTTGGATCATTTTCTATGTATGACAATTTAGTCATTTCTTATACATTACGTTTCCTTTGAAATTAAACATAACCAAATAAAATATTATCTAAAAAATATTTAAAAAAATGTTAACTGACAGTTAAATATGAAAAACAACAAATCAAACAATTAATTAGATGAGTCGAACTAATAATCACTAGCAGTAATCACTTATTATTTGTGTCGCTTTATCTGAAGAAGAGGCAAGGCGTTCACCTCTCCGACTTAACTTTACTGTGTAGGCGGTTTACAAACAGTATTTAATATAACAGTTATAAAATAATACTGGATAGATGGACAATATGTTAGTTTCGGCTAATTATTTTATTATGGAGAATTAAAAAAAAACATAGTTAATTTTTAAAAATGTAACTGACAAATTGGTTTTAACATGTTTTAACATGTAACTGACAAATTGGTTAACTTATATAAAAAGCACATAGAGTGTACACTGGACACTACGAATTTGGTGAAGTTACAGAGAGTGGTTGTTAAATATAAAAAAAAAATATAATTAAGCTAACTGAATAATCATTATCGAGTAGAAATCTAATATACAACAATAATATATTAATATTAATACCAAATAATATGTTCCTCATTCTTGTCAAATTGAAGGAACAATTTGGTGATAGAGAAAGTTTCTAAAGACTAAGAAACCAACCAAAGTAGAATAAGGCTTTAGAGATTATGGCTTTAAATCGAGTTATGTAATTTACACAATTATTATGATTTAATTTATACATATTGTGTTATCTTATATTGCCTTGAAAGAACACTTTAGGTGTTGTTTATCTAAAACTAAGTCTTAAATCACGATTCTCCTTATGCGTCATAGTCTCTTTGTATTGATTTATCTATGCTAGTTGACTTGCAACAAATGTATTAAGCTGGAAACTAATTAGATGATTTAAAATCATATATGTGTATAGTAATGAATATGCGTAAGTTTCTATATAGGCAATAACTACTAATAACTACTTTTATATTTTAATACAAAATTTAATTTAAATTTAACATATCTATATTAAACAATTACTTGTAAAATTATATGTTTCAGAAGCAAATACTTACAAAATCTAAAACTAAAAATGTAATTTAATATAAAATTTATTTATAAAATGTCAAGAAAAAAGCATCAAGTGTGAAGCTATCCTTAAATAAAGCGGGAACATCATTCCCGATTCCACAGCCTGTTTAGTCAGCAGTCGGCCGCGAAGCGTGTCGCTTGTACGCGGCTCGCACTCGTGAAAGTTCCATATAAGGTATAGGAAGTAGAAACGCGATTGCGATCACACGTAAGTTATATTACTATTATAATATAATATAAATAAATTAAAGCTATTGTGGAAAGGCTGTGATTAATTTTGTATATTTGTTTGCTTCTTTTGGTTAGACAAAGTGCGGCGTTTTGATATACATAGGTGGAAAGTGACGAAGTGATTTATTATTACATTCTCTGTTTATGTCATAACGTGTAAAAAAAACTACAAATAGCCCGGAAAAACTAGAATGTGAGTTAATTTACCCTTGCGGCGTTGAGCTCCGGTCAACTTAATAGAAAGTGTCTATCGGAACGGAATCTCTTAATAGTAGGTTATCTTTGCCTACTTTGCTATATGCGGATGCTATTATAGGCTCAAAATAAAATTATAAATAAATAAATTTAAGTTGATAATGTCTGTCTATTATTATCTTTCTTTTTTATTATATTTTTTTATCTTTTCAAGATAAAAATAGAAACCATAAATAGATAAGTAGGTAATTTGATACTATTAAGTAACTTTTACCCTAACGAGGCTGTCAAGGAGTGTCGAGTGTCGTTAGATTATACCTACTTTAGATATCCTCCAAAATAGTATAGCTATTATTATTATTTGTTCTTTGTAACTTAAATGTAACTTAAGTTTATTACAAGTGAAATAAATAAATGTATTTGTTTTATTTTTTTATTAGGCTTAAGCCCTAAAGAATCTTTAAGAGACAAATTTAAGGAAATTTATATATTGACAGTTGCGTCTCAATATATCCTCGAAAATGTTTTATATGTAAGAAAAAATATTATTGATTTTACTAAAATTGGCGATGTACACAATATTAATACTAGAAATAGGTTGAAACTTACCGCGCATGTAACTCGATTGTATCGAGTCCGCAATTCCTTCATGGGACAGAGTGTGCGCTTTTACAATAGGATCGTAGAAAACGTCCGACAATGTTCTATATCACAATTTAAAAAGAAAGTGAAACGACATTTGTGTGTTAAAGGTTATTAACTAATTAATGATTTTGTGTACGATAACACACCTTGGGAATGAAATGCTTGCTCCAGTCTGTCTCAAGCGTATCATTGTCAACAATGAATAATTGTATAATTGTAAATGACTGTATAAAAAAAATGTCCCGCTGAGTTTCTTGCGCCGGTTCTTCTTAGGTTTGAGGCATTAACTTTAGTGAACCGTTGGTAATGTTTTTGACATTCAAAAAATGAATTATGTATACTTTGAATAAAATTATTTGAATTTTAATTTCCTGCATCATTTCCCTGCTTTGGCCAGACAAAGACCGGCGTTGACTTGCACTACACAAAGCGTAATGTCTCGAATATAGACAGAAAATGGAGGCCGTGTGGTTCTAGTACTGGATGCTCTCTCTCTATCCTGCGAAATGTGGGATAAAACGTATAGTTGTATAAAATTATTATTAAAGGACAATTCTATTAAATTTTTATTAATTGCAACAGTAGTTACTTAGTACACTTCTTGTTACATACATACAAAGTTTTGTGGCTCACCCAAAAAAGCATAAATTAAATAAAGCGTAACGTAGGTAACTGCTATATATGGAATAATAAATGATAGTAAAAAAAAAATATTAAAAAATAAATCAATGGTTCTTTGCCAATTAGCAAGATGAGTATTTTCCAGTGAAATATACAAAGCCTTCGATTCGAAACATTTGAAATGAAACTTTAAGAGACTTGCTGCTTAATGTAAAGCTTATAAAAGTCCACGCGAACAAAGTTGCTGGCAACGTCTGGTGTTGAATATTTATATACATTTAATTCTATGTAATACATTAAAATCATTGAAATGAAGGAAACTGTCTGTATGGCTGTCATTATGCGACAAGTTCTCCCTGTCTAATTAGAATACGGGATATATTTTTAATTCTATTGATTTCCTGAGCCTTAGCTTAATGTAAAAGTTTGAAAATTTCTTTTTGTTTCCTTTAATGGGAAGTTGGATGTCCAAACATTTCTTATTATAAAAAAATACTTAGAATATATTTTCATATAAGAAACCCTGAAATATATCTATATTCATATTGTAAAGTTACACACACACACACACATAAAGACATGGACATAAAGCATAAAAAAATGGGTACGCCATTTTTTTTTTTTGATTATTTTTTCGATTTAATATTTTGTATTGAAATTGTTTTTGGAATTACCTATAAAAAAATAATCTATTTCTGTTAATTCTGTAATCGAACTTTAATTTTATGTGCTTTTTAACTTTTTTTGTTCTTGTGTATTTTTTTATTATTCTTAGTTCCAATCACAATTTTTGAAGTTTGTTTGGTTGAAGGCACTAAACTCATAAACTACTCGTACAAATCGAAAAATGATCAAAGTTATCTCAGGCAAGCTTTGAATGTGAAATTTGTCAAAAACAACTCTTAGTTATATCTGTTCGAAAATGCAGGCAAAGCCGCAGGTCACAGGTAGTAGAACATACAAACATCCGTACTCTAACGAAATTTAACATAACCGAAATCAATTTTGGAAAACAGCTACAAGTAACTGCACATCTAACTTAAATTAATAACAAAAAAACCCATAGTAAGAATAAGTGTAAATGCTCTATATTTACAACAATGCTTCTCCAAACCAAAGTAACTTTAAATGCCTTTTGTTTGTAACTCAAGACTTTAGAGGAAGGGTGCACGATCTCGTTACCATGATAACGGCTAACATTTGGGATTGACAGGTAATTAACTCGGTACGCGTACAGCGTTACATCAATCAATTAATTTTAGTTAAACACATTATATTATTATATGTTATTTATATATATATATATATATATATATATATATATATATATATATATATATATATATATATATATATATATATATATATATATATATATATATATATATATATATACGTACATAGTACATACGTACAAAATTTTACTATAAATTAAGTTTATTAAAAATTTAAGTGTCACGCGGGGTAACCCGCGTGACACTTAATGAATTATTTTCATTTTTTTCCCTCTGGCAACAAGATAGAAGCGCGGCGTTGAGTTCCGCCGCTCCACTTGCAATGTCCTGAAAGGCGGAAAGCGGGGAACGGAGTGTTTTTACACTAGGTTTCTTCCGCCTAGTTCCCTCAGCGTACTCTGCTAAAAAAAAGTTTAAGTGTCAATAATTATTATTGCTATAATAGAGTTAACTTCTGCATCTTGATATTCATTGATGTGAAAATAATCTGGGAAGATTTTAAGTCAGTGCAGCGTCAGGCACTAGCGGTCCAAGTGTAGGCTCTTACAACTCATTAACACTCGCGTACACTGCTCGAGATCTAATATGCCTAAAAAATTGAAAAGCGCAAAATTGAAAAGCGCAGTCAAAGGTCAATAGATATACTTAACAACTAGAGAAAAGGAGATAGGTTATAGGTTCAAATACTCTACTTGATAGCGGGGAACGGAGTGTCTTAACACTTGGTTCCCTCTGTCAACCCTGCTATATGCATAAAAAAGCAGGCGTTCTGTAAATAGATATAGTGCAGCGTTAGATTGGGTTAGCAGTTTATTGTAGTCTCAAATTTCACAATAATAAAAAAAATTAAACGTCAACGTCACGATCATCAAATTTAAATTAAACTTTTTAAGTTCCTCTATTGAGAGCGCAATATTTTCATATTGGACGAAAAGTGGAGAACGGAGCGTGCCCAGGTTTTCTCTGTCTACCCTGCCATATGCAATAAATATGCCATATTCAATACAGGGTAAAGCTGAAAAAGTTTAATAATATATTTGTAAATATTTGTATTTTATCGTACTCATTATTAAATCAAACAATACCTATGATTTCTAAATTGCAACTGTAATAAAATAATTTTTGTACACATCAACTTATATATGAGAAACGTAATTTATTACAGACCGGTTAATTGTTTAGAAATACACTAAATCCCTTAAGTGCTTCGGGATGTCAATGATAGCAATCATATGGTATACGAGTAAGTAACATGATGACATAACGCAACGGTAATAGTAGCGTTGCGACACATACCGACGATTGCGACTAACGTATTTAATATACCTGACGAGCATTCTTATTCATAATATAACGAACAGTCTGAGACAATAGAAAGGTAAAAAGCTTCTAAAGCATGACAAATGATTTTTGATCTTTTGTTCTATTTAGCGGACTGGTATTGTCTGTAAGAAAATACGAATTGACTCCTTTAATGCTATTGCCTAAGATCGCCCACCCACTCGCTTGCTATTATACTATTTATTACGTTTCATTTAAAATTCTTCTTTCTATCGACAGTATCTGACTGTAAATGTGATAGGTATATGAATTCTGGCTGGGAGCATTTTTTTTTCCACTTCCTCGTTCTGGGAAGAAGCACGCAATATTGTTGTAGCCGTACAGAATTCGGATATATGCTGGAGACATAACTTTGCGGGAATAACTTTCTTATAAGTTAGACGGAATGGATGGATTTGAACCTGCAATTACGTTTTTAGCTAGTGTTTATTGTTAAAAAGACTTTTATAAATTAGTATCATGTAATATGTGACAAACGAGATTTTAGTAAATATGAGATATGCTATCAGGATAAAATTATTTTATTAAGTGTCATTAAAAATACTCCCATAGTGTTACGTACTTAATAAGCTTTGTTGTGTTAGATTTATTCATACTTCGATTTCTATGCATTAGAGACGGGGACTTTCTGTAGACAGCGGGTTGTAAAAACCAGAGTAAAAAACCACTGGCTACGATTTTTAAGCTAGTATGTTACAATTGCTTCAATATTTATAAACATATATATATATATATATATATATATATATATATATATATATATATATATATATATATATATATATATATATATATATATATATATATATATATATATATATATATATATATATATATATATATTTCTTTCCCATTTAAATGTTTTTTTTTTACTTTTTTTAGCTTGAATCTCTATGTAATAGTTGTACTATTACACAGAGATTCATGCCGAATTTTAAGCTAGTATGTTACAATTGCTTTAAATAAACATATATATATTTCTTTTTAAACGCCTTGAGTCTAAATATAAATAGGTAATGATCGTCATGCGAATATCAAAACATTTGGCCAATAAAATTGCTCCTGTATTACTTTTGCCAAAGTAAGCACTCGACAAACAGGCGGCTTAGGTAATTGGTTCGTACGGACAGACGGTTGTATTAATGGATTTTTTAATGGTTCACGTCCAATTTTATTATTTTCCTCAATCAAATATTGCAGATTTTTTTTATTTTTTTTATTATAAATGTTGTCAATCAAAAAATGCTGTTAAATATACAATCTCTTTCGCTAAACTAATTTACAAATATATGGTTACCTATATCAAGCTCCGTAATATCTTTTTTATCTTTTTATATTAGCTTTAACACGAAAGCTTCTCTTATTAAGCCGTCAGAGCTTAACGCTGTGCTTTGTCTTACTAAACCAAGTAAAAAATGTACCTATGCGCCGCGTTCGTACTAATGGTTATAAATTACTTGGATGTTTAAAGATATTTTGTTCAAATACTTTCATATTGTTGAAATTTGTATTGAAGTGTTGATAAATTAGTTACACCTTACACCTTTGAATCTCTTTGAAACCGTTACGTCTATTTACAAAGTTAATATAAGTATATATGTATATATGAAGCATTGTTATTTAATGCCAGCTAGCCCCGAGTTCAGTTGGCTGACCACAGAGCAGTCTGCTAGAAACGCGATATGATATATAATATTTTATTTTTAATACAAAACTAAAAGCAATTCTTTCTTGGAATTTATTTTTACGTTCTTCGTTACTTTTTGACATGTTAATATAAAATTTTAGATTAGAAATATTTTTGTAGCATTTTTAAGCTAAAATTGAAGGAGAATCTAATAAAAAGTATCTTTACATTGAATTTAACTTTTTGAAATTTTTGAAATTTATCTTTTTGGTCAAGCGCAAGCTGATCTTTAATAATAAAAAGGTTACTTAAATATTACTTTTTATTATTAATTTCATAGAAGACATCAGTGAAACATTGGAGTGTAATCATGACGATCGTGGGTTCGATTCTCATTGGGGGCAATAAATTTTCATATGTCCGCTTTACTTCACTTTACTTTATACATCATAGTCAAGAGAGGCCTGTATTAAAACGAATTGTGAGATTTTGTAATTCATTTGTGTCGAAATGGACGTAATAAACAAATGAGGTCGGCATATCTCTAGGGCACCCATGAACATTTTCCTTGTAAATTACATTTTAATAAAATTAAGTATTATATAGGAATGTCTTTATATTTAAAATTTTGTTATTTCAAATTAACACAGTGTCTCATAATTAATACAATTAATATAATGTGAATTATTATGTGTTTATTTAATACGGTAAATTATATAGTTGAAAGATTCTTGTGGGCCTTGGGTTCGGAGCGAGGGGATAGTTTCACCACACTCTTCTCTTTTACCACTATTATATTATATGTTGAGTGGTGAATATCAACGCTGTGCTTTGCCAACCAGCCTCTCTGGTCCATGGAATTAAAAAAATATCCTATATATATATATATATATATATATATATATATATATATATATATATATATATATATATATATATATATATATATATATATATATATATATATATATATATATATATATATATATATATATATATATATATATATATATATATATATATATATATATATATATTAGGATAATTTTTACGGGCAAAACATTGACCAACTTCGCATTGGTTTATTTGTACAAATAGAGACTCTTTTAGAAATATGAAAGTCGTGTAATGGGTATTGGAGGAGCCTTTGGTAAATGTCGTTAGAAGCGAGTAAATAAACTGTTTTATATGATATCGAGTTCAAAGAAAATCTTATGATATATTTTTATAGATGTTTTATAAAGATTACATTGCATTTCAAAACTTTGTGGGAATTAAAATATCAGTTTTTAAATACCCGTAAAGATGTCAGCATTGAACAGTTAAGCCATCACTGTGCACTGATACACCTTTTACGGTCTGCCTGCTACGGCGATATTTATGGGTTTGGTTCCCAATCATGTGAATACCTAAAATCTAAATTATTATTTTGCCGCACGTACTCTTGGTAAGATAGAAAGCGGTATTGAGTTTTGCATTGTAATGTCGCCAATTAAGACAGAATGTGGAAGACGGAGTATTTTGACACTAGATAGGTTATGTTTCAATTTCATGATCGAAAGGTCAGTGGAAAGTACAACTTGTGAAATTAAGAATAAACACTCTTTTTGTATGAAATTAAGTACGGATTTGTGATAGTTTTTTTCTGTGACATACATATACTATATGTACTTTTAGTTTTTATTTAAATTTTATAACTATATTTATAATATTTGTATTTTTTTTATTATTACTGTAAATCCAGTTAGGATTTACAGTAATAATAAAAACCTCCTGGTCAAATTTCATAGTTCTAGGTCAACGGGTATCTCTCTCTCGTATCTCGTTTGAATATGTTCGACAGTTTCTGTATTTCAGGGGACTATAGACTTTAACTACAGACAAAAAAATGGTCTTGAGAGACGGACAGACGGGCCGACAGACAGAATGACAGACAAAGGCACGCAGACTGACATATAAAAAACAAATTAATCCCATAAGGGTTTTGAGGTACGGAACCCCAAAAAAGAAATATAAAACGTTTTTAACCTCTTATCCATTTCACTATTGTTTTGTTACATTTTATAAACAAAGTGTTCAGATATAGAATATACTTCCGACGATAAATAGATGCGGAGTTTATTCAACTTTCTAGTGATTAAATAATCTAAAACATAATTATATTTCAACTTTTGTGTCTAAAGTTATAGTGTGATCGTTTTTTGTTTTTTTGTTTATGGTACATATGGTAGGTCACGATCCATGACTGAGTAGTTGTTGGTTATATATATTTTTGAATTTTATTCCTGAAAATTTAAATTATATTTTTTTAAGGTTTTTTTATTAATTTTACGTTTATTTCTGCATATATTAGTTTAAGACTATCCCGTTAAGAGGCAGAATTCAATTCATCAGTACAGGCAAATGCAGTGCCTCTGGGCCACGAGGAATTTTTTGATATATATATAACGAAACAGTTATATTTATATATATATATATATATATATATATATATATATATATATATATATATATATATATATATATATATATATATATATATATATATATATAACGAAACAGTTATATTTATCAAAAATTTACGCCCAAATTTTAATAGTATTCAATATCAATTGGGCTTCAATTACATGCTCATAAAAATAAGAATAATTTCCCCACGGCATAGTCGATCAAGGATATAATTTTTTGACTATGAGAGGAGGTTAAATAAGCTACTGTATATATAAAATATTATATAAAAGTTTGCTATTTCCATGTACTCCTATGTATGTCTCATATATATTGTCCATTACGACACTATATGGTGCGGTGTTCGGGAAATACATAATTATATTTAAATATTTTTACTATTGTTGTAACAAAACGCGACGTTGAGCTCCGTAATCGTCTCTATTGGGCTACTATTACTACTATTCAGGCTAGGATCTCTTCGCTTATAGTTATGCGGTACATGTAACTAGATTAAAGGAAGAACTCGTGGAAGAATATTTTAATATAAACGCGACGATTGTGTTCGATATATGAATGAACTAGTTTGATTTCCTCGTTTTGCACGGCGTTGATCTCCGCATCTCAATACACAATATCCCAAAAATTGCATGGAAGGCGGAGAACGGAGTGTCTTAGTACTAGGTTACATTTGTCAACCGTTTCGTATGCGAGATACAGTGCGTAGCAAAAAAAATATAATATATGAAATTTCATACAATTTACTAAAACATTTATATATATAAAGTATAAAATCGTTGGCTAGCAATCGATCGCTACAAATCATATTTAACACAGAAGTGACTGTGTCAATGCACAACCTTTAACCGCCGATAGAGCAGTATAATCGGTTTGTGCCATTCATTGAACAGAATATATATAGTATATATTTTTGATTATTTACTTGAATCTGTTCCCTTAATTTAGTTTGCTTTTTGAAATGTTGATTTACTTAGCTTCTAACTTTATCCTGCATCTAAGTAGATAGAGCTTAGTGTCAAGAGACTCTGTTCCCCAGTTTCCACCTAATTCAAGATATTGTGAGTTTGCGTGTTAATGCGTGTTTATAAAAGTGTGGAATATATACTATGTATGGAACAGCGTCTCACTGTAAACGCAATGTATGTAAGCCCGATTCACACTATGCGTTAACTTTATTCCCCTGTCCTATAAGATGAAGTGGAATGCACAGTGCCCTGACCATACGCCCTGTGAAACATGCGTATATGCGGGATAAAGCGTGAACCTCCAAAAAGTAAAACATAAATATTACAAGCGCATTGTTAATATCAATATTTTAAAATAATATATTGAAAGTACATATGTATGTATTTTAAAATTACGCATATATATTTTCATTCCTGTCTGTTTACTTTAAGAATTTTTTTTCACGTTCCACGTTCCCTTTATGAAGGCAAGCTTTTAAGCGTCTGAAGAAAAATTGCGCTGTAAATTGTTCTGCCCTGCGAAGTATGAATACAGTATGAATGTACCAGTAAAAGGGTGCGTAGGTGGAAACGCTAATGATCTGCCGGATGTTTACATATACGTAGCTCTTGCTTTGGCTAGCTTAGACAGAACTTACAGGTTTGATATACGATGTATGTTATTTACTTAGGTAATATTTAGAATTTCGTACATCAAAAGTAAAGAACTGAACACTTATAGCACTTATATCATCTGTCTGTTTGTCTGTCTGTTCCACTGTCAAGTTGAAATTAATGCTTATATCCAGATCTATGGTCCGAATTTGTAAGTCAAAACAATCAAAAAATACCCGAGTTTATGGTATGCTTTTGTCGCATTTATGTGAAATTCGCAGGGTTATCAACTAAACATATGTATTTGGCGATAATTATCTTAATTATTATTGCCACATATATTATTTTTCTGTTTGTACTATAAATTTGTGACTTATATTATATGAAGAAAATCCATTACAAAAATGTTGTGTAGTACATTTAATATAAAATGATTGCATGTGTCCGCAAGTTTATGCTTGTCAATTTTTATAAGTTGTATGGTCATTGACCTATAATCAAGAAATAAGTACGGAACCGGCGGTTCTCGACTATCACTCGCACTTGACCGATATTTCTTAATACGAAGCTGAATGATACTTGCGTAGGCTGTTTGTCGCGACAGCTATGAATTATTCTATGGGATAACAGCTTCATGCTTTTATCTGCATGACCGAGAAGCCACCAAGCCATACAGAGGACAAACGATAAGACACTCAGCTTCCGACTTACTGCCCAATTTTCGAGATCATTGATCATGTTGAGTGATGGAACTCAACGCTGCATTATCTACTAGAGCCGGGAATGAATATAATTTAAATATATCTCTATCTCTCTCGAGTGTAGAACAAAATTACAACTATTACGTTGGCATCAAATAATTACCATATTTTTCCAAAAGAAAACGTACATCTTTATACTTTTATAAATATTTTTCTTTCCCTATTGTGTGAAATATGTTTTTTCTGTACATTTATCATATATTATTTTATTATAGTATCTATATTATACAATATTGATATTTATTCGATTTCGCAACTATTATTAAATAGACAAGTCCTAACTAAACCATTTTACGTCACATATACGCCCTTTCATTATCATAGACCATTTATAAGGCACTCCTGTGTCATTTGAACTACGTATATTGATAACACTCTACGCGGCCCTTCGCTTTATACCCTCAATAAAATAGCCTGGTGCTTGATTTAATACCACACTTTAGTATAATATAAAGCTATCACTTAATTGGTAAAGATAATGTTACTTTATTGTGACATTAAAAACGTATTTATATAATATTAACGTTGATATTTATTTTTATAGTTTTTTTTTAATATTTAATCACTATTAATTGTATTTGGTACAAATATATGTAATCCGCCATTTTGTTTTGGCGGCCATCTTGTATTTTAGCTTTTTTGATGGTTTATGATGATACCCATAATGGATGTGAACGATAATAATGTTTATTACACCAATTTTATTTCTCTGTCCATTTTAAGGTGACAACAATATCAATTTATAATTGCATTCTCATTAGAACTAAAAAAGTATTTGAAATTATAGCTCAATCTCACTTTGGTATGTAAGATAGCTTGCAATGTATATAACCTACATTAACGAACACAAAAAGACAATATATTTTTAGGAAATGCGTAAAATTTTTAACGTAGCAAGATGCGCTTAGAAATTGGTACAAATTTGTTGTATACGTCTCTTAATCGTTTTTTTACCTTAATGTGGAATAACACTTAAAAATAAAATACCTATGTTATACTTAGTGTGACAAAACATTATATTTTATATTTAAAACATATAAAAGAAAGCTCGAACGAAAAGAATATCATTAGTAACTAATTTTATTTGGACAATAAGAAGCTATTCACGTTGATATCATTTTTATTTTTTCATTGCTTTTTAGGGGGCGTTATATCAGATTGGTCTTTGATTTAGTGGCAGTTTTACGACGTACACCACTAATGCATGTTTGCATTATAGACTGTGGTTCAAAGGTCTTCTTTGATAACAAAAAAAAAATATTTCTTTATCAAATCTTCTGCTTTATTTAGAATTTGATGTGTCTGATAGTCGAATATATGTTATTATAATAATTTTACTTGTTTTCATAGTTACTATATTACTATCTATGAAACGTCAGCTTGAGGTTGAGTAAATCTAGTGTCCAGATTCTCCGCTTATGTTGCGCTTTTTTAAAGCAAGTTGAAATCATAACAAGTAATTCCACCGAGTGGGAGTCGACCCCACAACCATTGTGTTTACAGTCACATGCTGTCCTACTGCACCACGGTTGCATTTTGTATGTAATGCTAACCTATGGAATACTTTGGAATACGTCTATTACTAAGGTCACCTACAAGAGATCACTGTAATGAACAGTGATAAGAACACTTTTGCATGCCTTGGCAAAAAAGAGCTTTTTTAAATTTAATTTTACGGTCTCATTAATTAAAAAAATGTAATTTCTTTTATTTACACATTTACTTTATGTTTGTATTAAAAGATTTTATTTATCTCCAGTAAATATTTTTGTGAAGCGCCGTCGCCGTCATTGCAGCGGGAAAGTGTTTATTTATTAATTAACTTTTTCATTTTCCTTACCTTAGTAACAAGATTTAAGTTCTGCCACTCCACATTCTATGATTCGAAAGGTGAAAAGCGGAGAGCCGGAGTGTCCTAAAATGAGGTTACCGACGAGTAAAGCCAACGATAAAAGCTAGGTTTATGTACAAGCTAATATGCGTAATAATATTCATATTCTATAGAAGCATTATTTTATACCTATACAGACTCACATAAAATGAACGGTAAAAATACAGCTCCAGAAACTTCGGCAAATTATTAAAATATTAACATAGGTAAGGAGGGTACTTTGAAGTTGTTTCTTATAAGCAACCTTCTAAAAATACCACAGCTAATATATTTTGAATCAACCAAATAACTTAGGCGGAATAACAGCCATATCAGGCGTCAGTTTCTTGACGGCCACGATATTGGATTTTTTTTTTGTTTTAACCACAACTTAAATAAGAAGAACAGCTATGTTGGTTAGGTTTTTGATCAATTCTTGGGTATTTTTGCGGTTTATTTAGGAATTTATTTGATATGTTCTGTTTGAATCTCGCTTTACTCTCATAACACTGTAAATTGTAGAAATGAGTATATTACAACTTATTTATGTAGTATGAACATATATTATATAATCAATATATTTATTGTATATGTTGTAAGCACTTAAGTAGTAAGCGGAAGAAAATTAAAGTAAATTTACTTATTCTGCCCGAGTGGGAATCGAAATGTTTCACATCGTAAAGTGTTTCTTTTTTCAATAGGTGAACGTTCTAAAATTTTTATTCTAAGACGAAATTACACAAGGTTATTTTGATGCAAAACAAAAGATTTTGAAAATATTATCTTAAGTTTTTACTAAGACATCGAGGTGCAGTCGTATAGCGCCTACTACACAGCAGTTGAGTTTCACCACACAACCAGTAGTGACTCGAAACGGCGAGAAAAATGTCTCGACACTAAGTTCTCTGTTTACCCTGGTATACAATACATACATTGCTGTTATACACTAAACTAAACTTATTAGTTAAATTTAGGCAATGATTAAGGAATCTAGAATCAGCATTCCGATCCTTATGTCCTCCATATCCTTAAGAAAGTAACATTTACGTACATTCTCCACACATAAGAATATCTAATAATTTTATATTGATAAAGCTGCTCACAATATATATCATCTATAAAAATATTTGAAGACGCAAAATAGAACTAAAAATATTATAACGTAGGTAAGGTATAATGTATATATACAAGCCCGCTTCGCAAATGTTGTATATTTTTTGCTTCATTTGATTTGATCTTATTTTGTTTCTTTTTTGAAACATAAGAGACTTTGAAGAATATAGCACACCACGTTAAACAGGAGATCGTGGTGCAAGAAACTCAACACTTGCTCTTTATAAATTACAGCGAATAATATACTTACTTGAGGACCATCGTGGCTCGGAGGCAGTGTCTACCTGTAAACGCGACGGCTTGTGAGTTCGATTCCCACTTGGGGATAATGAATTATTTTCATTTTCTTTGTTCTGGCTACAAGGCAAAGCGCGGCATTGAGTTCCGCCACTCATCACGCGATGCCTGGAAACTCGGAAAGCGGGAAACGGAGTGCCTTAACACTATGTTCATTCATATATATATATATATATATATATATATATATATATATATATATATATATATATATATATATATATATATATATATATATATATCCGAGTCTGAGAAATGAATTTAGATTTATTTTTAAAACGATCCTTTCATTTGCGTGGACTATAAAACGTATTATCTCGTTTTGTTCCCGTTCTCGTTTGAATTCCGCGAAATCCTATCTGATACACTTCCCAAGGACCCTACATGTCATATTACAGGTTTCTAGGATGCATAATTTAGGCTGTGTGTCGTCTATCACTCCCTTTTTATAAAACTTTAAAAAAATAACAAGATTGTATAGCTTCAATATTGTGTACTTTAAGCTACGTACATACATTGTGGTGTACTTCATGCTATACTATCAATTTAGGTCTTGAAAGCTTGAATTTCAGTGACAGAACTTTAAATTGGTTTTGCTCTAGATCACGGGCGACGTTGAAAAACAATTGTCAAAGGAATTCCTACTTATTTCATCGCCACCGCGTACAATTTGTCTGTCAGCGGCGTACAGTTCGTTTTTAAATATATCTATAATAAACAAGCCAGTAACAAAAGTGTGTAAGAACATTAAATATTTTAAATTAGGTATATCCACGATTTCTTTAATTTTGTGTCGCATTTTGGGCTTTATTTATTCACAGCTGTTAGTTGTGTGACCGAATATTTAAAACTAAATTTTATAAAAAAAAAACATGCATAGGGGTCGCCGTCGGATACGGTGTGGACGAAATGATGATGACCATGGACATTTTTTGGACATTTTTTAATACTTTAACATTTTTTAATTTTTTTTTAATATTTTGTGGACATTTTTTAATATTTTTTTTTATTTTATAGCTGTTAGATATAGCCAAAGCATAGGCTATAAAGTATTTGCAGACTACTATATCAAAAGTAGAGCAGTAGCAGTAGTAGAATTTTACATGACATATACTATCAAAAATCTGTTAATATCAAATGAATTACATGAAGAGTCCAGCTATATTATAAGAAATAAGGAAATTGCTCATTATGAATCGTGGTCTAGTGCCGTGGGCTGTATTTGTGACGAATTAAAAAATATTGAATTTAATTATTTATAAATGTGCTAAGTCTCGATCGTTATGATTATATAAAGATAATCATATGGCTATTTTCACGTTATACGTATATACATTCATGTACTTGATTTCGTTAAGAAATAACCATCCTTATAAATTGGACAAGGATCATAAGTCCACGCAAACGCAATTGCTGACGACGACATCGTTAAAATAATATATTATGTAAATAATTTTCTTTTTATATATTTTTTTTATTTTATAGGATACCTTAAAAATCATCGTTTATGAACAAAGATTATTAAATTATAATTTTTTTTTTCATTTTAGGTAACTCTATGGCAATTAGTATACATAGATTGCTCGCGTTCCGATCGAACGGAACGACCAACTCGAGTTATTTAGTCAAACTAAAATTCAAAAAGTTTTGAACAACTTCAATAAGGAAATTTCGTGAGTTCGACTAAAACTTCGACGAGTTAAAGTTCACTTAATTAATATGCAAATTAGAGTGTGTGTTAACATTGAGGATTTTTGGAGATTTAATTTAGTTTGGTATATTGAATTTGAACTTTATACTATGGGAATAAGGTTTATTGTTCTGTAATGTTTGTATTTTATCCTTTTATTTGATAAGGCGGGCCTAGTAAATTATTTTATAGGGTTATAAGATTATTTTTTAATGCTTCACGTTTTATTTCGCACAGTAAGGTGGGTAGAGGTAGAAGGAACTACTGTCAAAAATTTCGACTCCAATCCTACCGAATTCGAGACGTTGAATAGAGAGTGTTGAGTGGCGGAACTTAACGCCGCACTTTATCAATCCAGAGCGTGGAAATGGAGATAATAAATAAAAATAATTTATACGCTTAAATCCTGATAGTTGTTTAATCTTGGAAATAGCTATACGATATCCTTTATGTATTTTAGTAATTATTAGGCAGTAGCTTTTACTATAAATTTTTAACCGTCTTTAAAAACATCTACGTTCGGTTTTATATTTTTTAATGTTGGTATTACTATTGATTTCGTCATTTTTTAACTGATTTTAATAATTCTTTTTTTTTTGTATGAAAGAGTGTAATTTGGTGGTGGCCCCATTGCCACCATGACTGCATCTGATGATTTTGCTGAGCTGATGGTGACCAGGACTTATACGATAATTCTTTAAATTTTGTAAGGATATATAGAAGTCTAGTTGTGGATTACTGGATTATTCATGTAAGGTGACGAGGGGACATACTATTCTTCAACTTCATTGTACTTACTCATATTAACTTGTATATAACATAAAGATCAATATATAATAAGTAGAATTTTTAACTGACTTCAAAAAGGAGAACGTTATCAAGTCTATTGTGTGTTGATCTTTGTATAGTTACGTGATTACTCCCTGAACTATGAAAGGATTTTGCATATACTTTTTTTGCACGGTAAATCATGTTTCAGCGGTAGTTTTTTTTGCTAGGCTTATCCTAAGCAGTCTCATGAGAATTCAAAAAAAAAATATAAAGCTAAAGTGACCATAATATTATAGTAAAGTCAAGTCTAACATTATAGGTTATTTTAAAATAATTAACCGACTTTAACAAAGAGAAGATTCTATGTTCGACGTATTTCTTATTTTTAATGTATGTATCTAGCTAGCGGTTTTACCTATTTGTGAATCGATAATCAAAATTCGTTTTTGAAACAGCTTATTTCCAAGGTACTCCCATTTTGACCAAGTTACGGATCAGACAGACTAATAATAGATATCATAGGTAGGTAAATCGAGGGAAACCTTAACATTTTACAATCCTAAACCTAATAATAATAATTTATATAATAATATATTTGCTTACAAGCAAGACAAAGCGCGGTGTTGAGTTACGCCAGTCAACACGCCATGTCTTGAACGCGGAAAACGAGGAATGGTGTGTCTTAACACTAGGTTCTCACTGCCTACCTGCTTACCTTATACGCGGGATACAGCGTGAAGTAATCATTAAAAAAAAGTAATCATTATCTGGTGATATTACTGAGCTAATGTTTATGGGAGGCACATAAAAGTAAAATTGTTACTATTCAAATGAAATTAGTTCGTTGGTATGTAAAATTCATTATAAACTCACGAACGCGGTAATGTTGGTTATTGTTTAATGAACTATACCACACTTCATATCCCTCGCTCACTACAACTTGAAACAGCTACCCTGAAAGTAGTTTTATGTTATGATTTTATAGAAATCGTTCATAATTAAATTATAAGCTCGTTTATTACGCCTGTAAA